>NQII01004232.1:0-22195 GCA_002778355.1 Clitarchus hookeri
AGGAAATTGGTGTGTTGGTAATGCCTAGCAATAAATAGCTCTCATGCAGTATTTATAATTAAACTTAATGCGCACAAATGTAGAGCGTTGTTCCTTTGGTGTTATTTTCTAGACTTCGTTAAGCTTTGTTTGTATCAGACGGAGGAATAGCCTGAAAGTTGATACTTAGCAGGGTTTCGGAAAAGTTGGAATCAACCAAAAAAATACGTGATTGCAAAACTTCAAATGAGAAATCAATTTTTATCCCAAACGGTTTAACTCTTAGGGATCTACACAATTTTACTGAAATTGAAGACAAGTTAACNGAGGAATAGCCTGAAAGTTGATACTTAGCAGGGTTTCGGAAAAGTTGGAATCAACCAAAAAAATACGTGATTGCAAAACTTCAAATGAGAAATCAATTTTTATCCCAAACGGTTTAACTCTTAGGGATCTACACAATTTTACTGAAATTGAAGACAAGTTAACAGTAAGTCGCCTCTACCCATAACAATACGATCGCTGGTTCTTTTGGTTCCTAGGAGCCGTGGTGGTATAGTGATCAAACCACTCGCCTCCCACCTAGGCGAACTGGGTTCGATTCCCCGTTCCCGTATTTTCACACGTGAGAATTGTGCCGGACGATGCCACTGGTCGGCAGATTTTCTCGAGGATCTCCCGTTCACCTGCGTCCTTGCATTCCGGCTCTACTCCATACTCGCCTTGCTTCAGCCTCGTCGGCTCTCAAGACCTCGATGTTAAGAGCCGCCCAAATCTCTCCAATCCACTCCACTGTTAGTCACTGTTCCCAGTCACACAATACAGGATACGCCTACTGAATCGTACAGAGTTTATTATTGGCTGTTCGTGAGTCACTACGGATGCTAGGATGATTTTTCTCCAGCGAATGGTCTTTATCTTGTACAATAATTTGCGGAAAATCGTGTCTTCTTGAGTGGTTATAAAAATATGTTTGGATAAGAAAATCTTTGTTGCTGTGCTGTGGTGTTCTTGTAAGATTGTAACAAACACTAGTTAACCAATGAACGTATAAACATGAAAAGTTTTGTTTTCTAGAACAACTTAATTAATAAAAAATCTTTGCTCGGATACAGACGAGCGTGGTCATCACGTGGTTAAAAACAGAAAAGTTTACGTGACCCGATTTCTGAAAACTAACACTAAGATATATTTTGTAATTTCGTAATTCGTTTTACGTTTGTAGCAAACGAATACGAAAACACGAAATTACCAAATTCGCCACCATTTTTGTTTTCATCTGGGAGCTGCATATTACTTGAACCTACAAAATACACGGAGAAATGCAAAATTAACGTATTGTTACCATTTCTCGAAGTCAATGGTTTTGGCCCAGTTCTTTGTTTGATGGAGGTGTTAATTAAATTNTTAACGTATTGTTACCATTTCTCGAAGTCAATGGTTTTGGCCCAGTTCTTTGTTTGATGGAGGTGTTAATTAAATTAAAGAGTTAATAACTTCCTAATTTTTTTACAATCATTACAAAGAAAATAATCTCTAGTTAATATCTCACAGCAAATTGATATAATTTGCTATTTAAAATTAATATTTACGGAATCGTCCATCAACTGACAGAAATTAATGAAATCAATTAAAAAAAATTTGTCCCAATAAAGAGTGTATGAAAACCTATTGAATTGTTTGATCCATTATATATCCATATTTGACAGTTCCAATATTTACGAAAAAGTATGTAACACATCTTGACACAGTATACAGTCCCACCTTAATCCAGTCCATTTGAACCAGTATGGAATATTCTGCTTTTAGAGAACCAGTGCACAGTAGAACTCTATTCGTGGGGTACCACGACCTCTCGCCCATCANCCAGTATGGAATATTCTGCTTTTAGAGAACCAGTGCACAGTAGAACTCTATTCGTGGGGTACCATGACCTCTCGCCCATCAACATTATACACACGCACTCGTCCGCCGTCGTCTGTTCTCTCCACTGATGTCCGTCGATGCACCAGACTTTGCCTTACTACCCAACTTCCGCTAGATGGCTACCACCAAAGTTTCCGTCCTTCCAGCTGCGGTGGTGTTTATAGTGTCGTCTGTCTTGGCCCAGATACTTCGTTAAATGTCGGGTTGTGCCGAGGAAGGAGATTACCAGAAGTTTCATTCATTATCCCGCAGCCACATATTTCTCTAGGAGGGGGATGAGGAGGGGTAAGGTGACTCTAGTCCAGGTAGCTGTCAATCATCCCTCCCGCCAGGTGACATAACGGCGGCCAGGTAAAGGGTAACTCAACTCCCCCGCCGCGGCGGTTCCCACCGCGAGGACGCATCTAGCGCAGAGGAGCATGTGTGTAACATAAGTATTTTAATACGTAATTTGGCTTTTGTCACGGCAATGAGTGTTTCAAATCATTAGATATTTGTAAATTTGTTTACAGATACAGTCATTCTAAGCGAAATACAAATGGTACGTTTATAATTTCCTAATAAAATAACAACCAGGTTGTTCAAGAATGATATGCAATGAACACATTTCTTTTTATCAATCACAATGCCTTTGCCATTTCATGCGCGATGTGGACAATTCTCTACATGTTGCACATGCAGGTTACATTTAACCGTTACTGTAATCTGTGGGGCTCAGGGTCCAATAATGATTTTCCCCGGGGGTAACTGATTTGTGAACCATGCTATTTGTTACGAATGTGCTTTTAAGCCATTCATACGTGAAAGTGTCTAATGGGTGTAGCTCAATAATGAGTCATGATTAGATGAGCACAGCAGTATAAGATGAGGTTTCTTGAACATAATGAATATATAATAACTATTTACGTGACTATTGATCGGGGGAGCCTTAAATGGTATACCAAAATGCTAATTAATTGTATTGAATGTTATTACCTCACGCCATTACTATTGCAATCTAATTGGAAAGTCCCCACCTTGTTCATGTTGCCGGAGGCTAATTGTAGGAGGCGGTTAACGACGGCCGGACACACCCATCTGCAGTGGTCTTTTCTCTGTTTGGAACGATGACAAAATATGCCGCTCCCGGTGTTACGCTGGCCTATATCGGGTGCGTTGTTTAATATTTTCGACCTCGTTTACTGGCCGGTGGAGGGGATTTCTGCAACTGTCTTTCGCAAGGTGTGTTGCAATCACGCTCGTGCCCTGGTTCACAGTTTGAAGGTGTGATCAGGCAGGCCGTTCAGCTAAGGCCTGATCATTTCTTAACATATTACTCTACATTACGGCTGGTTCAAAACACTGATCAACGAAAATTCAGCTTATTGGTTGAACTCGTAATAACTAGTGGCATGCGCAAAAGAAGTTTGGGAGGGGAGAGTCGGGCGGGTGTGCCCCACCCCCGTCTAGGAGTGTGCTCATGCTGAATAATTCTGCTTTGAAAATACACTGAAGAGCCAAAAAAAACTGGTACACCTGCCNGTGCCACAAGATGACGTGGCATGGACTCGACTAATGTCTGAAGGTATGCAGGAGGCAATTCACACCATTAATCTTGCAGGACAGTCCACAAATCCAATTTGCGCCAATTTGAGAAAGGGTTGTCTTCATGTTGATTTCCATCAATGCTCTCTTCATTGTCATCTTTACCTCCTGTTTTGTATTCTATATTAAATTTACTTTTCTTTGTTGTATGCTCATTAGTAATCGGAGCCGACGACCGTTTATTTTGAAGTTCTTCAACTGCAACCAAACGTCTTACAAGTGTACATTCCACTCTACCACGCCTCGTAGGTCTGTCATTCCGTCTTTATCATTAACTGTCTCTTCATAATCTTCTGCGGAATCAATACCCATCGATGCAGCAGAGGGTATTGATGACATAACTCGCTGGCTGTCAAAAGACGAATCCTTGCAGATATCGGTGTGGTTCTTCAATGTATAACATTGCATAAACGGCATGTGCCCATTTTCGTAACGTTCCATCATGTGAGTTCTGTCGTCGTCTGTGAACATTATATGTAGTGTATTAACACGAGGTAATGAAGTCAGTGCATGATGTCTTGACTCAAGCAAAGGTTCGTTACCTTTACACTTATCTGTCTGTCTCTTAAAACTATCGCTACTACCAAATGTTGCCCCCACACATATCGCATGTTAGTATTCTGGAGGTAGGTTTCTTTGAACATTCGCTCTTTTCATGGCGTCGTGCATTACAACTTTTGCTGAATATCTTGGCACAGTAACAGCATTGTTTTCCATGTAATTGTCGAGCAATCGATGCATATTTGCATGCAGTCGTACATGACGTACACGATTGCACATCGCCAGTGGTTTGCATCGTCTTCAAGCATATGTGAATTCAAACACTTGTTCTACTACTGCACAGTGCTGACTCCTCACAGCTTACTCCTCAGTGCTGACTCCTCAGAGCAGACTCCTCAGAGATTAATTCTCAGAGCTTATTCCTCAGTGCTGACTCTTCAGAGCTGTCACCTCATTGTGGAATGTGCGGAGCTGATTGCAGAGCGCGCGGAGCAGATTGCGAAACATGTGGTGCTTATTGTGGTGTGTGGTGGACTCTTCGTACTGGTGGTTCTCTCATGTGGCTAAGCATTTCTAGTCAGACGTGAAAACACTATCGCAGAATCGGCACTGACAAAAACCATGTGGTGATGTTGCAGGTAGCGGCTCCATGATCGTTGAGGTCAAAGGTAGGTCTTCGCATTTGCAATTCATCTTCATGGTATTGCGTGAGAGCACTTCCAAATCAATGTTCAACTCACGGTATCATAACGTCAAATGTCATTTTTTTTCTATATAAATAGGGTTCTTTTTACAGTAAAGAACCTAGCTTGTGCCCGCAAAGGGCCTTTCGCCATAGAGTTTATATTTTTAAAAGTCGGAGTACTCTGATGAAACTTACATACTCGTTCGCCCCAGAAGAAAACACGCTAATGCTTGCATAACAATATGTTATTTGAATACGCTTGTAGGCATATATTTATATCAATATAAAATTTTTAAATAATTTCATATTCCAATAATTATATACACATAATTATGTATAAAACAAATTTTAAAAAATTTTTATTTTCATATTTAAACGCCTATACATAATTATATAGAAAATAAATATAAAATAATTTTATTTTTATATATTTATGTATACATAATTATCTTCGTGTTTTATTCTGGTGCGAACGAGTATGTGGGATTTCTCAGAGTGCTCCTATATTTTTTAACATATAAATGTTATGCTGGAAGGTATTTGTTTGCACAAACTAAGCTGTTTACTGTAAAAAGAACCGAATTTATATAGAAAAAAAATTACAGTTGACGTTCTGACACTATGAGGTAAACTTCGATTTGGAAGTTCTCTCTCTCTCGTCATACCACGAAGATGAATTGCGAATACGAAGGCATGCCTTTGAACTCACGATCATGGAACCGCTATCTGCAACATCACAACATGGTTTTTGTCAGAGCCGATTCTGCGATAGTGTTTTCACGTCCTACTCGAAATACTTAGCCACATGAGAGAACCATTTGTACGAATATTCCATCGCACACACCACAATAAGCACCACATGCTTCGCAATCAGCTCTGCGCGCTCTGCAATAAGCTACGCACACTCCGAAATGAGGTGACAGCTCTGAGGAGTCAGCACTAAGGAGTCAGCACTGATGAGTCAGCATATTTTAATTTGTTTAAACCTGGCCTCAAATCCTAACCACGTTAGTTTCGTTATTGTCAATGACAAAAAAAGAAATCTTGGTGTTGGAACATGGATAGAGGATACTGCGCAGCAGATATGCGCACTTTACCCAATATAGCCTTTTACGATGTCACCAGGTTATAAAATCGATGTTCGCAAGTCCGTGCACTTCTCGAGTAGATTCAAGTTCCTGAATGAAAAATTTTGCTTCGGTCCGTAGTATCAGGGGTGATGTGGTTTCACATCTCTGCGGGAAGAGGAAGGAGTATCTTGTTTACCAAACGTTCTCCTCCCACTTCGTTCGCTCGGCCACATCCTCTGCGGAGATTCCCTGGAGCTGGAAACATCTCTGCGAGACCTTTTTCCCGCTCTCTCTTTCTCTTTCCGTCCCTCTCTCCCCCTTCTGCGGACCCCTTCCACCTTCTCATGACGTAGCCCGACGTCATCCCGCGCCGACCAGTGAACTGGTCAGTGAGTAAGTTTTTAAAGGGGACGTCCCTGCCGAGTTCGGCGGGGTTTTTCTCACGGCCTGTCTTCCTCCTGCGTGGCGTAGTCCATTCAAGCGGTTACTCCCAGATTTCCTGAAGCAATGCTAAAGTTCTACTTTCAAGCTGTTCTACCGCCTCGTGCAAACAAAACTCAACCAGGTTAAGGTTAACTCTACTCAGGTTAGAAACAAAACGAGATTTCTTTTGGGTACTGAATTTATTCGTGATCACAAACATTATTTTGTAGTTTCCGCTAAATACTGCAATGACAAAAAGATTTTGTTGGCACCACATAATTTTTTGTCTTGTCTACATTAACAAAATAATTTTGTAGTCGCCAACATAATTCTTTTGGTCACCACAAAATGGTTTTTCAGTGTTTAATATTTACGTATGTTGTAACACAATACAACTCGGAAAGTTTTACATAATTAAAACGAAAACATCTGGTACATATGCAACGCCAGTACTACCTGGCGGCGAGAAATTGTAGTTACCAACCTAAAAGCATTGAGCTTCTCAACCTGGATAGAATAAAATTTATCAAAGTCTAGAAAATTACACCAATGGTACAACGCACTGTATTCGTACGCAGTCACTTAAATAATATTTTGCATAGGAACTATTTCGTATTTTGCAATAACAACACACCTATTATCTCTCTTTTTTTTCGTATCAATTAAAAATGGAACATTATAATTTATCGACAAAACGTGAGTAAAAGTCAAATTTAACCAAAAATACGATACTTTTTATGCAAATTGAAGTATAAAAGGCTTGTAATACATAGCATGTTTATGGAACAACCAAACACGTCATACAGAAGTTTTTTTCAAAGGTCTGATTCAAAAAGTGTGATGGAACTGCGAATATACACCAGTCAAAAATAGCTTGTCCGTGGTCCAATGTGATACATAGACTAAAGATGATGTAGACCGATTTTTTCATCTTCTGCGCATGCAACCAACAAAGACCTACCCCACACTAATACATCTGTCAAAGTCACGTGGTCAACTGTAATGAAAGTGTTTTTTTTTTAACCTCAATTTTCAAAAGACAAACCGATTTATATGAATAAAACTAATTTATTAAAATTTAAAAAAAACATGTTAGAGGATGCATATAAACATTTCAAAAGCACTTATTTACATAAAAAGGGTAATAGATAGCCTCACATCCTATGTCGTTTATAAGAGTCATATTTCTAAGAACATCCGTCCAGTGTTGGGACACGGAGAGTAACTACTGTGCACCGTGGGCACGCACTCTACTGCATTTTTTCTCCACGATGTCCCAACTTACGTTCCTACAATTACTACTTACGAAGCTAAGCTTTTAGATGTTGGCACAAGGGTTCATTAAATTTGTCGCGCATTGAATTGTATACGAGTATTAATAAATATTCATATTTGTACTTTTTTTAAATTCAAGCTATGTGATTCAGAACTTGTCGATTTTGCTTTAATTTAACCCTATTTAGTTTTAACTTTTTCGGGTCAGAACTTCGTTGTATTTATTCAATAAAGTTTGTTTTTCGCGGCTACGGCTAGGTTTCTAGATTAACTTGTACGTCATTAAAAATTATGCCTTTGTACATGTAGCTATTTTCTTTTGTGAATTCAAACATTTCGATATCAGTGTACCATGATTTACTTTAACCATTTGCATACACTAAAATGTAAACAAAACCATTTGAGACACGACCGCGGATCCGCGGACGAAAGATGAACGAATTAACTTGGAACATGTAACCTTAGACAATGGGACCGTAGACTAAAGATGAGGTAGGACGATTTTTCATCTTCTGCGCATGTACCAAAAATTAACCTACCTCACACCAATACACTGTCAAAGTAACATGGGCAGCAGATTGACTATAAATTTGTTAGAGGAAGTATATAAATATGTTAAACCACATGTTTACCTAAGAAGTACTCTAACCTCAAATCGTAACCACGTAGTTTATGATGGTCTTATTGGCAGAAAAGCAGTTCAATGCTGGGACACGGGGAGTAATTTTGATTATCTAGCCTGATTACTCTACCCCACATTCTATTTACAATATCTGTGACATCAGAGGATCACGTGCACCAATCAGCAGTTAGGTGTCCGTGGACCACGGCGAACTAGGCTGTAGGCACAGAGTACTTAAGTATACAGAGTTGAAACAGTTGCTTTTACCGCCAGCTCCAAGCACAAATGCAAGGAAAATGGCGTCGCTAACCGGCAACATGTCGGAATGCCGTTCGCCAATCAGCGCCTGGTAACCTACTTGCCAGGAGTCAGCATAGCCAATAGGGACTCTTCCGCAGCGGGCAGTACAGCCAATCAGACACAAGGTCCGCTACCAGAGTCTCGCGCAAACAATCAGTGGATGGGTACGCCCACCTCAAAAGGACCGTCTCGTGAGTGTGAGGGAGAAATTTGGGCAGCGGTTAATATATAGGTCTTGATCTTAAAATAGAGGGGTAAAGAGCCGATGAGGGTAAAGCGAGGAGAGTATAGAGCAGCTTCGGAATGCAAGAGCGGGGGAAACGGCAGATCCTTGAGAAAACCCGCTGACCAGTGGCATCGTCTGACACGATTCCCACGTGCGAAAATCCGGAGGCGGTCCGACCAGGAATTGAACACGCTTCGCCTTTTTGGGAGGTGAGTATTCTAACTACTACACCACCGCGGCCTCTGGAACTTCCTCGTCATTTCGTATCTGTGTTATTTATCTACATTTTGTAATTCGGGTTACCAATACCACAAACCTGCGCACAGGTTTCACCGGGTGTATCCAGGAACGCCCTAATTTCTGCTGAATTTATTAGTTAAAAATAATCGTGACCATTGCCATTTACTTATTGTTCTCGGATTGCAGATTGCCCAAGGTCGAGCTGGTCTGCGTGTTCTCATACATGTGCCCTCGGGGTTCTTCTATTTAACTCGTAACCTGTTATAGCACCTTTTTGTGCAGTTTCGATATTTATTAAAAAATAACAGTAGTGTGTGTTTGTGCAGTGACCCGTCCTGGTTTTGTTGAATCACGTAGTGAGTTTGTAAGTATAAATATTTTAGGATATTATTGCGAAATATGGTATTTTTATAACGTCCTATTTTTGGCACAACTTAAGCGTTATTATGACATTTAAAGTAAAATTTTATTCTATGTGATTTTCTGAACCCGTACTTTATAGGTGACCATCAGCGATTCTCTGACTTTGTGACACGCCGTAATGATAAAAGCTGACACTCAAGATAAAAAGAAGACGAAATTTGCTCTGTAAAGGAAACATTTAGTTAAAATGGATAATAATGCAATTTATTTAGTGCTGCAATTTTATAGTCCTATGCTAGAGAAGACAACATTAATTTCTTTCGCTTATAGTTTATTTTATGCTGATAAAATATTTAAAATATTGTCCCCTTAAAGTAGTAAGTGTAAAACTTTTTCTGCTCTTCTAAAAAGTTAATTTTTTTGAGTTTGCAATCACTGAAAGACGTATGTGCTGCTTGTTTTTGGATTGCGATCCGTTACAATATTTTAAGGTATCGACAGGGCATAAGGAATTACTTTGCACATATCATAAAGCCTGTTTTCCTTAACTAATGTTGGTGATTGAAGAGATTTGGGTGGCTCTTAACAGAGAGTTCTTGAGAGCCGATGAGCGTGATTGAGGTGAGTATGGAACAGCGGCGGAATGAAGGGGCGGTGGCAACGAAAGATACCCGAGAAAACCCGCCAACCAGTGGCATCGTCCAGCACGATTCCCACATGCAAAAATCCAGTAGAGGCCCGGCTGGGGATTGAACCCGGTTCGCCTTGGTGGGAGGCGTGCAGCCTAACCGCTCAGCCACCGCGGCCCCAACTACTGTTGGTATTATCATTTACGTGATAGCCCGCAATAAATAATTACGTATTTCTCGCCAGTAGCCACTTGTCGAATATTAATAAAGACACTACAGCTTCAGTAATATGGTAAAGCTTGAGTAGCTGTTTGTGCTGTGTCGTGCAGAAAAATTATGTTAAACCTATAAAATAAAAATTACGGCACAAGTTATAAACCCAATATGACGGGGACTCGTCATCCTTAAAAGTGGGTTTTAATCCGAAATTAATTACACGGCAAGAAAACGACGTGGACAAAGAGGCTGACACTGAACGAATGAAAACAAAATATCGCGTGTACTGAGGATATGCCGTTTAACCTTCCCCAATGACGTTCTCAGTTTGTATCATGGACTAAAGATGAGGCAGACCGATTTTCGGCTTTTGCACTACGTCCCAGCATTGATCCACCCGTCTCCAAAATTACTTTCAAAGTCACGTGACCACAGTAACAAACGTGTTTGTTAAGTTTTCTCGTCATGCGTTTTTTTGTTTTTACAAAAAAATTTCTTCGCGACGTGAGTATATTCTGGCTGCATTACAACTAGGTTAGAATAAGTATACTAACAGTTCTAAGCACTGTTAAGTTGTAGAGTGTTTCGAACTCAAATCGTATCCACGTTTATTTTGATATAACCACTGGTACTGACAAAAAAAAAGTGCAATATTCGACAGTCACTGTGCAGCTAACATGGGCTCTCTACCTGATATTCTCCCGGCGGTAGGTATAGTTGAAATATATGAGTTTTGATAGGCTAAAGGAGTTTAAAAAATGAGGTGGAGTAGAGTGGTGAGCTGTAGGCGGCTCTTAAAATCGGCGTCTTGAGAGCCAATGAGGGTGAACAGACGGGAGAATGGAGCACCACCGGTATGCAAGGGCGGGATAAAACGGGAGATCACCGAGAAAACCCGCCAACCAGCTGCATCGTCCAGCACGATTCCCACCTGTGAAAATCCGGGGGCGACCCCGCCTTTATAGGAAGCGAGTGCACTACCCATTGCGTTACCGTGGGCCCTAAAATGAAATATTCGGCATTCTTGGGGTGAGGGTGTTACATAGGAGTACCCCGAGAAAACCCGCCTGGCAACGGCAACGTCCTCCAAAAGTGTAAAATCAGCGGTAACTCCGTCGGGTATCGAACCCAACTTGTCTTGGTGAGACCTCTTCGCTAGTTGCTAGACCACAGCGGGTTACCGGTTGTAATAATGCAATACCTAATGTTTAGACACCTGCAAACCAAGCGTCTAGCTATTCTCCACAGACCTGTACGTACTTCGGCCGATTTCTTTTGTTCATTGACCGATGCTTAACGAGGTGTCGTTTACCTTGTGTCTTACCTGATAATGATTCTATCACGCCAATAAAATGCGTTAATTCATTGCCGTTTATTTGACAAGCTCGTGTCAGAGACAAAAAAAAAGCCGTGCAGCAGTACACGCTCTTGAATCATGACATGTTGCCACATAATACCTCTAATGTTGCTGGCCTTAACTATTGTTATAAAAACCGACACACACATTACAAGGTTAAACGTTTTGAGGTCTCAATACAAGCAATGCTTCTTTGAAAATACATCTTCCTTTCTAGACGAAAACTTGGCATGAGATTAAAAAAACAACTCAATAACAAAGAATTTTATAAATATAAATAATAATTCTGTATATTTGCCTGGACAAACCCGATGGGTTTAAATGCTGTTACATAGAATGATTTTTTTTACATGGCCAGCCATTTGTTGAACCAATTATGAAAAACTGTGCCCTTCCTGGGAAATGCAGAGGTACGTTATCCTTTGCTTTTACTGATTTTACTTACATTTTTATTTTCGCCTATGGCTTGCTTTTGTCGAACCACGTTATTTTATTAATTTTTTTATTTATAACAAGCACCTCACCACGTAAGTGGCTTGTCATTTCTACCCATTTCATTAGTCGTTGCCTTTAGTGCCCGGAGTTTGGAAATGGCGTGGTTGACCTACCATCTACCACCGTTCCCCACAGATCAAGGGGATTCAAATTCTTTCTACTTTACCTTCTACAGTGGTGTTAACAACTACTTATAATATATTTGTGCATTCTATTATAACTGCTTTCATCAAATTAAGAAGAGAGGGGGACCTATACTGTCTTACTATATCCCTCTCCCCCTTCCCACGGTCATTCCGTTCGGAGTTACGTCATTATGTCTCAAGTACCGTTTTCGCCCCTAGTCGTCTTTAACCAGGTTCGGGGTCGCGGTGGCTGAGCGGCTAGACTGCTCACCTCCCACCAAGTCGAACCGGGTTCAATCCCAGGCCGGGTCACTCCTAGATTTTTGCTTGTGGGAATCATGCCGGACGATGCTGCTCGTCAGCGGGTTTTTCCGGGGTTCTTCCGTTTCCCCCACCCTTTCGTTCCGGCACTGCTCCATACTCGCCTCGATTCACCCTCATCGGCTCTCAATATCTCGCTGTCAAGAGCCGCCCAAGTTCCTTCACTCGCTCACTGTTTAACCAGGTTCGTTTCACATACATTGATAACCGCTGTAAAAAGAAAACAGAAGTGAGAAGAGCCGCCTGTAACGAGAAAACTTAGCAGCACACGCCAGTAAAATGGCGTCACAGACCGGTAACGTGCCGGAACGCCGTTCGCAAATCAGCGCGCGGAAACTTAAATTTGTTAGGTGGAAGTCCACCAGATGCACATTATTACGCAGCAAAGAATCTTTCCCATAGCCTCAGGCAGCCAGTCAGCGAATGAGTACGCCCACATATGAGGATAAAGAGGATATCCTCTTCATTTCACTTCTTTGCACTCATCTGCTGTGTGCGTTCCGCTTTGTCGTCTCGCCACGCCATGAAGTCTGTGTCCGTTGAGGGGCACCGTTTGGGTAAGAAACACAAATAAGTAAGCTATTATTGTCGAAGGATACGGGTGCTTGGTGTAACAGCGTTCCTCCTGTCGCCTCAAGGTCACTCTACATGAATAACAGGTATCAATTTAATTAGCCGCAGAAGTTGCGCTGCAAGAATCGTTGACACACTCGTATGCAGATCGTGTTCTGGTAACTCGCTTGCACGGAATTCTTATTGTGACAGCAATAAAAAAATAACCTCACGGCCAGTGGGTACGCACGAGATTCGAGATCTTTGTAAGCAGGTCACCTTTGTGGTAGCTCTGGACACCATTCTGTTCTGTGAGTGTTGAATATACACGCGGGGAAAAAAAGTGTTATTCGTTTGGTCGCCGTGTACCGTTTTTTGGCGCCAGCACATGATTTTTCGAGGGAATTCATTAATATTNAAGTGTTATTCGTTTGGTCGCCGTGTACCGTTTTTTGGCGCCAGCACATGATTTTTCGAGGGAATTCATTAATATTGTTCTGGAGATTTTTTTAACCTATTGGAATGAATGTGACCCCACGCATGCTGAATCAGACATGGAACCTGTTAGAANGTTCTGGAGATTTTTTTAACCTATTGGAATGAATGTGACCCCACGCATGCTGAATCAGACATGGAACCTGTTAGAATAAAATGCATCCGGTTAAAGCAAGGGGTTTACTTCGCTGAAATAGTTACACGGTCGTCATTTTGAAAATAGGTGTCTGAGAAACTTCAATCCCGTAATTTTGCATGGCATGCCGTAGCGCTACTTGTTTAAAGTATTTATGTAAATCCGTTTACTGGTTCCAGCGATATGGCATAAAAAATTAATTTTCTTATTTGACGCCAACTTACCAATTTTCCTAAAATAATNTTACTGGTTCCAGCGATATGGCATAAAAAATTAATTTTCTTATTTGACGCCAACTTACCAATTTTCCTAAAATAATCGGTTTTGAATACAATGCTTATAATTAATACGGTCATTATTTATGGCTTTTTGTTGAATTTGGTAAATTGTTTTGTACATATGTAATACTNCATTATTTATGGCTTTTTGTTGAATTTGGTAAATTGTTTTGTACATATGTAATACTTATCTAAATTTTGCATATGGCTGCCATTTTGAAAGTCATTGTTTGACGCCAATTAAATAATGTTATTTTCCATATCCTACTGTATCACTCCTTGCGTATAAAATTGTATGGGAACCGGTCGATTGCTCGTCGAGGTATGGCATAAAGCCTCTATTTTTTTATCTAACGATCTTCATGATTGGAGGACAAAATATTATGAATTAGCAAATTCAATGATTGTCATATGTACAGTCCACAAANTAACGATCTTCATGATTGGAGGACAAAATATTATGAATTAGCAAATTCAATGATTGTCATATGTACAGTCCACAAAGTTAAGTTATAATTGGATACAAAATTTCGTAAATATAGCACTTTAAGCTAAAATGTTTAAAAGACAGCAATTTTGAAAAAGTGGAATAACGGTATGTTAGCTGTACCAAATAAACCTAATATACTTGTATGACCGTCATTTTGAATATGTGTGCCTTATCAATTTAAATAATATGTGTTTACATGACCTACTATAACATTAGTTACGTGTCAACTTTGGCGACAATCGGTTAAATATTTTTCGAAATATAAAATAAAAGCTTTATTTTTTGTCGTGGTGCTCTCTTATAAAATGGCAGACCAACAACAATATCCAGTGGTCCTCCAATATCCGGCACGGTTGTGATACATTCCTTTACAGCCAGTTCATGGATAAGTGAATACTTTTGAGATCCCTGTTTAGGATCTTCTTTTCTTCTCATTTCATATTCTTCTGCTATTTGGAAAGTTAACGCTGCCCCACGCCTTTACTTTATTCGCGCGCAATCAAAGTGACAACGTGAAATGTTTCAATAATATGCAAATCATAGCTCTAATGTATGTTAAACAAGAAATATTGTCTCCAGTAGTAATGCATTTAAACATTACTCTCACAATACAATGTCAATGCTTCGAACAACTTTTATAAATTCGCTGCTAATATAATTGGGAGCTTGGATGCTAGTATGTACTGTAGCATTTATGCAGTTATGGGCAGTGATTTTTTCCAATGATTTCAGAAGTCCTCGCCTTGCTATGAATAGCCTTTATAAAAGCGTTATTGTCGCCAAAGGCGATATTTCACTAGTATGTACCATTTCTCGTTGCTCTCAGCTGATACCACTACAAAGGAAGGCGAAGACGTCGATGTGCTCAGGCATAACAAATAGAGGCCATCGGAATAAGGTACGAGTACTTTCCTGTGATAGTCATAGACTAAATATGAGGTTGGTCGATTTTCATCTTCTGCGCATGTCAAAGTCACATAGTCAACAGTGACGAACGTGTTTTCTTAAATAAGTTTTTAAAATAGTAGCTTTTTTTTTATGAATAAAATAATTTCACCAAGATGAATTTAATATAATAGAATTAAAATTCGATTCAAGGTAGTAAACGCAAACAACTTAAAGCACTTGTTTACATTGACAGTGGTCTAACCTCAAAACATATCCACATAGTTTATGTTAGTCATATTGGCAAAATAAATCTAATGTTGGAACACAACTTTGGGTGCCACTCTACACCATTTTCTATCTACAGTTATAGACGTCGGGAACTTTTTCTTGCAGAAATACCGTGCTGTAATGAACCCGCGACATATCATTGGCCGGTTTCCACGAAAGTCGCTGGATATGCTCATGCTCGTCTAGCAGACAAGTAGTTCTCTCTTGCAAAGTTCTATCGGCGTCGTCAGTAACTTAACCGCCGTGCCAGGGGGGTCTTCACAGTCCCATCGCTCCGAATACAGTCAGTGCAAGTCCGGAAGGCACGAATGATGACAAACACGGCGAGCTATCCTCCCTCGACTGCCAGCGGCATTAACGTCCGGCCTCTCTCAAACTCCGTCAGTTTCTAACGGCGCGGCAGCTGCTGCCTTGTCGACGCGCTGGCGAGGCGCCGCGTGAACCACACACCGTGCGCTGCCACGATGATTGTTTTTCGTAGGCAGCACGAAGAGCGAAGGCCGACGACGCACGTGGATGCGCCACCACACGAGTCATCGTGCTCCATTCCCCGGTTACNCAGCACGAAGAGCGAAGGCCGACGACGCACGTGGATGCGCCACCACACGAGTCATCGTGCTCCATTCCCCGGTTAGTTCCAACTTTTCCGAAGCCCTGCTCAAGTTCTACTTCCAGGATAGCCCCTCCGCGTCATGCGAAGCTTAAGTAAGTCTGGAAAATTACACCGGCGTGACAACGCACTGCATTCGTGCGCAGTCGTTTTCATAGTGTTTTGCATGGGAACTATTTATAACCGGGTTTCACCAACACATCAATTTACTCGCCGTTTTTATTCATATTAATTANGTTTTGCATGGGAACTATTTATAACCGGGTTTCACCAACACATCAATTTACTCGCCGTTTTTATTCATATTAATTACAAATAAAATATTATAGTGTAAAAACAAAATATAAGTAAACCTTCAATTTTATTAATAATGAGATACTTTTATGTTAACAGAAGTATAAATCACTTGTGATGCATGATATATTTAGTAAACAACTAAGCACGTCAAACATGGGGTGATTTTTCAAAGGTAAGATCCGAAAAGTGCGAACAAACCGCGAATATGCTAAAGTAATTCATACATCGGTGTGCCTATTTCCCTAATTTCCACGGATACCAAACGATTTCTAGAGGCTGTGCAAATATTATGCTAGGAATTATCATTAAAAGTTTATTTCAAAAGAATCCGTTAGAACGAGTTTAAACTGGAGGAAAATTGGATGTTTGCGTCCCGTACTTCCAGTTTAGGTTATGGAGTGTGAAATTACGCAATTAGAGTGACGTGTACACAAGGATCTCGTTATTTTATGTGTTATGCACTAAGTTCAGCTACGTTTTCATCGGCTGCTGCTACCGGCAAGTAGAGGCCGTTCATGATAAACGGCCCACTTTTAAAAGGCGTGCTTGAGATCTACTTGCACGAACATTATGCATTCTTCCACCATATGTGCAATTAACATTGCCACGGATTTGATCACTTTATTTATGCGCCGATCAAGTGAAACTGTGAAATTATTAGAAAAGTAAATATCATCTTTTGCGTTTTCGTTAAAGTAATAGAAAACCAAATAAATAATTTCAGTAGTCAAAAATTTTGAACCAACGTGTTTTAATTCTATGCTAAAACATGGGACTATTTTCCCCTTCGTAATTACCAACTTAACTGGGTGAATGGCAGTCAGTGTGCCCGTTAAAATATATTAATGTTTAAGGGCAGTGACATGTTTCAAAGGTTGGTTTCAAAAGTACGTTTAGCCAGATTTTCCTCTCGTACAGCAAGCACAGGAATATAAACTCGTTTTATTCCAGTTTTTTTTTTCATTTAAGGGTCAGAGTTTTCCTGGTGAAATATTTTCGCGAAATTACGTATTTCAAAACTTGTACAGNGAGCCAGATTTTCCCCTCGTACAGCAAGCACAGGAATCTAAACTCGTTTTATTGCAGTTTTTTTTTTTTCATTTAAGGGTCAGAGTTTTCCTGGTGAAATATTTTCGCGAAATTACGTATTTCAAAACTTGTACAGCAACTTCTTAAACACTCATGGTTCGGTGGTGACTTCTTTCTCCGCACTGCAGAATGTATTAGCAAACGGAAGTGAGATTTTCTCGTGGTTATTTTGATGTCGGCGTACCCATGTTGCTGATTGGCAGCGCGAGACTCTGGAACGGCGGAGTATTGTGTCTGATTGGCTAGTGAGCATTACGAATTCTCCCCTGTCGGCTAGGCTTCCGGTCGCGTGGCAAATAAGTTTGCCAGGCGCTAAATGGCCGGTGACATTCCGACTTGTAGCGGGCGTGTGACGCCATTTTGCTGGCGTGTGAACTTCGTTGCAGCGTGTTTTAAATACGCGTTGTTTCCAAGGAAACTATTAAACGTGCATCCAAATTTGCTGGTCTACGAGAAGCACACACACACAAACCTCAGACGAGGATTGTAGTAGAATGCTTTCAAGACCTCACGCACGTTATAGAAATACCAATTCAGATCACTCCAACCAGTTTGTTCAAAGCGCTGTTTCTCAATATATATGCGTCAGATACATACACAACTACTCAAGGGCTCTGCGCTGAACTTTCTTATAGAATTACCACCAATACAATAACAGGGTCACCGCTAAAAGTTTCACAGGTACGCGCAGAACGACGAGAACCCTGGCCAGATGAGAGCTTTGCGCTTAGCAGCGTTGGCGCACTGAATAACTGCTTTTTACCTTATTTTAAATGTTTGGGGTCACTTATTTCGAAACTACAACTACCTCTCTGGCAATATTACGCTGTAGAGAAAACACACATCCTGACATTTTGTCAAGTAATAATGACGTAAATAGTGCAGCATCATTTTTAAGATTATCAACATAATCTTGAAATTTCTTGATGACCAGATAATGCCTGGATATGATTTAGCGATTACATAAAACATTTTTGGAAAATATAAACTTGCTACGATAAAAAATATTTAATTTTTACATTCAAAAGAAAAATATAGCACATAAATGGAAAATTCAACATGGTGGATGAGGCTAAGCGTTAACCTATCCAGACCCATTGTACACAACGCACACGAATATAATTTTTGGCCGGTGCTGTAGACTGCAAGGATCAATAACAATTATTGATCTTCCCGTGCAAATTACTGATTCGTAAATCGCGTGTCTTAGTCCAGATTATGATTTGTTCATACTCCTGTAGTCGAACACAAAGCTAACAGCTTAAAGCTACGGAACAAGTTTTATGTCGCCATGAGTAAAGCGTGCATCATAACATTTCTTGTTCGCAACACTTGAAACTGTATGTTAAAGTAGGTCTGAAAAGTAGGCTGCGTCATGACAGAGGGGACGCGTCAAGGGACGGGGGAAGTGGGTGAGTGAAGAGATTTGGGCGGCTCTTAACAACGAGGTCTTGAGAACCGATGAGGGTGAAATGAGGGGAGAACGGTTAAGCGCCGGAATGCAAGGATGGGGGAGATCCCCGAGAAAACCAACCAACCAGCGCCATCGTCCGACACGATTCCCACATGCGAAAATCCGGGAGTGACCCAGCCGGGAGTTGAGCCCGGTTCACCTTGGTTGGAGGCGAGCAGTCTAACCGCTCAGCCACAGCGACACCGTGGGGGGTTGTGCGATACGCCCTTGCGTCGGCACTTAATCTCGTCTGGAAGGGTCGCGTGGACGAATTGAAGCGGTCAGGATGGGTTGGCTGGTCAAGAGGTGGAAAACGATGGGGGGCGACTCTCCGAGAGGGGTTGGGGCGGGTGTAAATGTCACTAAATGTTCCGGCGATGACACGGCACGGAGAAAATCTGTTCGCCCCCCAATCTTCCCTTCAGCTTGTTCGCGCATTTTTTTTATGTTCTCTCCATCCCCCTCCACCTCACACGCCTACCCTCATCCTTTTATACAGCCATAATACACTGGGTTAAAGTTGTGAAGTAACGTGGAACTGGCGGGGTGGTTGGAAGAGGGGAGGTCAAATACTACCGGCAAGGGGGTGGCGAAAGAGGGTAGCCGTGCCCGGCAGAGGGTGGTTTCTGGGAGGGGAATCTTTTGGCAAGCCGAGAAGGAGTAGACGGGACGGACGACGACGAATACCCGTGCGACAAGGGAACGAAAGCAGGAACCTGTGATGAAGGCGAAGCTCCGAAGAGCGCCACGACCCCCATGGCCTATCACTTCGGACTAAGCACACTAAAAAGGAAGCCGCTTTGTTCGTAATTTGTTTCCTTTCATTCTTCTTTATTCTCGCCACATCTTCCCTCCTTGCTCCTTGGATCGACTCATCTCTCTTTCGGGGGAGCTAAGAGGGGAAGAAAAAATTATTATCGTTTGCACTGTTTTTTTCTTCACGTGCTTCATCCTTACGAAAGGGAAAAAAATCTTTCAGTTCTGGAGTTTTTTCGCCCTTGGAAAAGATTTTCGGAAGAAAAGAAAGGGATAAAAAATATTTTTTTTTGCAGTTTCGTTCGCGTGGCAAGAGAGTCTGGTGGTGCTTTTTTTTTTCGCCACGGCGACAAATTTCTGGGGGCGATCTCTCGATCTCTTCAGTACTTGTCGCACTTCCGCGTGCGTCGGTTCGGTGTTGTTTTCTTCGATTCGCGTCCCGCGGTGCAGGACACGGGAGAAAGAAGAATAGAGCAAGGAGATAAAGAAGAAAGAAACGGAGCGAGTCGGTTCCCGAAGATCCATTCGGCGTTCTTCTGTAATTGCGTGCCCGGGCGGTTAAAGGTTTTCGTGCGTGTGCCTCGGGGAAGAGTGGCGAAGGTGATGGCGGTGGTTTTCTGGATGAAGGGTGGTAGGGGCTTAAAGGGGGTGCGGCTAAGACACGTGTTACCCACTAGACGGCAGTTGCGTGCAAGGCGGTGTAAATCCCCACTTCCCACACACACACACGCGCGCGCGCTCGCACACACACACACACACACGCAACGCCCTGTTTCAACCACCCTCGCGAGCACCCAGTCCGACCACCCTTCCACCCTAGAGAGAGAAGCAGAAAGTAAGGGAAAAAAACTACCCTCTTCTGTAGTCACGTGATCGCCTTCGGGGTAGGTTCAGGAACGCAAGGGTGAACCTAAAAAAAAAGAGACCTAAAGAAAGAGAGAGAAATAAATGGTCTTGTACCGTGTGCCGTTAGGTAATTTGTTAAATTAAGGAAGGAAGAAGGAGGGGATAAAGATAAAAAGTAAGAGCTTCGGAGGTTCTTACCCTCGGTGGTTCGGAACTTGCGTCGTCGGACTGCGTATCTTCGGTGCCGGCAGGTTGTTCGGATTCCAAGCTATCGAGAGAAAGGGGAAAGTGGGAAGTTCAGAAAGTGCAATGTTATTTACTGAAGTAAATTAAAGGAAGGTACATATATACATTTTTTTTACTTACCAGGGAATTAGCTCCTTGCATGTGTTTTCTATTCTTCCCCCTTGCCTGCCCATTCCGCCATCGTTATGGATTTTTCTTAACGTCAGTAATTATTTGTCCCCTTCGCTGGATGCGTGGGAGGTGGGAGTGGTGAGAGGTCCCCGTGTATAAATTAAAAAAAAGAAGACGGAGGAGTGAGCGAGGAAAGAGGTTTGTTGTCGGCTGTGAGGAGGGGGGAAGTAGGGGAAGAGAGTGGCTGTTGGTAGAGGGGGAAGCAGGTGAGGGGGAGGGGTGTTTGCTAGGNAACGACGATCGGGCGGGAAACTTCTTGGGCGGAAACAGCAGTCTCACGCCGGGCTACTCTCGGGGCACAACACCCCCGCTGAGCGACGACGCCGAAGAAGAGCCATCCTCTCTCCTCCGGGGCAAGCACGCACGTTACTCTGGAAAGCCTCCTGCATCACCTTCGACCACCCCTACGTCGTCGAGGGCTTGCGGTTTCTTCTAATTCAGTGCGACAGGGGAGCAACCCCTCCGACTTTTCTTCGTCCAAGCTCTTCTGCAGGATAAGGAAGCTGGTGAGTACACTAAACAAATATACACGTATGTTATCAGAACCTTCCAATAGTTCGTCGTGTTCTCCACGCGCACGTGTCTCCAGTTGAGTTGGCGAATCGAACGAGAATTATTTATGTATGTGGTTGAGCGGTGCCTTCTGGGAATGGGCGTCTAGAAAGATAGAGAGAGAGAGAGAGAGTCTGTGTGTGTGTTTTAGAGCTGCTTGAAATGAAACTCCGAGAATTAGAAAGTGCGTAACATCGTCCGAAAAAATTACGTCACCAAACATTTAATTTTTTTGTGTGTATAGAATGTCGAGACATAGTTCGATGCAGCCATACATACATTTTTTTTTCTCTCGGTTTGGAAGGATTCGCGAAATTAATTATTCAGGTATCAGTGATCCCTGTTAATCGTCTACACGTAATATGATTTCAATTTTAAATCCTTGCGTGGGTTTCATAATGCTTTTTCCTCGGAACTTTTTTTAGAATATTCAAATCGCGGTATCCCCCTTTCCCTTAGCGAAAGAAAATAAATAAAACATACCTTGGGAGGAAAGGTTGGCAGGGGTGCGTGTGCTAAGGCCGTAGCTCACGTGAGGCGAGTGTAGAAGGGAAGGGTGGTCGTATTCCCAAGAAAAGGGTGGGCCAATCCGCCGCAATAAAGCCGGCCTTGTCCGGCGTCGTAAAGCAATATACGCCCTTATCGCCTCGAGGGGGTGGTGGCGCGTCTCAATCGCGCACGTGGGTATGTGTAAAGGGTTGCATGGCTGCG
>NQII01004232.1:28613-108944 GCA_002778355.1 Clitarchus hookeri
TACCCATCATTAGATGCCGTTACCAACCCCCGCAACTGTCGAGTTTCAAACATGGCGTCCTCGAGTAAGCGACGAGTGATAAGGAAATGAATGCGGCTCTTCTTCATTTAGGGCGGAGCTGGGCGTGGCCAAAGTGAGAGGGGAAGAATAATAATAATAAAAACTCGCCCGCCAAGACACACGAAAACAAGGCGTAGGAATTCAAATAAGGCGCCGACATTAGCGATGCCGAGTGGTCGCGTTTCTTTCACTTTGCATGTATCAAAAGCCGGTGGGCATTAAGAAGCAATTTAGCTAAAGGCCTTCTGCCCTAATTATTCTTACTATTTACTTTCCAAGATAACTCACCGTTACATTTTTTTTTTCTAATCCCTTCTCACTTGACCACGCCCATTTTCTTTTAGCGGAATTCTTTTCCACGGGAAGAAAAACAAAACTGGGACATTTCTTGTTCTGCTTACTCACGGCAGAAAAAAAAAAGTAGTAATTTTTCTTTCTAAGCGGTCGGAAATTTTACTGTCGAATTTGCGATCTCTTCTTCAAAAAAAAACCTTGTGATGTTTAAATGAACCCAACAGACGTACTGCTGGCAAATATAATTTGCTGCTAATTGAAGTCTTCGGTTGGTTGTGCTTTACACAGTGAATCGATACCCAGCCAGCGACAGTACTGAACTGACATAACACGAATGAAGTCAGTTACATATTTCTATATGATACGATGCATCCAGTTTTCATATAGCATGATTTCTACCATTTTGTAAACTGCATGGAGTGACAGGAATTTTTGATATTTTCTTTTTGGCGTTGAAATTAGGGAGAACCAAATTTTCAGTAACGCTCAAGCTAATATAAAGACAGTCGTTCAAATGTTGATTACAGATTTTAGAAAGTCTTCCAGAGTTTCTCATTTTTTGACTTTTATGTACCCTTCCACATTTAGCCATTTAATGCGCTAAAAATAATACCACAAAAAATAAACAACTTCCAACGACAAACAATTAAGTGAAGTGAGTTTAAAGTACACATTACATTTTCAGACCAACAAGCTGATTTTTTAATTTAAATTATTTAAGTTTAATTATTGCAACAAGGCGTTAAGAATCACATGCCTAACAACTGTTTATGAATAGCTGACAACATTACTGTAAAAAGTTTAGGAATAGTTAGTCTTAAAAATAAGCACTTACGGTGGTAATATTTTCGAATAACTGATTAAAAAATAAGTGTCTGATAAATAGTGATCTACCAATAATTCGAATTCTTTATGGCCATAATATTAAAAAAAAAAATCAACAGGTAAGTTGTTAACGGAAGAAGTTCACATGCATGATTTACGCCCCTCCCTGNTTGCTTTCTCCGCCAATTTATTTTTATGCGTTAAATACTTTTGCATACATTTCAGAGACTTATTAAGTGAATTATGCTGGAAAGTTTGGTGAAGTAGGTTACTATTGGCGGTTTCTACAGCACATGCTTATTGTAGAAGCGATTCGACAATAAATGTGTATGCCACTGCACTACAGATATCGAATGTATAGCAGTTTATGCTCATTTTGACCAATTTTGGTTTTCTTTACGGCCTCCCATTCTAAAGATAACAGTTAAGTATAGGCAGGTACAGTTAAGTGAAAAATGTATTGTAGTATGCCTTCAGTTTGGTTTGTGTTCTTTTATAAGTCGTACTGACATGCAATTCGGTAAACAAATATTATTTTTATTCACCATTTTATAATCACCTACGTTTCAGTAGAATAGACAAGTAAATTATTTCCTCTGTTTTTTCAAAGGGTTGGCAAAATTAAGGTCGTCTGTATTTTCTTTACATGTCTCATAGGTAGACACATGAAAAATTTGCGAGTTCAGTGACCTGCCGGCTAGACTCTACAGTCTTATGTACTAATATGCAGAATCAACTGCGCATTGGTTGTCTGCTGTCACAGTGGAAGGCGACCGTTGGGCCAGCGTTCTATAGGTGTCAAACACAGTGTGGACCAATAACTGAAGTGTTATTAACACTCGTGTTTTGAATTCTAACTTGTCCCGAAATGAATCCGCGAATTTTTCAGGTCTCTACTCATAGGCCTATATTTGTTAGGTTTATAATACATTCCCCCATATATTTGTTAGTAATGTTAACATCTTAAAGCATAATTTTAGCGAATGCATACAGATCTTGTGAAACTCGGTACATGGATTTTGCTTTACAAGTGACAATTGAAGGGTACAGGGGCAAAAAGACGAACGTCCATATTATCTAGGTTTGAGTAAAATGCAATCGAAACTATAAACTCCTCCTCTGGGAGTCTTACTTACGGGGCCTTTCATTTCGAATTAAATCACTTAAAAATCTTCTTACTCAATAATAATGTTAAGCAATAGAAAAACCAATCTATTTCCTTCTCCAAAGTTTATAAGGAAAATTCGTTTAAATTCCGTGGTGTTTTTGCAAACGTCAAACACCATTTCCGAGTGTTCCTTTTTAATATTTATGCATCGTGCTACTAGATAACCGTTGACAGCGAGTGGGTTTTTATTTTTTTATATTCATAAACTCGTACTATTATTCACCAAGTCACTAATATGTGCATTACTGGCAAAAAAAATTCTGGAAATTTTATTAACTGAGCTAAGGTTCACACCTTTTTGTGTTATCTGCAACAACGTGTGATTTAGACTGTCTTGTCGGCGAATTGAAACCTTACCACGGTCGACGTAACATGTGTGAAAACGTCATCTTACGTGGCATCCTAGTATGTAAAATAAAAGTTGCTCAATTTTTATACTGCTACTACTTACAGTAGTTGAAAACATTTTTTTATTTTTAAATAGGGAAATGTTTTTCCAAATCATTAGAAAGCCTCGTACATATCGAGAGATGGGAAATTTTTGTTTTCTGTACTCATAAGAGATTGGATTCACAAATACAAATCACGAGATGATACATCTTGAATTGTCAAAACATGTATTACTCTCAGTATTCAGACACATGTTTCAGGAATGTAACAGTCGCCTAGCGACACACCATGCAATTTAATTTTTTCTACGTGTGGTTATCGTTCTGTAAAACTAGTTTAATACTTGTTATGTAATTCTATTAGCGTAGGCTTATAATCAATATGCTGTCATAATTATTCACTTCGATTTTCATATACTCCTAAGTTACAAAACCAGCATAAAATTATGAAAATAATATATTTACCTTAAATGAATCATCAAATACGTCCCATCAACATCAATATAAGTTTTATTCATGTAACACGTATGACAAAACATAGACGTATGCTGCCGAATATATCGTGACCAGTTCTCGCAAATTTATGAAAAATATTAGGTTTTTAAGTTAAACGATTAAAGTAATGTCATTATCATCAGATAAAGATGTTAGGTTTCGTAACTCTTCGAGAATTTGTAGCCAAAAATCACATTTTTATGGTTATGAGGCGACAAACCAACCGAAACACCTTCCAAATTTCTCAACTAAGCTATTTTAAGACACACTTTATTTATAAATTGATAAAATGTTATGACTATCGATTTAAAACATGAAATTTTTTTCACTTTGACGAATGACATTCTAGGCATCAACACGTAGCCGTGGTATAAATATATTTTTAAATTATTGTCTACGTTTCTCATTGTCATAAAAACAGCAACATAATAATTCTGGTAGTCATTGCGCAAAATGAGGAAATCAAATCTTTTAGAATAAAGTGGTTACTTTTTACAAGTCACGCATTTATTTTCCATTTATAAAACTATGACATGTAAATAGCGCCAAGTAATTCAATTGTTGAGTTGCAACGTGATTTCAAGATAACTAAATTATTGTTTCTTAAAATTGCATACTTTTTTACTTCTTGGTCATTCTTTTAAAAACACTCCGCCCTGCAGAAGTTACGTAGTTGCTTCTTTAAGAGATTTTTTTTTATTATTTTTCTTCTGATACATAAACTTTTCAAAAATTATAATAAAAAATTTTAAGACAGTGATTGTGTTGCAGAGATTACTTTTCTACGACAATAACTAACAATCACCTAACTGCCTCCTGAACCTACAACTCTGAAATCAGCATAAAATAATACATCGGGGAAAAAAAAACTAAATACACGCAGATGATATGGCAAGTAGGCTTCCGCGCAGATGATATGGCAAGTAGGCCTACACGCAGATGATATGGCAAATTGCCTACACGCAGATGATATGGCAAATTATCTACACTCAGATAATATGGCGAGGCGATTCATTGACGTGAGCGTGCCCACCCACACTGAGAGAACGGCCAACAAAATATTTGATTGTGTAGGGCCAAAAATATATTTAGTTGCCTCAGTAAAATATTTTGTTGAGTAGACAAAACTTGAAAAGCAACATAATTAGTTTTGTTCATCTAAAAAACTACACGCGTGAATTTAGCAACACCAATGTGTTGCGCAAAAATAAACTGGACTTTCAACTAAATATTTAGTTGAATCAATTGTACATTTTTGTTTAGCCGCTCATTCGATAGCCTTCGTTCGAAAAAACAGCTCGAAATTTAGTTTGTATTTTTTTTACAATTAGGATAATAACCGTATTTGTTAGTGCACTTATTGATCGCTAATAGCAGGAAAGTAAAAAGTAAAACTGTAAAACTTTAGACATTTTCTAATTTCGAAAGCGATTCAAAATTTTTTTCACATTAACCTAAACTTTTTAATGAACGTAGCGCTAAACAAATATTTAGTTGCACCAACCAAATATTTTCTTAGGTCAAACAATATAAGAACAAAATGATTTGGTTTAAACAACAAAATATTTTGCTGCCTCTATACAAACAATTTATTTGTTAGCATCAAACAAACTTTGTTTGATTCGACGTACCATTTTTCTCAGTGCACCCGCTTACTGGCTGGGCGAGGTTCAGGGAACTGGTCTTGTGCCTGATTGGCTACCTCGGGCTGCGAAAGATTTCCTATTGGCTTGGCCGCCTCTTGGCAGGTAGGATACCGGGAGCTGATTTGTGAATGGCATTCCGACATGTTGCTAGCCAGTGGCGCCATTTTGGTGGCGTGTGGCTGGAGAGTTCGCAGTATAAGTGGCTGTTTTGCCTCTGTATACTTAAGAACTTTGTAAAAAAAATACAGAGATTTTTAACTTATCATGTCTCTAGATTCTTCTACATTTCCATGAAATGATTCGATTTACCTGAGATTTTTCGTTTCTATGAGGCGTTCCGGGAAGAAATAAATGCACGCGAGTCTACGTTTCCAACCTTTCAAAGTAAGTGAGCGATTCATATTGTAAAGCTTAGTAAGTAATTGGTAGAACGAGGCACAATAACTGTTATGACGTTCCAGACAGATGAGTAACTGTGTCTTATATAATTTTTTGCTAAATAAAATAACAACTTCCAATTTTCGGTTGTTGACTCTCAAACGTAGGATAAAACGTTCTGTGAATGCAACATTCGAATAACTTTTGTAATGGTAATTTTATGAAAGTAACTTATTTTCAGAGCTAATGCAGTTTTATTGGCCATTCTTCAACAGAAAACTATGATTTTTTTAAGGTTGACTGTCCTGTCTATATTTTACTTTTTTCAAAGAATAGTCGTGTTTTCTCTATTTTTGTTTAAAGAAATTATAGTAAATAATTCAAAAATTATTTACAGTAAGTACAGTTTGACGGAGTGGCAAATCGCTAGTAGCATTGCATTTTCATCGAAATTTATTATAGTTATAATTTCACTGCGTTTGAAGACAATAAAGATATTAAACTACGTTGTACTTTGGGGAAGTAAGTTAATTGAAAAGCGATACAAAAAACATACGCACTAAAAAGCTTCCATCCTTTTTTTTTTTTTTACGCATGGCCGAATTAGCAATTAAATATTCCCACACTGATTCAAGAATTCATTAACTACACTGATCCATTTTATTAATCTCTCACAGTTTTGATTATAAGTATTTGGTACAACATTAAAATACAATGCGTAATAGACGATATTGACAGGCTTTACACACAGCTAGCCGTACATACTTACTGCCAGGTAGGTGAAAATAAGTTTGCTAAGATTTTAGGTAAGGAGCAAAACTGGATTCAAGAAAACAGGAAGTTGATTAACTCAACAAAACAAGCTCTTCTACCACTAACAACTGTGTACTATCGAAGTGCTAGCCAGTGGTATTATTCAAGATCACAGAACAATTCAGTATTATTTATTAAAGAGCCCTATTTGTACATATTTGAAGTAAACAAAGATATCCTATTATTTGTGTTGCATTTATTAAAAAAAACTGCGAAATGTTTTTTTTAAATTAAGTACTACCAAATATTTTGCGTTGAAAAAAATTAATTGATTGCGACCACTTATTACAAAAAAAAGTATTTTTTGAATGACATTTTTGTCATCAGTACAAAATAATTCTGTTGTGTATTTAAAGAAGGGTCAGTTTTTGAATTGGCAACTAACAGATTTGTAGTCAGTAATGTTTTATATATAAAGAAATCTTTGACAGGTACTGTTTAGAAAATATTTTCTAGTAAACGTCTTTTTCTCATGCCGTAGAGTTTATATCAGGAATTTGCTGCAAGTATTAAACGGGTATTATAAAAATTATAATAAAAACTTTTGATAAATTATTGTTATCTTGTTGCGTTAAGACTGAAAATTTTTACATCAAAACCGCAGTTTGTCTGTATGCATAAATGCTCATTAAATATTGCTGTACACTTCTCGAATATTGCTCCACTTTCCACCAATAATATAACTTTTGTAAATACGATTATCGTAAATAGAAATAGTAAATTACTTTATTTGTCTGTTATGATTGTTGCTACATGCGGTTCCGAGTGCTTTGATGATGTTTCTAATTTAAGGCACGAAAATCAGTTTTGTTTATGGTCTGAGTGATACTTATTTACGTTTTATGTAACGCCTTAAATAGTGAATATAAAATCGTTTCATATGAACACAGAAAAAATACCATTACGCCATTACTATAATTCAAGTTTGTTTATACGTTTCAGCTGTCAGAAAAAGGCCCTTGTTGCAGAAGCTGAACGGCAGCAAAAACAGCACTGGGCTACGTTACTGAATTATAATTTATTATTGTCGTAATATTAGTGCAAATCACAACCTTCTAACGTTTGTCATGCCAAGTGTGGCCACAAAATTGGACATGCTGTATGATACATATTTATAATGTCTAATATACATTACGAAAATAAACACCAATTACTTATGAGTATATCGTTATATCGCGCAATCAATACAATTACTCTATTATGGCGTTGTACCATAACTTTCTTGTTCTTTAGTGGATACTCATAATATTTCTTAGCATCACGGTAGTTATTGTGTACACGCTAAAAAAAAAAAACGCTGGATGTTTCTTGTATAGCAAAGAAAAATATTCCTTAAGGCTGCTTTGCTTACTGTAACAGATTCCTGCTTTATTTCAAAGGAAAATTTTAAGAAACTTAGGTTTATCGTAGATGGTTTCTTTTTACATTTTGGTTTTATGGCAATCTTACCTTTGTTTATAGAAAAGAAGAAAACTTCTTTGAGCTTGTTTCGTTTACAGTAAATAAATTATTGCCATGTACCAAAGGAAAACCTTAGGTAATATTAAACATTTCTTACGCACGTTACAGTTTTTAATACGCGATGAAGCTTGGTAAATACTACGTTGCCAAATAAGAAATCTATCAAATCGTCAACCCACTGGTTTTAACCATCAAAATACTGTAGTAACTAACTCTACCAGAAAGATACTGCTGAACTATTGTAACAAAATTTACAGGTTAACATCGCTAGTGAAACATAGTTCAAACAAAAATTTTGGTTTGCAGCAAATCTACTTTGCAGTGGTTCGTATTAAGCTGTGATTGTCTTTGTGGTAACAAGTGACGTGTTGCAGCAAAGGAAGTGACTTTGAAGTGTGAGTTACGAAGGGAAAAGGGACATAATACTGCCTCAAGTATAATGCAGTTTATGAGTTTGCCGTATGCTGTACCGTTCCGCTGACGGTAGCGAATTGGTTAAGAATTTGATCGGCTGAGGAACCTATCGCTATTTGGAAAAAAATATAAGTTTTTTATTACATTGGACGATTATATAAATTTTCGTTGACGTGGAACTATTTCATAATAATGGGAAGAAAAAAAAAGACGAGTAAAAGTTTACACAAAAAAAAAGTCATACAGTGCGCCCATTTCCTTTTAAATTTTTTATAGTCCCTAATTATTATAAATGTCAAAATGCTTCGCATTTGGGTACAATTTTAAAATAATGTGATCTTAGAAATTTTTTTTATGAAAATTGGACTACACTGTCGGTATCTAAATAATAAAGCAATTTTTTTTAGTTTCAGGTAAAAGACTTGTCTAACTGTAAACAAATGGTGAACCGAGTGATAACAAAGTATATGTTTTGAGCATAGTCAATTATTACTATAATTGTTTATGTATTGCATAATAACTACGTATTCCGTACCTGTAATCTGTTAGGCGTATACGTAATTAATATTTAATGTTAAATGTCATGCGTCTAGCTTAGACAAAATTAATGACTCGTTTTCATAATTTGTGAAATTATGTGTTTCCCTAACTGTCATAGAAAAAATTAAATTTTTACTAAACAATGATTCCCAACTTGTTACTTAATTTTGATTTGAATGTCACGTAGCAATGCGTAAACTATATAATTATGTTTTGAAAAATAATAAATGCTTTACGTTTGAAGAGTGCGGAGTATTGCCGAGAGAAATATTTATTACTAGTTACATTTATCATGCGTTTAATTCCGAATTATTTCACATACTAAGCTGCGTATGAGAGAGATTACTTAAATCAAAAACTAATTTTTTACAAATAAATAACTAAATATAGCTTTTTTTACACTGTTTCTATGACCAGAACAGTATTAATTTTTGTAACTGGAACAGAAGTATTCTTGCAAAATTGCAAACTTCTGCTGATCACAAATCAAATTGTGTAAATCTTTGGCACTTGTTCGCTATCAGTAGCAGTTCTACTGTAAATAATGAAAGAGTGTTGTTGGGGCATTCACAAATATTTAGCCAAAAGTTGATACCATTTCAACTATCATTAAAAAGAAGTCATTCTACTCCACGGGTCAGCGGAAGATTTACTAATTGTACGTAGCCTGAAAAAAAAAAAGAATTAGTAACAAAAAAAGTAAAATTTTTAATAAAATCTTTTGTATTGGTTGTTTTTGAACCACCATCATAAACTCCAGCAGGCTATCCTTCACGAAAATATAAGACGAAAATATATGTACACTTTCCCCCTAAAATAATTTTTAAAGGAGCAACAGTAGGCATACGAAGTTTATGATCTTGGAAGATTAAATTGGAAAATCCAACTTTACACTTTACATACTATAGGAAATAAATCAACAACATAAATAATAAAACACTGTGGAATCATTTGCTGCTTCTTAAAAAAAAACTTGACTTAAAATTAGATAGCAGACGAACGAGTGTTGATTTCTTTTTTATTTTATAGTCTACTGTCGCATGTGTATTATGCACTTTAATACAAAACTGTTTTTTTTTAATTCGATACACACGAGTTAGAAATGCTAAAAACTCGGCTGTAACTTCCCGTTGTGTTTTGCTGTACTTACTCATTCAAACAATTTGCCACTTTATGTTCAGTAATTCACTTTTATTCCCATTTTATACTGAACCACTGCACGAAACTACCATTACAATATTGTATGTCTCGACATAAACCGGAATAAAAAGTGATATGTTGCTTAATCGACCGTAGTTTCTAGTATCTAAACGAAAGGCATTTTAAAATTTAATTTTTCGGGACGCAAAACTTCCTTAATAATTACTTAAGAAAAGGGGAGGGAGAGACGATATATATATTTTCATCTTTATTTTGTATGGAATAACCTGGCGGAGTTTGTTTGGGTAAACGTCTGGTATATTGCTACAGACGGCGAATATTCACAAATTAAATAATTTGCCAGCCAAACTCCACATTCGCTTGTGCACTCAAGAGGGCAATAATTGCTCATTGCTTCATACTACAGCAGTAAAAGTCCGTATTTGGGCATGCATTTTTTTGCCTATTTTTTATTGGCTCAGAGTTTGCTAAGAGGTGTCAATGGTTTGTGAATCAATGGTTGAAAGCAGCACAAATGTGTAAGAATTTTTAGTCTGTATTCTTCACATTATTATTCAGAATTGCTCAGATCTATGGTTATTTAACCTCTCAACATATTATCCCCATGTCCATAGGTTGTGGCGGTTCACTGTACCACTGAGATAAAAAGTGGCCACATCATCTCTAAATAGTATAAAAGAAAGTCGCTTATCCGCGTCCGTCTGTGTATTCGCGTAGTACTTCTTAACTACTTGATGGATTTTGATGAAGTTTTTAAATCGTTTAGAGAATTTCTTGAGGAAGGTTTTGGTGTGTAATACATTTATATCTAATGTAAGGATAGTAGAGAAATGTCGAACCGTTTGTAATCAAGTCGTAAAAAACAGATTTTAGGGCGCTTAGATGGCTTGCGCTGACTAAACCATAAGATATACATCAAATTAATGTACTGCACTATTGTAGCTCTCAAATCATGGCCAGTGCTTTGCGCTGTCAGAAAACAGCACAAATATGGACAAAGCTTTCCTGTTGGCGATTCTATTGGCAGCTACTGACACGTCAAAACCTTATAATTGGCTGTGACTTGTGTGGAAGAAATACACGCAGCGACTCTCCTCGTAGGTAGGGGCAGTGAGTGATATTTCACGTAAAAATTTCGAGACGAGATACAGTCCAAAGCACTGTAGGGTCGTTCAGCTCCTTTGGTTGGTTAAAAAATGTTCTGACCCATGTTAAGAGCACGAATCACGAAGGTTCAGTGTTGGAGTTACTCAGTCCTGAGCGACTTGGTCAAAGACGGACACGGCACCAGCAGCCAATGGAGGTATAACAACAGCTGAGGTGTGTATATAGTATTGAAGTGTACTGTGTGCTCCGATTTTTACGCGAAAAGTCACTGGCCCTACTCATAGGCTTCATTGCGTAAGTTACTATTAAGTGTTAATTATCACTTGTCAGAACAAATATTCCTTCCTTTGCAACAGCTGAAGTGGGAAATTAATGCAATCGCCAAGTTGTTAATATCGTTGATTCTCAACGCTATCGGACCCCATTTACTCTGTGGTTTCAGGTGTTGCAGAACATAATTGTTTCTCCACGTGTTCTGCTTGAGCTGAAACAGCACTTGTTATGTTATCACGACCATTGCGCTGCGGGTTTCGTGTTTGGCCATAGTAATATGAACCATTCAAATCCTAAACCAGTAGCACTGTTTAGAAATCAATTACTCACTGGAGGAGGGGAAGGGGTACAGTACTGATAATAAGTATCATTCGTGTGCAGCATGTTTACCATCGTAGACATGGTAGCTGAACTGGATGTACGCAATTGTGTACACTGGGTCTGAATGAGTCGAGAAATTTATAATAAAATGTTAATTTTGCAACTTTTTACAAATATTTTTTTTTAACTTGTCCGCAAGTTTTTATTTTGAGAAAAAAAAAACACTAAAATAATGTTTCGTGTATGTACCAGCTAGATACACAAATAAATATGTTAAAAAAAATTTTTTTTAATAACACAAAATTAAATAATATTTTTAATGCGGCATTTGCGATGAAAATAAGGGTTGTGGAACATAGTTGGCGTGTTAACACTTATTTAACCTTAAATTTAGGACTTATGCGTTTCTTGTCTCTTGTCGTGGTTTACACTTTCAACAATACGTTGTTTGGGCATGTCGTCGCGTACAATTTCAACGTTGTTTGGGCACCCTAACAGGTGAAATTATAGTTTGCTGTTAGTGCGTTTTGATAAATAGTATTTTTTTAATTGAAACAAAGGCGTGCAATAATAGATCACTGCAGAGTTGAAACACTATTGTCTCATGAAGGCAGCTTTTCAGATATCCCACAAATGATTTGTTATTCAGTCTAGCAATAGAAATAGGGGCAGTCACGTGTACGTTTTTCTGTTCAATGAGTTTAAAAAAAACAATCTGTTCAAAATCTGCAATAAGCATAGAGTTCTAATAAATCAGTTATTCATATAAGCCAAATTGTCGTCATGATTTACGATAATCGTATTTACAAAAGTTAATCACAAATCTGTTTGTTTCTGTCTCTTGAAAGAAGAGAATGATTCAATAAAACAAAATCATAATACCTTCATTAGAAACTAACTATTTCACTGCCAGTTGTATTTCATATCACTTTAGCTCAGATCACCTTTCTTGATTGGCTGATCTAGGTGTTACGCGTCTAAGGTATGTGCTCGCGAATCACAGTACAGGATCGGAGTTACCTAATTCTGATTGGCCCGTCAAGAAAGAAAATGTATTTTCATAAAGACTCGTGGCCAATAAGCAAATGGAAACTGCTGGTACGCCAGTAGGCTATTTTTAATCTAGCATGTGCAGAAATCTTATCGCGAAATTCTGGTGTCCCTATATATCACTGTTCAATCAGTGAATATCAACAACTAAAACGATAGGTAGAGTTTTACTGAATAAAGTGGGGCATTTTCAACAGATCTTCAGTAAAATACGCTGATTTTGAGAAGTTTAAACTGTTTCAATTTTAGAGCTTGTTGTATGTGTATTTCGCAGAAGCTTGTAATGAATACCAATTATTTCAATGATATTTCATGTAATTTTCTTTCTTATCACAATATTAATTGTAAAAGAAACAAAAAATTTTTATTCAACTAACTTTAACCCGCGGCTTTGTTTGCGTGGTTATAGTAACAAACTTATAGGGAGAAATAACGGTAATTGTTAGTAGACAGACACTGATCATAAACACAGAACAGAGCACTAACGATGTCATTTTCTCGTGCAAGAATCGCTCTTCTTCATAGCCACTGGTCGTCATTTATATTTCTTTGTAGATCTGGGAAAACGCTGGCAATCAGTTCCTTATCACTCTGCACCAAATTACTAAAATTCCCCGTTAGGGACACACAGCCCTCGGCATCTGTTTCTATCCACCCATTCCCAATTTTTAGTAGTGTATCATCATAATATTCTCTATCAACGTCAATGTAGAGGCGCACTCTCATATTTGTCGTCAAGCTGAATTTCTTGGCATAATGTCTGTATTTTTTCGTATATCCTGTAGAGTTCGGTTTAGGGCCTCTATCGCTTTTTTGTGTGACATCGTTCTTTCGTCCCACACTAACAACTTACATTGACGCAGTATTGTACCCCGAGCGCCATTTTTAGTAAAAAAAAATTTCTGAGGGAATGAGAAATTTTTTTGTAATAAAAAGTAGCTTATGTCACTTCCCGGCCCTAAAACTATATCTGTGCAAAAAAAAATCACGTTGATCCGTGGCTTCGTTGTGACGTGAAAGAAGGACAAACAAACAAACAAACACACTTTCGCATTTATAATATTAGTTAGTATAACGAGGCTTTCTGTCATCACAAATAAAAAAATTTCGTGAAAACATTTAATGGTGGGACTAGCTAGAGTGTATATGATTCTATGTGAACTCCAGCCATGTTCGTTTGGTCTTTCTCTCCCTTGAACCTGATTCTCCAATTCTAGTCATGCATGTTTGTTGTTAACTCAGAGTCCTGCAAGTCACGTCGAAGAATATTTATGGCTCGATCACAAACGCCACAGTGAAGAACAAGTTACTTATTTATGTCTATTTTACCACTTTGTNTAAAAAATTTCGTGAAAACATTTAATGGTGGGACTAGCTAGAGTGTATATGATTCTATGTGAACTCCAGCCATGTTCGTTTGGTCTTTCTCTCCCTTGAACCTGATTCTCCAATTCTAGTCATGCATGTTTGTTGTTAACTCAGAGTCCTGCAAGTCACGTTGAAGAATATTTATGGCTCGATCACAAACGCCACAGTGAAGAACAAGTTACTTATTTATGTCTATTTTACCACTTTGTGAAGACGGGGAAGTTCTCTGGTCTATGTAAATAAATTTGTAAACGTTCTCTTGAATTACGCTGGGAAAACCACACTTCCCGCTCGCCGCCTAGAAAGATCCTTAAAACACTTAATAATTTACCGTAATTTGTGCATATTCATGTCACACGCGATTCTAAAACAAAATAAATATTTCATTCTGAAATTCGTGGGCTTCAATAAAAATGATTGTGGTCTCTGCTATGCATGACGATTCCGTGCTTCAAACCGCGAAAAGTGAAATTACATATTCACACATTCTTTCGTCAGATACCACTTTAAAAAGTAATCATTTCTATCCAATTTTTTAAAGTATTTTCGTCATTTTTGTGGCTGTATGTGGTGCGCAAGTTAGGTATGGCTCAATTTCAGTACTTCCTGTACTTAACACTAATGAATTCATAAAATCACACGCTCTTCCTTCATGCGTGTGCGTCGAGCTTATTTTAACAACGAGTTGAAATTTCACCCCGGGAATATTTCAAGAACCTCTGTGTTTCCGTGCTGTGTGTCCCCCCCTCCACCTCCTGGGTTTCCTGAAACGTGCGCAATAAAAAGTGGAATCCACAAGAAACCGCGCGTCCGGGCGGTGTAAGGGAGTGTTCACGAAGTGTCCGTCACGGCGAGTGGCATTTCACGTGTGCCACCCGCGGAAACTGCGGGAACGTTACGTGAATAGTTTTCACGTCCGACGGATGGAGAGCCTGCCATTTCGCGTTTGAAGACGGCGCCAAGTCAGCCGGGCTCCGCAGTCATCCACATACTCGAGCAGGATTCACTTGACTGGCTGCTGCCACAGAGAGAACTCATTCTGAAGTCCGACCCAACCACACGGAATGAAACTGCCAGAGTGCTGAGTATTTACTATAGTCTAATCGTGGTTTCTTCACTCTTTTTGAATCAAACCTTTGAAAATTAACCCCACGTATGAAGTGCTTGGATTTTTTTTTTCTGAATACATCATATATATATATTTTTTTTTTATATATTTCAGTTAACGTAAAAGTATCTCATTTTTTGTTAAATTTAACATTTACGTACGTTTTTACCTATATATTAAAATAATTATTTCATATTTTATAAGAATAAAAACGGGGAGAAAATATGTGTGTTGGTAATGCCTAGTAAGAAGTAGTTCTTATGTAAAATACTATTAAAGCGACTGCGCACTAACGCGGTGCGCTGCCCTTTGGTGTAGTTTTCTAGGTTTAGTTAAGCTGTGTTCGCATGAGGCGGAGGAATATCCTGGAAGTATAACTTTTAGTAGGGCTTCAGAAAAGTCGGAAGTTACCGTGAATGGACTTCATTGGTTGTGGGTCCTGCAGGACGTGTCGGATTAGCGGAGGTGCAGTACCACACGTGAAACTAGCATATACGTATTTGTAGTCCACCTTGGTACTGAATTATAAAGCTAAATTATACGATCTCCACGGATAGAGTATTGCGACGGCGCATCAATATAAATATGTATTTTTGGTAGGGGCACGCGAATTTCGTGAAAAGATGACGTGATCAGTTGTATTTCAAAAAACGCTTAGCTCAAATACCCTTTCGTGATTGGATATTTTCCGTGTCACGAGTCTTAGATTTCTGCCCACGGATCACAGACCTATGATTGGCCATTCAAGCAAGAAAATATCTTCTCACGAAGATCGCTGCCAACAAGCATAATAAAACTGCTGATGTGCCCGTAAGGTACTGGAAACTAAATTAAGGTGCCCCTAGTTATTGGCTAACATAAAAAAATTTAAGGATTTTACGGTTAAAAGTACAGAACTAGACGATATATATCTGATCACTTTTCAACCTGTTTACAACTCCCGCTGCTTTTAACGAAAGGGATACTAACGTGAGCCAAACGGAAAATAGTTCGAAATAGAAGTGAAAAAAGTAAATGTGTGTGTGTGTGAAATGAGCATTCTGTTACCTAAAGTATCTTAATTTCTTTTCTCTAATCGATTTAGTTATATATTTTTCACCACCAAAACAATAGACCTCTTTTTCGTCAGCTCTTTGAAAAGAGCCCGGAAATTTCATGATTTTTTCCGAAGTCAAATAAAATTTGCCAGGACAGAAAACGATCATTTATTTCTGTGACTGTAAAATTATTGAAAATTACTTCAAAATTATACTCGAAAAGGAAAACCAGTTTATGGCGTAATAAAAAATGAGACTTTGTCACTATTTCTAAAAATACCTATCAACAAAACAAAAAAAATTGGCGGGTTCTAACTAATGTTGCCATATTTTGAAGTAACGGCAATTTTTCAAGCATTTTAAAAAATTAATCAGATCGTTAGTTTGTAAGTTATAAAATAAATTAAAAGAAATGTTATGCCTTAAAACTGACTACTCTTCATACAATCATTCTCGAAATTCCCCAATTGTTTATACATTTTAAAATAATTATTGTTATATTAGCGTTTTACAAAAAAAAATACTATTTCAGAGTTTCACTATTCTAAACGATTCACTATTTTGATTACGTTCACTAAGCACAATTATTTACTTCAGTGTAAGTTCATTACATATCTTCATGTCAATTATAGATATATATATTTATATTTATATTACAAACATGTGTATGAATGGAAAACTACAGATCAATTTATGGCAGCGCTAAATAGCACTACTGTAAGTTAAGCTGTGAAATTGTCTGATTGAAAGTAGTCCCACTACATAGTTTTTAGTAACATGTTACTAGACACGTCTTTGTTTTGCGAACAAAATGTAAGTTCAGGCTAGCCTACAATATCCTATGCACACGCCTGAAGCTTTCCTTTGGAAACTGGCTGCCTGTCTAAGTGAATGAAAATTTTTTTGTATTTGATCAGATAGTCCAATAAGTTACGCGGATTTTCACCGGAAAAAGTTTTGTTTTATGGAAGGTGGCTGGTCAAATAATGAGAAAACGTTGAATTGTATAAAAGACTGAATTGGCTTTAGCATTCCACTGTTGAATTACCATAGTTTTTACTAGTCAATCTGTCACTGAATGATAACACTTCCATTCTGCAAAATATATTTGCGTTGTAAAATGACGAATAGAAGAAAACAGCAACAACCTCGTTTATTGAAATCACTATATTTATCTTTTAAAGTGCAGAATATGAAAAAAAAAAAACTCACTTAGATTGACTTTCTAACCTCGCAAAGACATGTATGTGCGCCAAATATGTATGTATTTCGACAGAATGAATTACTCATACATCACGAAACTTACAGCCATTTGCCATTGTAGGTTTCTTTTGCTTTGCAAAATACGAAAACGAATTTTACAGTGGAAAAGTAACGGAGTTGGTAAGACGACATACTATAAAGGCCAGAGTATCAATTGCTTTTTGGGTGGAGCTTCGAGCCTAACCACATCCAAAAAATTTTGTACACGTACTACTTTTGGTTTTGCAACAAAATAATTGTAATTAATTAATTTAACTCTGTAATGTACTATTTTTTTTTGTAAAATCCTGGTGCTTGCTTGTTTATTAATAAAATATAAATAGCTGATTTTCTACTGTTTGAATTAGTTGATTTCTTTCAACTGAAGAGTAATTTTATTTTTGTACTAATTCTGGATGGAGCAGTTGCAACTGACAATGAGTTAATATATTCTCTGATTCCGATTTATAGCGTGTGTCGCCGTTCTCCCCTTTCGTCGATAGTCTGTGTCCCGGGTTAATAACTTGGCAAATGGGTTGTTCGTATTTACATATATATTGCATTTTCTGCAGGTAGTAGCAGGTTCTTGTCACCCTACCCATGCAGTTTGCGAACTGTGCTGTATTTTTGGTACACTTGTTCATATTTGTCGTATTTCTATTCGTGTCTTCTTTATGTGGGGCGAGCTTTTTATCGACTAGACCATTTTTTCATTCTAGACCGTGATTTTTTTATTGGTTAATTTTTTTATTTTTGTGTTGTTTAATTTTTAATTCTCTAGATTGTAGAATATTTTAATTAAGTAATTGACAACCGGGGTTGGTAGTATACATATACATCGTTTTGATTTTTTTTGGTTGTTGAGGGTATTTTCATTGAATTTATTTTAATGTCTATATTGAAGTTTTATTTTTAACTTTTAGTTCCGTTTTTTATAATATTACATGTTTTGCACATATGCTTTGTACGTATTTTAGCAAAAAAAACTTCTTCAGTTTTTGTGTGGATTTTTATTTTGTATGTTTGTATGTTTAAAAATGGGTTGTTTAGCCTGTTAGCTATGAAAGAGCATTTCGAAGACAACGCAAAACATTTTGCAACTCTATTGGTAGACAGCTAGTCAACATAGAAAGTGTAGTGGAAAGATTTGGGCGGCTCTTAATATCAAGGTCTTGAGGACCTATAAGGATGAAGTTAGATGAGTATGGAGCAACGCCGGAATGCAAGAGAAGACCCGCCAACCAGTGGCATCGTCCGGCACGTCCAGTGTAGTGGCACCCGCAGAATGGTAGTAAATGGGAAACAGAGCCAGACGACAACTGGTGTTTTTTTTTTTTTTGTGGTGGCCGGATATGGCTTGCTCAAATCTAGAACGTCTTGAGACAGTCAGCGAAAGCACGCAAATTGTTGAACGTGGAGTATGTTGATTTGCCTCGGAACGAGACGCGGTGTCCAACGCGTGTTCTTCACGGAGTTATTTTTGCCTTGAAACTTGCCCTAGCTGGAAGCTCGTGACTCCCGGCGCACAAGTATTATTTCCTGCTGCTGCGACATTTATCAACGTCAAGCTTCAAGTCTCCCTGTTCCAACTAGCTGGTTCGCCGAGTCACGGCTGGGCGGGTGTGGGAGGGTGATANGTGATAGGGGGGGGGGGACTGTAGAGTGCTGCAGTGCCAACTTACCAGCGTGTTCCTGAAATATGTGACCAAACTTTCAAGAGTTTGATTCTTACGACCACAGCACGAGGGGAAGAAAATAAGAAGATCTGACTGAGCATATGCTAAAAAAAATTATTCACTAGACTTCGAAACGCTAGCCAAGTTTACAATTTTTGGGAGAATGTTTGGTCACGCATTGATCTGTGAACTGAAATAATCCATTCATGTAAGATTTCGATGCATAGTTTATTTTGTGTGTAGTGTACTTTTTTGGAACAAGTGAACGACGTGCTGGCACGGACTAAATATGTACGTAGAAACGAAATGGCTTGGCGGATCCTGGGAGGTGGGTGCGCTGATTGACTGACACGAGAGTAGATATGTATTGAGAAAGCTAGGACGGGGTGTGGGATGTAGCCCTGGAGCCACATGGCATCTGGTAGAGGACCAGAATTTCCCTCGAAATCTGCCTTTCCCCCCTCAAAATGTCCCTTTTTTTCCTTCAAAAACGCTTAAAATCGCCAGAATCTCCCTCAAAATTTCCCAAATTTCCCTCAAAACCAGCACAATTTTCCGCAAAAAAAAAAAGTGTATTGCACAACGCAGCTGGCACTTTCAGAATCTGGCGGAACTAGAGCAAATGCCAGCCGGAATGTGCAATCATATACAAGAACTTCATTCTCTTGTTATTCCATGCCACACCATCTGTCTTGTCTTAAGAATGTCCGAGCTCATTGACCTGCCATGCAACTTTATGCACTACCTTGTTACAAGCATATATTCTACGACCTATGCCGAGTACGCATATGCTAAGGACACCTATAGAAATTACACACGCACATGCTAATAGTACATACACTAATCGCACTTATGCTAATCGCGCACACGTCAATCACTCCACCATCTTGCTTTCGTCCCCCGCCATCTTAAATTGCCACCACAAATCTACCACTCGTTTCAACTTGAGCGTATTATCAAGGTGGTAGGCCAATGGCACCTTAAGCCCTCCTATAGGCATAGTTGGCCACCATTTTCTATCCACCGAAGCTATAGTCACCAAATTCAAAACATAGGTATCACCCCTGGCAACGAAAAGGACCGCAGGGCCAAGTATGCCTTAAGCCCACTTATGAGCATAGTTGGCTGTAATTACTAAACTGTTTAAGATAGTCACTAAATTGATATAGGCATCAGCCCCGACGTCGAAAATGACCGCAGGGATAAGTATTGCCTAATCATACTTATAATTATAGTTAGCTGTAATTTACGAACTGTTTATGATATAGTCACCAAATTCTTAAGATAAGCATCACCCGACGACGAAAATGTCTGCAGGGTCAAGCATGCCGTAAGTTCGCTTATAAACATAGTTGCTTACCAAATTTTTTCTACGTCAAATAAATTTTAAACTTTTGATGTGGTAAATGTAAACATACATATATTTCAAAAATTATTTTATTTATCAGCACGCGCCCACAGCCAGTCTGTAAAATCCCACAGGAAAAAAAAGAGCAGCACACGAGCTTAAACACACGACCTATGAAATGCGAGTTCCCTCGGTAGTCTAAGAACAATGCGGTAATACTGCTGCAAGTACCACTTTGTATTTTAATACAGGGACTTTAAATACCGAAATACAAAAACCAAAGTCATTTCCAAAAAATTAATCGTTCATTATTCACTAATATATACGCTCAATTTTTCACATTACAACTTCCGAATAAAATTACTTTTCAGTAAAAACTGTTTTTAAATATCATGTCTTCTAAAATCTTATAAGTAAGTACAAATACTTTCAACAGCATTACGTCTTCGAAGATTATATAACAAGTCCAGAATAAAAAAGAGATTTTTAGACCAGCACATGTATTTGCGTTGAAAACATTACTTCTTTAAAGGTTTAATTACATTTTCAAAACAAAATAATTTTTACTAAAACATTTCTTTAGGTTGTTTGCGGTTAACTGTGCACTTTTGAAAGCCCTTCTAAAGGTCTACTTGTATGCACATTATGTATATTTCCACCATACGTAAATTTAACATTTCCATGGGCCTAATCACTTTAGTCATGCATGGGTAAAGGTAAACGTCTAAAATTATTAGAAAAGTAAATATTTTACATATTTCCTAATAGGATATCTTTCCTTCAGTGAAGAGATTAAATTGTTTATTGATGAACTGAGAGCCAGAGGCTTTATTGAATGAAATAAAATGTAAATTTCAGTAATTTTTGTTTATGTAATAGAAAGTGTGATGACCTGATAAGGCGTGGCCTCAAAAAAGTGAGTTTATTTCAAGTCAAGCGATTTCTTAACAGGGCAGCGAGGCCATTTTCTGTGTAGTTATAATATGAAAAATGAAATGTTTAATCTATAGGGAATGCTCTGTAATAAATGGGAAACCTCTGTTATACAAATGTTTGATGGTAAGATGTGAATCAAAAAACTAATAATTTTAATATAATATGTACGCAGAGGTTAATTCGGCTGCAGCGTGGTTGAATTGGAATACTTCGAAGGAGGCAAAAGTTGCCAGTGTGTGCTAATACTTCCTTTTGTCTTCATAAAATCCTTTTTATTGCAAAATTGTACTTGTTGCTGTAAATAAAATATTGTATGTATTGGACAATGAAAAAACTAATAGCAGCAGCCATAAATTGAAAAAAATTAATATATTTTTGATAAGAAATGGTGTCATGATATCGTCTGCTTGTATGGCTCGCTAGTAGGACCTATGTAAAACCATTTTCTGTAACCGATTAAATATTTTATGTAAAATATACTGTTTATATATATACGTGTGTGTTAGTATTGTTGTAAATAAAAATTACAACTGTTTAACAGTATTTACTTTTAATTATAGTAAAATTTCCCTGCATATGCAAAAAAAAATATTTAAGGTTTCGAAATCTTTTGTTATATACCTGCAAAGGAATAATAAATTTACTTGTAAACTAACAAAAGTTAATATTATCGTGTATTTGGTAGAAAACAGCATATCTGCCTGTAAAAATTATAAATGTAAACTCCGCGGATGGAAAAAAAAATAAATGTAGCAAACAAATAAATTNGCATATCTGCCTGTAAAAATTATAAATGTAAACTCCGCGGATGGAAAAAAAAATAAATGTAGCAAACAAATAAATGATAGTAGATTGTAAAATAAATTAACAAATTGGATGGTCTGTACGAGATTACATGGTTCTAACATGCCTATTTATTATAGCAAATGCACTCTACCAAATAGAAATCCTTGGATATGCAAAGGTTCCGTAACAAAATGCAAAATGAAAATATTGTTTATTTTTGTCGGATTACTGCAGAGTTCAGTTCGCCTGCAGGAGAGTTGAATTGGAATACTTCAATGGATTCTACAAGCTCCGTTTTTTCCTCTGGATACCACTTTAACAAATATGTATTTTACATGCAATACTGATATTAAAATAAATCAAGTTGCAGTAGTTTGAAATGGAAAATGCGTATGGCAAGTATCGTTAAGTTATTTTTATAAATAAAATTATCTCAGCTAAATATGCGAACTGGGGACTTTTGATAATTTATGGTAATATGTTAATTTAAGATGGCTCTTCGCCAGTTTAATGTATGTAGTAATAATAATGACACAGAACTCTTATGCATTCGGATTGGATGTGTAAGTAATGGAATGCAGGACTCACTGAAAACCAATACTGAACTCTAGCTGTACACATAAAACAAACGTCGTCGCTGACTATTAAGGTGCCAGAACGCCGTTCGCCAATCAGTGCCTGGTAACTTACTCGCCAAGTGGCAGCCCAGCCAGTAGGGAATCGTTCGCAGCACGTGATAGCTAATATGGCACATGGACCAGTACAGAGCTTTGCAAAGCCAGTCGGCGAATGGGTTCACTCACATCTAAGGAGCCACCACATTTCGTTTCTGTGTACTTATTTACTCTGTGGCTATTGCTTGATGTTATTGAAAAAAGAATGTGTTTTGATCATTCTGGGAGTAAAAATAACGCTCGAACAGTGACCACCTTACCACCAATCAGTAGTTTCACCTACACGTGGGAGAGCTGAAGTGTTCTGCTTCTGCTGCTTGAATAATCTGTGAGTGCTGTATGAATATTTAATTTAACCATCTCTAGATTAGTAGCACAGCATTTAGCGTATGCCGAGGTGATGNGGACACATATCCCCCCCCCCCAGTTTATTATTTATTTTTTATTCCCCTAGGTACAGAGTATTAGTTAATTAACCATTTATGTTTATATATGCACTATGCTTGTGACTTTCATATACGTAGGGTGGGAGGTAATGATTGATAGCAGTGCTTCATACTATAGCCTGAAGGAGGTTCGATCCTCGAGTGAAAAATCGCATATTTAAAACGATGTCAAGCGTAAACGAAGCGTTCCGTGGGTGCACAAGGCGTTTTCTTATAATAAGCTGTAATAAATTTCTCGTGTTTTTTTTTTAAGTGATGCAATCACATGTTTTTCAAACAAAAAACCATAATATGGTGAATACTTTTTCAAAGTGTGAGTTGGGCATTGCAATGACACTAACAAGTACGTTTTTACTGTGTAGAATTATTATTCGCATGCTAAGAATCGCAATAATTATTATAAAAGTATTGAGGTATAGTAAAAGATAGCTGTTTGTTTTAGGCCGTGAGTGTTGACTATAGTATGAATTTGATGGTTCCATCTCAAGAGCCGAAACTAAGGGTAACTATGCTTATAAAATAACAAAATGCATAATCAATCCTATTGCAATGGTTGGGCTTCGTATCGATCTGAAATTGTATACGTTAAACATTTATCTAACTCCAATGGTTGCTGAAATACGACCAACTATGCCAAATTGGTGGACCTGACATGAGCATACTATGCTTGCAACATTACTTGAGGTAAGGCCATCACTTTCATGTATTCTCGAATCGATCTGCTGGCATATACTGCTCATAATTACTTTTTAAACAATAAAAGCACATCTACGCCTTAAGAAAATTCAATGTGTTGTAGAACAAGGTCAAAAAACGAGTGTTCATGTTGCCACATTAGCTCTAGTGAACCTGCCTTATGTCGCTGGATGGTAGACAAGGAAGCCAATGGCTCTGGTCATGCCTGCAACAGTCAAATAGTCCTCACTCCTGGCAGTCTGTTGAGATCGTTCAGAACTGGTCAGCAGTGTACGGGTTCCTTAATGTGCCCATTGTTCGTAACAAAACCTGAGTATGAAATTTTAACTTCTTAAATTATGTCATGTTATACACCCTGTATCTCACTTCCCCATTCTCTGGCTTGTCCTAAACTTTAGGCACGTAATCCCATATTCCGACTTCATATTCGTATCCCCTTTCAATATACGTGTTTGTGCATACGCCACGCTATATATTTACATTATATACGTACATTTCCGAGTTTTAAAAACAATTAATAAAATTAAATGTATATTTATTATTTATACAATTTTTCATTGTCAGCTTTTGTGACGTCATATTCATAGTTACCTTTTAAAAAAAGCGTATCTATGCACATCATACAATATACGAGTACATACGTTTCCATGTTTTTATTTATAAAATTATGTGTAATCAGTTGTTGTGATGTCACATTCGCATTTACCTTAAAAATAAGCGTATGTACGGATATTATACTATATATTTGCGTTTCCAAGTTTTTAAAACAATAAACAAAATTAATTTATATTACGTACATAACTTTTACTTGTAGATACGTACATAAATATAGGTTGTGACGTTATGTTGGAATTAGTCTTGAAGAATCAAGTATTGAAATATAGTACTTCAAATGCCTACATTGAAAAAATCTTTAATGCATATTTACGTCTATAAAATCAAATATGGAAATTGTATGACTGAAGCCCCAGGCGTTAGAAAGAGTATTTATAATTTATTATGCCTTACTAGAATTATTCTCAAAGAAACGTCCGGTTGTATGATGCATGTAATATATCAAGTCTTGATATGTTATGTGAAACAAAAATATTAACTTAATTGATACGCGTATGAAGTGATGCGTTTTTTAAAAGAACATTCGTGTGACTAGCTCTATAAATAAGAATATTTAGAAAAAATTTAAATACTTACAGTTGTTATCAAAACAAAATGAATTATTTTTGTATACTGTATAGCTGAATAAAAATAAAAAAAAATTCGATTTTGACTTTTATGTCGGTGTACAAAAAGCCATTTTCTTATGTTTCTAATATCTAGAAAACCATGCACAATATGTTAAAAATGCTTCTAAAATTGTTTTAATTTGATTGTTGACTCTTATATCTGGGCAAACTTAAATGTTTTCTCTTCATTCCAAATAAAATACTACCCAGACCATCCTCAATTATGCATGCATCGATAAAAACATATATTTATTAAATTTGGGTGTATACATCGGTGTGTATGTGCGTGTGTGCGTGTGCATGTAAGGTTGACTGAGATGGTGGTTGTCCGAATCCAAGCAGTTTTGTATTAACAAAAACGTTCAGGACTACTATTTTTTCTTTTAAGCATTTACAATGCAATGTTTGGTGCCATCAGACACATTTCTTAGTATGTTTGTGAAAATACCTATTAATTATAAGGTATGCAACTTAAATAAAGTTTTTTACAATCATATTGAAATATTTATTGACACTACATGAATCCATANAATTATAAGGTATGCAACTTAAATAAAGTTTTTTACAATCATATTGAAATATTTATTGACACTACATGAATCCATACATAAGCTGCTTGCCAATTTACTTTGAGATCTTTCAGTCATAGGTAGTCCTATGAAATTTAGTATGGCATCGGGGGATAGACACATACAATAGCTGTTTCTAATATCACAGTTGAGTTCACCTTTAAAATACACACATGTAGACATGCAACACATAATGTTATGTCTATAAGTTTTAAAACTTAAAAGTTAAGAATATAACATTTTTATTTATAAATATATTGGTACCCAACAACGTAGTTGTTCAAATTGTTTATATGGCTTTGATATAGGTCATGGTTGAAACCTATTATATGAATTTGGTGACTATAACTTCGAGTGTTGGAAAATGGTGGGTATTTATGCTCATACAAAATAATTAAGTCATAATAAATTTTTTATATCGGATAGACTTGCACTGGTCTGATATGTTCCAATTTCCATGTGCCTCGGCAATCGTTGAATGATGTCCAACTGTGCCTCTAAGTTCGCTGCCGTCTGATATAGGCATAATGCACTTACAACACCTTCTGAGGTAAGGCAACCACTGTCCTCTATTCATGGCTCGAGACCGTTACATAATTACTTTAAAAAACCTAGGATCAATCCCTATACCTACTAAAGTCAATTTTGTATCGAATACATGCGAATAATAAAATTTTATGGTGTAACATTAGCATTTGACTACAAAAAACTAGCCCAAAAATATACACCACTTGGTATATATACATATACAATTCTATACTTACAAAATTCAAAATGGTGCTAGTCATTGGCTCATAATCACATTTTCTGACATTATATTCAAATTATCTTTTAAAATACGAATCCACAGACTCCTTGCTTGGCATATTTTTTTTGTAAGCGATAAAAGTGAAATTAAATACATTAGATTAAGTACGTAACTTTTATTTATAAATGTCTTTTTTGTAAAATTAATGGATGTTACATCATAATCAAAATATTTTAGGAAATACGAATCAATAGACAGGTCTCTCGATACACTTTTATCTGTAAATATAAAAGCTAGCCTCTTATTTATAAAATTATGCATTTTCAGTGCCTTGTCAACATGACTGTTATATAAGTTAACTGGACATTTTTAAACAAACATCATTTAGACATATACTGGTACCCATGTCCTGGTGGCTCATTTGGGAAATGGTGGTCAACCAAGCTTATGGCATAATTGCCCTGCCATCCTGATCGTTGTCAGGAGCGATGCCTGTGATATGAATTTGGTGGTTATATCGTAAACAGTTTGGAAATGGTGGCCCACTATGCTTTTTCGAGGGGTTAGGGCATACTTGACTCAACCACCCTATTCGTTATCAGGAGTGATGGCTATTTTATGAATTTGACGAATATACCTTAAATAGTTCGGAAATGACAGCCAACTATGCTTGTAAGTGGGTTTAGGGTATACTTGACCCTGCGAACATTTTCGTCGTCGGGGGTGATGTCTATAATATGATTTTGATGGTACTCTCCTAAACAGTTAGGAAGTTATGTCCACCTATGTTTATAAGAGGGCTTAAGGGATAATTGATCCTACCACCATGATTGACATCAAGAGCGATGCCTATGATATGAATTGGGGGGCTATATCTTAAAAAGTTCGGGAATTATGCCTAAATATGCTTATAAGAAGACTTAAGGCATAATCAACCCCACCACCCTCATCGATGCCAGGGGCGATGTGTATGTTATGAATTTGTTGGCTATATCTTAAACAATATGAATTTGGTGGCTATACTTTAAACAGTTCGGAAATTATGGCTACCTATGCTTATAATTTTGAGGGAGTCAGATATATTCATACTCTACATGGCATAATTAGCATGGGTGCGATTATCATAGGTATATGTCGTAGAATATGCTTGTAACAGTGTGGAGTGACAGCATGAAGTAGAATGAGAGGGAGATGAACTAGAACATTCCTGAAACAAGATGGTTGGCGTTGACATTGAATGATAGAGCATGAACTGGTACATTCTTGAAACAAGATAGCCTACTCAAAAAAATATTGCCAATGTTGACATCGCATGACAGTATGAGCTAGAAGATTATAGAAACAAGAGGGTGGCATAGAATGACAGAGCATAAAGTATTAAGGTAGAATCACAGAGCATGAACTGGAAGATTCTTTAAACAAGATCATGCTATTTTTAGACTGAGTGACTCATAAAAATTGGGATGAGGAAATTTTTTTGCAGGAAATTTTGCAAATTTGAAGGGAAATTTTGAGGTAAATTCTAGAAATGTTGAGCATGTCACACCTAGAAACAAGATGTCGAGGTGGAATGACAGATCATGATAGGCAGAAAGGCAGCATGAAAGGTGGAATGGCATAGCATGAAGTATCATGACAGAGCAATGAAGTAGAACATTCTTGAAACAAGATCATGCTATTTTTAGACTGAGTGACTCATAAAAATTTTGGGTAAGGAACCTTTTTGCAGGAAATGTTGCAGTATTGGAGGGAAAATCGGGATATTTTGAGGGAAATTCTAGTAATTTTGAGTGTTTGTTCAGGGGAAACGGAAAATATTGAGGTCAAGGTTAGGGTCAANTTTTGAGGGAAATTCTAGTAATTTTGAGTGTTTGTTCAGGGGAAACGGAAAATATTGAGGTCAAGGTTAGGGTCAAGGTCAATGACAAGGTCAAAGGTCAACGTTAATGTAACCTCTGGTGTACTGGCAGATGCCACTACTTGTCCACTGCTNGGTCAATGACAAGGTCAAAGGTCAACGTTAATGTAACCTCTGGTGTACTGGCAGATGCCACTACTTGTCCACTGCTAGATGCCACATGACTCCGGGCTCCGAAGCCCCAAGCCCTGTTCCCGTATGCCCATTCCCTACTACTTGTTCGAATCACGCAAAGTCATCTATCATAATTGTTCATTTGTATTCTGCAAAGAACTTGCATGGTTCTCTGCGATGTGACATGTAGAATACTGCGGGCTAGTTTTCAAAGTTCCGTTCGTAAATTCCAGGTACATTCGCGTGCGGAAGCGATGAAATGTTCCAGGGAATCAAGGGGGGAGAAGATATATATAAAGTTCGTACAACTTTGAATATCTGTGAGGTACTCGATCAGAAAAAAGTTTCCTTCAGAACTTAAAAAAAGTAACAGAAACTCAAGCACGAAATGTTAAAGTTTATTTAACCGACGCGTAGAAAAAAAAGATTTTCGCCGTATTTCAAATGCTACACCTTATTTCATGCAGGTATTTTCCTACATGTCGAGCAATCTGCTAGGCATGGTATCACGTAATATAAACTCTACATCTTCCAGCAAATTGTCCTAAATTTACTCCGTTAAAATTACGAGAATATCTTGTCAATCATATAACGTATCAAGAGCATATAATATTTTAATGCATCCGAACATGTACATTGTATTGCCCCGTGATTGAAAAGTCACTGCAAGAAAACCAGATAATATAAGTTGTTACAATACAATTTTTATATGAAATAATTTAAATGTTGCGCAGAATGGATACGCGTCCTTTGACTTGGATGTAATTTGACAAAAAATGATTTTTGGTTTAGTGACTTGAGATTAAATGACTTATAGGCATAGTAATTGTTTATGTAAAAATAACTCAAGTGCGAGTAACCTTTAGTTGGAGTAATTTATCGTGATTTCAGACATTTTTAACCCAAGTGTTTTCTCANNNNGGGGGGGGTATTTTGAGGCCAAGATTGACTTTTATAATATTTGAATTTCATACCGAGTGACTAGTTCAAGTGAAATTTTTGCTAAGTAAATCCTAGTTCAAGTGACTTAAGCAAATTAACTTTCAGACAATGTCCTGTTCTTGGTAATAACACCCGAATTTTTTCTGTCACCGGACAACAATTGATTTTTAATTCGGCGGGAAAAGAGTTCTGAAGGTGAAAATTCATGAATCGCGAAATGTTCCAAGAGAAATGTACGCGACAGTGTCTTTCAGTATTGTCTGTTGCTAAAACTTAAAAAAATGCCTTCACCCGCTAACAGTAACGAAAACGAATTATCTCCTTAATGTACCCAGTAATTATTCGTTACAACGGTTGCAGCCGAAAGAAGTTTTAGTATTACAAGTATACTTTTTAACACCTTTTAAATACTTACGGAATGCAGCTACTGCAGAGGTAGCAGCCAGTTGTAAATTCCGTCATGTCAGCAGCTGCCAATATGGCCGCCCACAGGAAAACTATGTCCGTATTGGTGGCAGTTGCAGACCGCAAACAGAACCGGTCATGACATGACGTATTCTACAGCACACCGTGAATAAACTAGTACACTCCAGATGAAGTGTAAGCCATTTCAGACCAGCTTTAATTTATGTTTTCAAGTGTTGCATTAACTAAATTTTTTGTTGCGCGTCGTATTTAAGCAGACACAAAACTGGTTTCATTACCACGCCCAATGAGCTGTTATAGTCCGTTCACGGTCTTTTCAAACTTTTCTGGGGCCCTGCTTAAGATCTACTTCCACGGTACTCCTCCGCCTCATGCAAACAAAGCTTATCGAAACGGACACCCTAATATCGCGAAAATATTTCCGCGTATGTTAGTTTTCGATACACTCCCGGCAGTTCAGCAGTTTGTTTATGCTAATTGGCGGCGTATCTTTGTGAGAAGACATTCTTACTTGACTGATCAATCATAAATGGGCGACTCCGTTACTGTACGTCTTTCATTCGTCAGCAGGAACTTTATACTTGTAATACGGAAAACATCCATTCTCGAAAGGGGGTTCGAGCTAAACGTTTTTGTAATACAACTGATCATGAAATCTTTTCGCGAAATTCGGGTGTCCCTTCTTATCGAGTCTGGAAATTACACGAAAGGGACAGGGCCAGTGAATTATTTCTAACTAAGCATTACCAACACACCATTTTTCTCTCTGTTTTATTCATATCAATATGCAAATGAAATATTATTATTTACGGACATGATGTAAGTAAAGGTTACATTTAACCAAATTAAAATACTTTTATGTTAACATAAGTGTAAGAGGCTTGTGATACCCGAAATATTTAGGAAACTAACACACGTCATACATGGGCTGATTTTTGAAAGGTTTGATTCAAAAAGTGTGCAAAAACCGTGAATAGACTGTAGCTAGGGTCAGTGATATATCGCGTAAAAATGGGAGCTCACGGTAGACTTCAATACTGTATATACCCTTCAGCTGTTGTCATACCTCCATTGGCTATTGTCGTGCGTAAACAATTAACACGTACCAGAAGACGTGTCAGTCAATCAAAAAAGCTGGGTGACCCTACAGTGCTTTGAACTGTACATTATATCGAAATCTTTTCGCGAAATATCACTGCCTTTATAACTATAGATTTGTATTCGGCTATAGTGATATCAACACTTTGAGTGTTGCCTACGTATTATAACACAATACACTGCCAGTTACAGCTTATACGTCTTTACAATGAATCGTGTCCTTTTGAGTAGTTACAATAAAAATATATTTTTTTATTGTTTTCAGGAATATTATTGTCGCTGGGATAAAGTGTCCCTGCAATATACTGTTACACGCCATGGTAGAACAATGAATATATAGGAGCGTTCAAAATTTTCTATCATGAACAAAACCATTTTCAAATTGCTAAAATTATGACAACTAAAAAAAAAAAAAAAAAAAAACCACCTGAGAAATTTTTATTGCATCGCTAAGTAGTTAGTTACGTAAAATGACAGCCTACAATGTTTCAATTCTCTATCTCATATAGCTTACGTGTTCTCCTATATCAAAAATTATGTATTTAATATTCACCTTTAACAGCAACGTTTTCAAAGAGGCCGCAGTAGTGTAGTGGTTAGACTATTCGCCTCCCACCTAGGCGAACACAATTTGATTCCAAGCGGGATCTTTCCTGTGTTTTTCGCATGTGGGAAACCTGCCGGACGATGCCTCTGGTCGACTTGTTTTCTCGTGGATCTCCCATTTCCCCCGTTCTTGCATTCCGGTGCTGCTCCATACTCACCTCACTTCATCCTATTCGGCTCTCAAGACCTAGATGTTAAGTGACACCAAAATCTCTCCACTCCACTTTCGCCAAGAATTCAAAAATTTTCCGAACGAGAAGAAAAATTTGCTACATGAAAACTTGTATAACTCATTGATAGTATTCTACAAATTTCCCGAATTTATTCAGTAGCCTGTTATACTGCAAGCATGTATAATTCGGATTGTTCCATAGCTGTTTTGAAACGGCCTGGACTCATCTGAACAAGTAATAAACACGTAGAGACAAATATCGAGTCCGTATGATAATAGAGGTAAGTGATTCTCGTGATTTGTATTCGTGAAATATTATGTTTCAAGTATGTATACTGACGTGTAACACTGAGAGAAAGGTTAAGTATATTTGTTTGGCTTCTCATTTGATTGCCTTAGTTCGAAAATACAATAAGAGAGTTTGTTGGCGTTGTTTTCATTTTATGTGACGATGATCATAGTAACGGTCTTTGCTAGTGCATTTATTTATGCTTTATAATGTTACAGACATCCAAATAAAACAAGTTCAACAGAAAATAAAAAACAACCTGCATACTTTGAAATATTCGTATGCTCACGATGTACAGTATTTGCAATGCATGTATTTAAAAACATTTCCGGTATCGTCTGTAATCACTTCAGCTGAGGTTGCTGGGGCGTATCTCTCTAGCGTAGATGATCTGGGTTCTAATCTCGGTCGAGTTTCCAACTTCATTTTTATCAGCCAATACTGTTTTTTACGCGGAGCCAAACAAGTTTTTGGTCACACCTACCAAATCTCTGTTTGGGGGAGGCAACTAAAAAAGTGCAACAAAATTATTTTGGTTACAACAACAAAATATTTCATTGCACCTATGAAAGCAATTATAAAAGGCTATTCAATATTATATGAGCACTTTTGAAATCAACCTCTGAAATATGTCACTGACCCTACCTGCACGAAATTAAAAAAGGCACAGTGACTTGCATGCGCCAAGTAAAGTCATAAACGATGGAATTAAAATAGTTCCACGTCATAACGTTGAATTAAAACTGTTGGGTTACATTTGTGAATACTAGAATTCTTTTCTTGAGCGCACAAACTTGTAAGAATCAGAAAATTTATAACGCATTTACCTTTCTAGTAATTTCACAGTTTCACTTGATCGATGCATGGATAAAGTGATCAGGCCCAACGCAATGTTAATTTTACACATGCTAGAATAATGCAAAAGTGCGTATCAGTTGATACTGAGCACGGCTTCCAAAAGTGCTCAGTTTACCGTGAAAGAAACCGATAATTTGGTTGCGCCAAACTTACTTAGTTTGATTCAACAAAACATTTTTTTTTCTTAGTGTAAGAACCACAATAGCTCAGACGCGCCTTTGGCTCTTGTCGCACAGTCCGGGAAATTGTCCGGTAACAGAGTACTTGAGAACACAGAGGTGAAAAAGCTGCTTATTCTGCTAACTCCAGCCGCCAACGCCAGCCAAATGGCGTCACTATCCAGCGACATGCCGGTACGCCATCAGCCAATCACCGCCTGGTAACTTAATTTTCAGCTGGTAGCCCAGCAAATAGTGATTTTTGATCCATCAACAAGCTTGCTCAATATACAATTGAATTGAATTGCAGCATTTATTGGTATAATAATGCGTTAATCATACTTTTGATTTAAAAATAATCGATACTCTTTAATATGAAATAATCCTTACAATATCCTCAATAATGAATTTAATATTTTACTAATCAAAAAATAAAGGAGCAGCACTAATATTTATTTTATTATTTATAACCATTACAATTAATAATCTTATAGGGTTATTCCCTTCCTTATTTACAAGAACTAGTCATTTAACTGCAACATTAACACTAGTCTTACCTTTACTAATGTAATTTATATTATACGGTTTAATTTAACACTNAAGAACTAGTCATTTAACTGCAACATTAACACTAGTCTTACCTTTACTAATGTAATTTATATTATACGGTTTAATTAAACACTTAGAAAGAATATATCGTCGCAAGCAGTAACCAATCAGAAAGAATATATCGGAACACGCAGTAACCAATCAGAAAGAATATATAGGAACACGCAGTAACCAATCAGAAAGTATATATCGGAACAAGCAGTAACCAATCAGAAAGTATATATCGGAACACGCAGTAACCAATCAGAAAAAAATATATCAGAACACGCAGTAACCAATAGGATACAAAGCCCGTTCTCAGAGCTTCGCGCAGCCAATCGGGGAATGGGTTCGCCTACATCAAAGGAAACCGTATCGGGCTTTGAGTTCTGCATGTATAGTTATTCTGTGGCACCGGCGACTCACTCGTAACCAGTTTCCAGTGCCGATAACTGTGCGGCTCAGCGCGGTGTCTCCTTGGCCGCGGGCGGACCCGAGTTGACTCGCTCCGGAGGGAGAAAGCAAAACTGCGGGCGCTCAGGCGACCTTGATCGCCCGCTCTCGTAACCAGCCTCATCATTCGCCATTATAAACTCCGCGTAAACGCCTTTCCCTGCACTCCGCCTTACCACTCTACCACCACCTAACCTTCTCCACTCCTTCACACATCCACGCTTCCTGCTGGGATCCCCCGTCAAGAGGTCGGGTGGTCTGCTAACTTCCATTTAATTGTGTGAAACTCTGCCGAGAAAAAAAATGTCCACAAAATGAGCGTGGACAGGAAAAGACAGCGAGTTCATCCAATGTTAACTTGGCCCTTTCAGTCACAGAAAACTTTGTATCTTTTTAGGCGCTGCAAGAAATAAATTTTTTTGGTCGGAACTATACATGTATCGGGGCGACGGTGTCTCATATATCGGGACCAATTAAAATCAATTTGTATTTAATACTGCTGGCAAAATTTGTCATGAGACGAGGTAATACAACTGCAGCCGCGCCTGATACCTCTTTGGTGGGGGGGCTTTGGTGGTCTAGGGGTCAGACTACTCGCCTCTCACCAAGACGAATAGGGTTCGTTTCCCGGTGGGGTCGCTCGCGAACTTTTCGCAGGTAGAATCGTGTCGAACGATGCCGGTGGTAGGCGGGTTTTCTCGGGTATCTCCCGTTTCCCTCGCCCCCAGCATTCCGGTACTGCTCCGTATTCACCTCGCTTCACCCTCGTAGGCTCTCAAGACCCCAAGGTTAGCAGCTGCCCAAATCTCTCCACTCCAGTCCACGCCGCCTTTGGACGATTTTTTTCTTCCTGCTGTGAGCAGTCCATTCTTGGTTGTTTCCAACTATTCTGAAGCCCTGCTGAAATTCGGCTTTCAGACTATTCCTCCGTTTCATGCGATCAAATCTTAACAACGTCCATAAAATTACACCAACAGGACAACGTACCACATTTGTGCGCATTCACTTTAATAATATTTTGCGTGAGAACTATTGCTTACCCGCGCCCTAATGAGCACACTGCCATCAAGTAATGGCATTCAAGCAAAAATATAAAAGGCTTCGTTTTTCATAGGCATGTTGGTGGATTACCTTGAAAGCACGTAAACGTAAGTGACGTATCATTAGAGGAATTAAAGGAAACAGCTGCGATTATTTTCTCTCCGCGTTTATCTTTGCAAGCTATAATTAGGGTAAACAGTTTTTCGCGAAAATATTCCACGACTAGTGGTACTCCAAAACACGTTAGTTCAGAACCAATGTTGTGATTGGATGATTTCAACTCGCACGCGTTTTAAGTGTCTGCCAGCCAAACACAGACGTTCAGTGTCATGGTAACTTTATTCTGATTGGCCCGGTCGATTATAAAATGTCTTCTCGTGCAAACACGTAGCCAATAGCTAGGGCAGGGGTCAGCAACCTTTCTACCTTAAAGGGCCACATCAGATTTGTGTTACGTCTTGGGGGCCGCATGGTTTATCATACCCATAAACATACGAACAAGGTGTGATATAAGCAGAAAAACACATATTGAATTTAAATTTGTTTATTTCACACAAAACATTTCGTTTATAAGGTACACGATTATAAATTTAGTTTTTTTGTAAATTGAAATACAGTTTGAGTATAAATGAAGTTCGAAATTGCATTAAAAATACAATAATAGTTTTCGAGAGAATTTAATGGGAAGTTTGGTATTGCATCCTCTTCACAAGCTTGTCAATATCTGGTCTGATTTTCGAAGTTGATACTTTGATTGAATTTTCTAGATGAACGTTAGTCAATCTACTTCTGGTTTTATTCTTGACAAAATTCATTTTTGAAAACAACTGTTCGCAAACATATGTGCTGGCAAAGAGAGACATCATTTTAAGGGCGTTTAACCTGATATTGGGAAAGTTGTCTTTGTCAATATACTTAGAATAGAATTCAGTTAGTCCCAAGTTGAACTTTTCCTTTAAGTCTGAGTTGCACTGTAAGTCTGTCAGTTCCATTTGAAGGTTTCCTGGCACATCACTGACCTTTACACTAAAAGGCCGGGAAAACAAGTCAATTAACTTTTCACTTTTCCTAAAGTCCAAGAACCTGGAGTTAAATTCATCTTTTAGTTCCACTAAAGCTGTGACATACTTGCTCATGTCAAAACCATCACATTCTGACAATTTCTCAAAATGAGTGAAATTGTAGTCCATGAGTTGATCTTGCCACAGATCAAGCTTGCACTCAAATGATTTGATACAGTCAAAGAGGTTGTGAATGAAGTTGTCAGGATGTTGCAATTTTTTGTTTAATATATTCAAATGCATTGTGATGTCTGCGCAAAATGCCAAATCACTTACCCATGAAGGGTTGTTGAATTCATTGACTGACTTTTCTTTGTCGTGCATAAAGGCCTTTATAGCATCTCTCAGTTCAAATACCCTCTTTAACATTTCTCCTCGAGAAAGCCAACGAACGTCACAAAAGTAAGGTATGTCTCCGTAATCTGCATCCATTTCAGCCAGAAAGGATTGAAATTGCCGATGTTTGAGCCCGTGAGATCTAATGAAATTTACTGTTCTAACAACGATGTCCATCACATTTTCGAAGCCTACCTTCTTGGCACACAAGCTTTGTTGGTGTATAATACAGTGATAGTTCATCAAAACATCGTCCCCTTTTCTTTCCTGAACCAAAGTAACTACTCCTTTGTTTTTGCCTACCATTGATGGACAACCATCAGTGGCAATTCCTACCAGATTTTTTAGATTAAGGTTAAACTTATCAAGCACATTCATTAAACTTTGAAACAAATCAGTTCCTTTAGTGGTGCCTTGCATCGGATGTAGGCTTAACAACTCTTCAGTAATATTGAAATTATCATTGATTCCCCGAACAAAAACAGCCAGTTGTGCAGTGTCGGTGATGTCAGTACTCTCATCAATAGCAATTGAATAAAATACAAATGCAGACGCTTCATCCTTAATAGAATCATTGATATCATCTGCCATATCATCAATACGTCTCAAAATAGTTGTTGCAGAAAGGCTTACTTTAGAAAACAAATTTCTCTGTGATGGACACAGAATTTCAGCGGCAGACCCCAGGCACTCTTTGACAAATTCTCCGTCTGAAAAAGGTTTTGACTTTTTTGCAATCTTTTCAGCTACTATGAAGCTTACCTTAACACAAGCTTCAGTCTCAACAGTAGGCTTTTTGAATGAAAACTGCTGGTTCTTGAGATTTTGCTTTAAATTAGAAACTTTATCACTCCGAACTTGTCCTTGAAAAGAGTTGAATTTTGTAGCATGTTTGGTTTCATAGTGTCGTTTCAAGTTGAACTCTTTCATTACACCGATTGACTCATCGCACACTAAACACACCGGTTTCTGCCGAACTTCAACGAACAAATAAGCATCCGTCCAACGTTCTTGGAAAACGCGACACTCGTCACCTACTTTACGCTTTTTACTAGAACTAGCCATAGTTGCAACAAACAACAGCTTGTAATGGTGACTACTGACACAACGAACACGAACCCTTCCACAGTGTTGTAAAAAATTGACCTGCCACGCCACGGCGCGGCAACATGTGAACTACCCTCGCGAACCGTTGAGAGGGAAATTCAAACTTTCGTCAGAACGAACGCCTTCACTCTCGATCACTCGGGGAGGCGACGCACTCCGACAATGACCGAGACAGTCCGAATGCACTCGACAGACACTGACGTAGTATTCGCATACACCAGAAACCTTTTTGTGTTATCAATTAATAGTTCACAACTCAACTCAAATTTTTTACAACTTATTAGTATTTGTAATAATAATTCTTTAATTAAATCAAACCTTTTTGTCGCGGGCCGCATAAAACCGGCCGGCGGGCCGCATGCGGCCCGCGGGCCTCACGTTGCCGATCCCTGAGCTAGGGGCATTGATATTTTGCGAAAAGATTTCTAGAGAAGATACAGTGCACAACACTGTAGGGTCGTCCAGCTTCTTTGATTAGGTAAAAAATGTTCTGGCCCGTGTTAACCATTTGCGCACGAATCACGAAGGTTCAGTGTCTGAGTTACTTAGTCCTGAGTGGCTCGGTCAAAGACGGTCACGGCACCAGTAGCCAATGGAGGTATAACTACTGCTGAGGTGTGTGCATAGTATTGAAGTCTACCGTGTGCTCCAATTTTCACGCGAAAAGTCACTGGCCCTACCAATAGCCGATGGAAATTTGCAAGTCTGTAGGTAGAAGTTAGTCTAGCCTGGGCATAAATCTTTTCACAAGAAAACAGGTGGCACTAGCTATAATTATTTGAGTGTCGGTGTTAATTTTTCACATCCTGTGTTTCGAAATGCAGGAATTTTATATTGACCTGTATGCATTCTGTAACGATGCAAACAATTCACAAGTTGAATGAATTGACTTCGGGTATTTGTGTGTAAAACTTTTACAGGTACTTCTTATTTTACCCTTTTTTCACAGACAATATATGATTAGGCGTCGCAACGAAAAAGCAATATGGCGGAACGTCGTTCACCAATTTAGCTCATAGAGGCAAAATTTCTAGACGGCAACCCTATCAACAAGGAGTATTCCATAACGTGCAATAGCCAATCAGAATCAAGGCCCGTTTCCGCTGCTTCGCGCAACCAATGAGCAGCCAAGTTCACCTACATGAAAGTAACCGCCAAATCTATTTCGCTCCTGTAAACTTACTTATTCTGAGATATTGCTATGGTAAATGCTTCTCACTGTTAAATAAGGACTTTTGAACTCAATATTCGTAAAATTTCACGGCACACCGAGTGACAAGCGCCCTGTCAAGTTGGCAACGACAGAGGGAAAGTAGTTACATGTTTCAACGTATAATTAAAAACGTCAGGTAAACTTTCGTGAATACTAAAATGAATATTTTTTCTTTCTGTTCTTTAATGCTTATTAGCAAAAAAATGAGCAAAATGGTAAAATATTCACTTTTTAGACATTTTAAAGTTTCACTTGACAAGCGCATGAATGAAATGGCTAGGCCCATGGCAATGTTAATTTCAGGTGTGACAGAATAATACACAATGTGTATACAAGTAGATCTTAATAAGGGATTTCAAAAGTGTTCAATTTGGCGTGAACATCCCATACGTGTCGTGACTAATGAAAATGGGCTTCTGTCTGACGTTACTAGCGGAAACTGCACTGAGATAAAGGTTTTGTTTGAACCCAACAAACATTGTTTGGCGCAACGGAATTAACTGCGTGCAGTAAAATATATGTTGTTGAGGCCAAATTATTTGGTTGTTCTTATTTGGTTACGCCAAACTACGATTTGGTAGGTGCAAATAATGATTTGTTTGGCTGTGCTGTGTTAAAAAGTTTCTGGTAAAATATAAATAAATTTTTAAACCCGACCGATATTTGAACGTAGATCGTTTACACCCGAGCACTAAGCCATAGTTACCTCAACTAAACTAACAACTGATCAACTAGAATGTTTATGAATACATTAATTTCAAATACTGGACAACGTTCGCAAACAAGTATTTTAAGTTTTACTGCTTTCCTTTTTGGTTTTCTGTTGAGCTTGTTTTATTATTATATTTATCCATAATTAATAGAGACCTGAAAAATTCGCGGATTAATTTCGGGACAAGTTAGAATTCAAAACACGTGTGTTAATAAACCTTCAGTTATTGGTCCTCACGGTGTTTGGTACCTCCTGGAGAATGCTGGCCCAACCCTCGCCTTCCACTGTGACAGCAGACAACCAATGCGCAGTTGATATCGGCATGTTAGTACATAAGACTGTAGAGTCTAGCCCGCAGGTCATTGAGCTCGCGAATTTTTCATGTCTCCTATAATTAAGTATCAATGGGTAGTAATAAAAAGTACAAGTCTTCAAACTTTCACAGCATCGGTTCAACTAGCATTATTTCCGAAACCTTACTTATTATTGCTGTAGTTCTACAGAGTAACATAGAACTACCTACATTAAATACAGTGACAGTAATACTCACATTTGCCAAATATAAAAATAATTATGCTCAAGTGAACTTAATTACCTCACTACTGACGTCAGTTACGAAACCATTTTTCCCTATTGTTTATGGGCACATTGACTAAAAATATATTGTTTAAGAAACGGCATGAAAGCAGAGGAGTGTTAAGCCAAACGTCAGCACTAAACGACTAGCATCAAATGTCGTTCTTATGATAAGTTTTCCTTTATGACAAATTTCTGCTTGAAGTGTTCAGATAATGATTATTCGAAATCCTTCATTAGAGACCTGAAAATTTTTAAATTTCGGATAGTTTTTGGCTAGACTTCAGTCTTATGTACGACCATGTAGATATTAACTGCTTATTGGCCACTTGCTGTCATAGTGGAAGTAGCTTTACACTTTTTTAATCAACCCTTTGAAAAATCACCCCGTGTATGACATGCTTGGTTGTGTCCTAAATATGCCATATATCACAAGTGTTTTATAATTCTTATTGTTTTTTTAATTCAACTCTTAATTATATTTTATGTATAAATCATCATATTTAACTCTTAATAAATATAACTAAAAGCAGAGAGAAAATATATGTACTGATAATTCCTAAGAAGAAATAGTTCTTAACCAAAATATTTTAAAGCGAGTGTACGCGAATGCGGTGCGTTGTACTTTTGCTGTAACATTATCGGCTCAGTTAAGCTTCGTTTGCATGGGGCAAAGAGATATCATGAAAGTAGAACTTCAAAATGGCTTCAGAAAATTTTGAAGTAACCGTGAATGGATTAAAGTATGTTAAATGTTTATTATTTGACCAGGGATTCGTAGGAGGTGTCAAACAAGGCTTTAACCAATTGCAAAAGCAACTTAGATGTCTTACTATTCACAATTCAGTTTTTTATTTTCATTTGTATTCGATTAAACCCGTTTTGACCCAGCTTGCACAATATTGAACACAGCGCACAAGAATCTTATTTTTGGCCAATTACTTGCAGTGCTAGGGTCGATGCCAATTGATTTTCTCTGTGGGGTAACTGATTTGTAAATTATTTTACTGCTATAGGTTATGAATGGTATTTTTACATGCGAACGTAACAACTGAATCTCATTGGTTGTGATAACAAAACAAGCGCTGTTTTGGCTTGAAGTGAGGAAATGAGTCATATTTTTTTTATTTGCAATACCTGGAACCATAAATTAATCGGATTTAGAATAGGTGGAATCTCTTCTGCAAATATGTAACTAGTTGCATGCATCACACTGCTAGGGAACACAGGACAAGTTCTTGTTACCGAGTACTTCATCGCAATTATAAAATCCCGCTTAACACCTGCACATCTCTAGCTCGACTCAGATCCAATCTCTCCGCCTGGCCTGCCCTTCAGTCTTCGATCCGTTTGGACCGATAGGTGTTAAAAGCGTGCCGGCAATACAGCATGTAGTACGTCGCGGTCGTGGACTTCGTGACTCGTTTTGTGTGACGACACGCGAGGACGGATGGAGGGGAGGGGATAATATTTTATCTGCTTCCCAGTGTGCTCCGTGCGTCTACAACTTCTCCCCGTCCTTACCCCACCAGGTGACATGACAGGGTGGGGTTCGTATCCTGCCTCTTCGCGGGTTATCGGCGATGAAGCCCTGCGGATAAGGTATTCCCCCTCACCGCCTCGTATTCGGCCCCATGGCACGACCGCACGATCACTGTATCCGGGACGAGATGGTAAAAGGGTGATGTGTGTGTGTGTGTGTGTGTGTGTGTGTGTGTGTGTGTGTGTGTGTGTGTGTGTGGAGAAGGCGAGAGAGACTCTGTGCGTGGGAGTGAAGGGGGCGTACATGCGTGGAGGAGAGCAACTTTGGCGATTGTTGTAACCCTGCGAGCTCCTGGCAAGGTCACTCGCGGCACATCTCCCCCTCTCTCTCTCCGTGCCCCAGAACGCTCTTACTTCCTCTACTAACTGGGCGACTGCGCTCCTCCCTCACCCGCGGCGGGAATACGCCCAGTCATGTGGCGGCGTTGCGCCATATCACGAGCGCGAGCATTGTCCACACCTCCCTCCGGGCTCCACTCCTGCCCCATCCCCCCCCTCCATTTCCTCAACGCGAGAGCCCCCACCACCATCATCCCAGCCCGTACCTGCTACACACAAGTCACCAGGAGTACACTCACTAGCAGAAAAAGAAAACAGTGCGGGAAGTTACCTCGTCCAGGCTGGCTACATACGTCAACGTTCGACTGTGTCCCCGGCTGGGAATACACAAGACGTGCAATACACACTCATGCCACTGAGTCACCGTGACGCAAAAGCTTCCCGGTAATAGCGCAAGGTGTGATTAGCCGCGTAGGATCACGGCGAACGTACGACAGTCGTGATAGGGCTAGTCCTTGACTTGCAGATGTATGACGCTGCTGGAAAGTGAAAGGCTACCGCACACCAGACTTTACACAGCAAGCGTATGTGAAACGGGATGGTAAAAATTTCTTTCACGGTCTCATTTGAGGGCAAACTATACTCTCCAGTCGGTTGCACACCTGTGAGAAGACGAGGATTTAATCCTGCGCCGTAACGTCTGATGTAAAAACTGATATCTCGCAGGGACGGTAGCAAATGGAACAAATAACTGGACTTCGAGCATATACATGACTGTGATATCTCTTCTGCAAGTAAATTAACGCGCACATTTTTTCATGCTAACATACAGTCAAAATTTTTTCCAAAGATTACTAATCGCCGTCCTTTACACGCTATGAAACCTTACTGTCACTAGTTCGTCGTTAAATAAACGCTTCAGGAATCAACATTTGAAAATAATAATAATAATTCCTGCCCGTAACGATAGACTAAGAAAGTACATAGAAGCAAAATGGCGTGGTGGTTCGTTTGATGTTGGCATTTAGTCCATTCACGGTTACTTCCAACTTTTCAAAAGCCCTGCTGAATTTATACTTTCAGGATATCTCTCCACCTCATGCAAACAAATCGTAACCGATTATACAAGATTTTGCCAAAGGGACAACGCACCGCATTCGTGCGCATTCAGTGTCATAATGTTTAACATAAGAACTATTTCTTACCTACCAACACACTTATTATATAACTGTTTTCATTCGTATTAATTATACATGAAATATTATAATTTATAAGTAAAATATAATTAAAGCTTAAATTGAACCAAAAATAAGTTAAGTTTAGGTTAGCAGAAGTATAATACTCTTGTTATGTAATGAAATATTTAGTAAAAAACTAATCACGCCGTACGTGGGATGGTTTTTAAAAGTTTTATTCAGAACGTGTTGAGAAACCGCGAATAAACTATAACTGTTCACTGACTGATGGCGCGAGGCTCTGGCCACTGGCCTTGTGCCTTATTGGCTACTGCGTGCTGCGTAATATTTTCTATTGTCTGGGCTGCGCGCCGACAAATAAGTTGAGGAACGCTGATTGGCGTACGGCGTTCCAACATGCTGCTGGGCAGTGGCGCAGTTTTCTGGCATGTGCGGTGCAGACGCCGGCTTTTTCACTTCTGTATTCTTAAAAAATTATGTTGTTAGGGCTAGAAAAATATTTTATGAATTAGTGGGGCCGCGTTTGTGCAGTGGTTAGCCTACCCACCTCCCACCAAAGCGAGCCGGGTTCGATTCCAGGAGGGGCCACACCCGGATTTTCTCACGTGGGAATCGTGTCCTTGACGATGCCGCTGGTCAGTGGGTTTTCTCGAGGATCTCCTGTTTACCCCGCCCTTGCATTCCGATGTTGCTCCATACTCATCTCGCTCCATCCTCATCGGCTCTCAAGACCTAGATGTTAATAGCCGCCCAAATCTCTTCACTCGCTTACTAAATAGTTTTAGGGCACACTAGGTTCTTGAATCGGTGACACACCTGTAGGGCTGGATTCACAATAGTCCGTATCATACGTCATTCATCCGTCTGTCCGTCCGTCCGGTGGTCACGTGATCTTCAACCAATTGCAGGACAACTTTTTTTTTTATTCTATACGCCCATCCGTCAAATATTTATCAAACTTTAACTTTCGACGGACGGACAGATGATCCACCGCCTTATTACGACATTTTTTAGACGCGTATACGCACTTTTAAATTAAATTCAAGACGGTGGACCTATGTTTATTTGTATTTGGTGTTAAATTCAGGAATTAAAAATCTAGAAACATTTCAGTGTGAATTTTTATCACGAAAAAAATTATTTCCCCAAAACGTCTCTCTCTCTCTCTCTCTTGAAATTGTATTTCCAACCAAAATATATCTCAAAGTAAAAAATTATCTTGATGTTAAGTTGTCACACTGAAATTTTGCCAAACCTGATGCTTGACGGACAACGGATTGTTGTGAAACGCTTTCAGCTGACGGAGGAACACTACAGACGGACGACTGACGGATGCGACGGACAATTGTGAGTTCCTCCTTCAGAAAACAAGGATTGAAACGCGAGCCACCTCGTCTGCGGTAAAAGCGAATTTGTACGAAGTTAAACTAAAGACAATTTGGACTAGGTGAAAGTAGTACATTGAAAACATCGTACGTATCTGACGTTGTACTGAATACCTTTATCACGGCCGAAAATATTATTTTCAGACTGCTGCAAGCAGAGCCCGTGGCCAGTATTTCGCGAATTCTTTCGGGGCAAGTAAGACTTCATGCACATTTTCATTTGTTGTCCTATGGTGACTGGATCGCAGTTATTTAGATACACCACGCGTGGCTATCATTAGGGACAGCCTAATTTCGCGAAAAGATTTCCGCACATGATAGATTTCAATACCTTATGGGCGTATCAGTAGTTTGGTTATGCTTATTGGCGGCGTGTCTTTGCGAGAAGACATTTTCTTACTTAACTGGCCAATCATAATTTAATAGCTCTGATAGTGTGTATCTGTGATTCGCTGTCCTTCACCTAAGATGCGTTATACGGGAACCGTCCAATCACGAAAGTGGATCTGAGCTAAAGTGTTATGAAATACAACTGGTCGTGAAATCTCATCGCTAAATTAGAGTATACCTACTTATTGCCGGCGTATCTCTTAGGGAAGACATTTTTTTACTTGATAGGCCAATCAGAATTATGCAACTCCGATACTGTACGTTTGTGATTCGCGGGCTCACTCCAAAGACGCGTAACGCGAAGTAATCCAATAATAAAAGTAATATGAGCTAAAGTGTTATGAAACACAACTTGTCTTTGAACCTTTTCGCGAAAATCGGGTGTCCCTTATTGTAGTCCATTCACGGTTACTTCCAACATTTCTGAAGCCCTGATAAAGTTCTACTTCCAGTTTATTCCTCCACCTAATGGAAACAATGCTTCACCCATTCAGACCTGATGTACACATTTGTGTATATTGTAATTTTTGGTCTGTACTACACACTGCGAAACTCAGTGACGAATGATTTTACCTGTGGGTAAATGATTCGCAAACCGTCTTACTGGTCTAGGATCAAATTTACTAATATAACTGTAGTCGAACATATAGACTACAGCTTATTGGCCATGACAACGAAACAATTGTCACGTCGACTTAAGTACACCACGCGCCATAACTTTCTTTGTTTGCAACACCTGCAACTGTTAATTAAAGTGGGTCTGAAAGGGTGAACCAAGTATGGAAAATTACACCAAATCCAAATTTTTGCGCACTCAGTGTAATAACATTTTGCATTAGAACTACTTATTACTAGGTATTACCAACACACCTATTTTCTACCGGTTATTATTCATATTAAACACAAATTAAATATTATAATTAATATATAAAATAGAAGTAAAAGTTTAATTTAATCGAAAACCAGATAGTTTTTTATTAACAGAAATTTAAAACACTTGTGATATATTGTATATCTAGGAAAAAGGAAATACGTTATACATCGGGTGGTTTTTAAATGTTTTGACTAGCCCCTTAACGTACACGTTAAATTTTCTGTTCATGTGTTGCGAAAGAGAAAATTTTTGAGTGAACAGTACCTACGAATTTCTGATAACAGCTGACGCTTTGTAGACTATTTAATAAGATTCACTATATTCTTGGCACAAGAAGCAACCAATTATGAAATATCTGGTACGTCAGCAGCCAGCAACCAGTAGCGTTGCTCAAGAAAGGCTCTCTCTATATTGATGCTAGTTTCCGGACTTGTACAGCACTGGCCATGATTTTACATAACAGACGTGAACGATTTTACTCGGGATAATATAAGTGGTTAAGAAAAAGTGCGACGAATCGGTGAATATAGTATACTCGTTGATCAAATGGTAGAAAAGTCAGCTAGCAAAGTACGAAAATAAATCGCGCAGAATAGTGAAAGGAAGCACCGTGATTTAACACGTTACATGTTTTACGTACACCTTCCGTGAAATATAAGAACACTTCTTTTCCTAGTCATCCGTGCACACATCATTGGCTATTCCAAGTGGTGACTGTGTACTCTGCCGCGACGGAGGACAACGAATGCTGAGCGTTCAGGCCATTACTCGCCCTCGTGTGGCCCCCACCCCCTCCCCTTTTTCACACCCGCGGCGCGAGCTGCTCACACACGCTTCCGCTGCTCTCCGCTTATGAAAGCTTCGCCACGGAGTAGGAAGCACACAGAGTGTGGTAAATTAAAACCCGTATACGGCACAGGCAAGTTGTAACGTCGTCACTGCGAAGCTGCAATGAAACTGCGGAACGTTGTGGAGACGTCAATGCAACCCAGACTTCACCTTAAAGCGGCCGGGGCAGGGGACGTATGATCACACACAACCAACGATTATTATTTGTTTTATTAATAACATTTAAAGTGTAAAACTTGTCTGCGAAACAATTATTTTAGTGTCCTATAATATATATATAACTATAACATGTTTTTTTTAATGTGTTTCAGAATTATTTTTATTGCTCCCTTAACGTGTATTGGCAGCAAGCGCTTCCTTACATTGTGGCGACTATGCAAAAAGTGCAGACCAGTGCAGACAATGTGGCATTATCACGGTGTTATGAAGTGACCGGGCCTTAGCTGAACGGCCTGTCTGATCAAACCTTCAAACCTTGAACCAGGGCACGAGCGTGATTGCAATTACACCTTGCGAAAGACAGTTGCAGAAACCCCCTCCACTGGCCAGCAAACGGGGCTAAAAATATTAAACAACGCGCTCGATACAGGCCAGCGTAACGTCGGGAGCGGCGTCTTTTGTCGTCGGGCCACTGGAACGAGAAGGCCACTGAAGATGGGTGTGTCCGGTCGTCGTTAACCGCCACCTAGATTCAGCCTCTGGCAACATGAACAAGGTGGGGACTATCCAAGTAGATTGTAAAAGTAATGGCATTAGTTAATAGTACTTAATACAATTAATTAGCATCTTGGTGTTCCATATAGGCTCCCCCGATCAATAGTCACATAAATAGTAATTGTAGAATCCTTATATTCACTTAACTCTATCTTATACTGTTTTGCTCTACCTAATCATGACTCATTATTAGAGACCTGAAAAATTCGTGAGTTCAACGACTTGCAGGTTAGACTCTACAGTCTTACGTACGAATATGCCAATATCCACCGCACATTGGTTGTCTGCTGTCACAGTGGAAGGTGACGATTGGACCACCGTTCTCCAGGAGGTGTCAAACACTATGAGGACCAATGGTTTAAGTTTTATAAATACACGTGTTTTGAATTCTACTTTGTCCCGAAATGAATCCGTGAATTTTTCAGGCCTCTACTCATTATTTAAATACACCCACAATCCTTTTCATGCATGAATTAGCTTAAAAGTAAATTCATAGCAACGTGCATGCAACATGTTGCGAGCACGAGAAAAAAATTTTTTCTCTCTTTAAGTTGCTCAAAAATGCTAACTGTGCACGACATACGCGACGGTTTTTGCGACGTGAACACGAAATTTGGAATTTACTGCGACGAACACAGCACATGTACCACGTTGCTGAAACGTTCTGAGCACCACGTGTGCTGCATGGTAAGTGGCGATCCTTTGATGTGGGCGTCTAAATTCGCTGATTGGCTGGGCAAATCTGGGCGAGTGGGAGTTTGCGTCTGACTGCCTGTCCCGTGTTGCAGAGAATTCTGTGTATTGCACTGAGAAAAAAGTTTTTATCGAATCAAACGGATTTAGTTTGGCGCAAACAAATTAGTTGTTTGTACGGGAGCAATGTAATATATTGTTGTACCAATATTATTTCGTTGTTCATATTCGGTTTCCCCAAAAAACATTTTCGTTGGTGCAACCAAATATTCGTTTGGCTATACGTTCATTAATAAGGACGCCCTAATTTCACGAAAAACATTTCCACATATGCTAGTTTTCAATACGCTACGGGTGTATCAGAAGTTTTGGTATGCTTATTGACGGCGTGTCTTTGTGAGAAGACATGTGAATCGCTGGTAGAGACATAAGACGCACTATACGGGAACCGTCCAATCACGAAAATTTATCTGAGCTAAAGTGTTATGAAATACAAATGGTCTTGAAAACTTTTGGTGAAATTAGCGTTTTCCAATTCATTTAACAGTTTCGGTTAATATAAAAAAATTTGGTAGCCGGACTGAATATGAAGTTTGGATGATTTAAAACACATACATTTCAAACATTGCACAATGTGAGCAAATAAATATTCTTTACTTGTTAGTTTTCTGTTAAACTTGCTCCATAAAAAGTTAATACTATTACTGAGCATTAATAAATGCGCAAACACGCACTTTTACTATACTAAAAGTCACAAAAAATGCAAAGTGACTCTCAAGCAGTATTCTTGAAAGAAAGCAACCAAATGAGTGGGCAAACCAAACAGTTAATTCGACTAAACATTTTGTTGACGGTCTAATTTCTTTAGGCCCAACACAGATGTTTCGTTTATTCAAATATGTATTTTGTTAGATGAACAAACACGATCTAGTAGTTTTTAAAGTTTGTTTTACACAATAAAATATTTTGTTGGGCCAAATAAATATATTTTTAACCCTATACAAGCAAATATTTGGTTGGTATTTTTCCCAACGTGGCTGAGCAGTGAAGTTACAACACACTGATTGGCGAATGGCGTTACACCGTGTTGCTTGCCAGCGACACCATTTTGTTAACGCTTGTGCCCGGGTTTTTAATGATGACGGGNTCCACTTCTGTATTCTTCGAGCATTTTAAGCTAACGGTAGGTCACATGCCGGGACCATTGAAAATTGTGTTTATTTTCGATGTTCTCGCCAGCAGTTCTTTATAAAACTGCGGAATGTAATCTCAACAATGACTGTTATTTCCCACCACGTAACATAATTAACTTACTGAACTCTTTCCCCCTCCGTGTAATGTCGGCGGCCTCGGGTAGTAGTTTCGAAGGGTTGATGCTCCCTGATGAAGGGACGCCGGTCTGGTCCACCTAGTGAGAGGACTCGTTTACGAAGCGAGTTCGTAGTTTTTTTTTTCCCCAAGCTTAATGCATACTGGATAGGCCTCTGCCCCATCAAGGTGGCGCGTGCAGATTCAACTCCATACGTTGCTGTTGACAGGTGAGGTGGTGACCACGCCCACCCACCGCGATTGGAAGGAGCGCAATCTCTTTCTATTGGATTGCATTCAACTGCAACAAATTAATAGCATGGTGTGATGCTTATTATACATATTTCTGTTTAAGTAAGACTTGGTCGGTGTCCACTGCAATAAGAACTGTTATGTGGCAACATATAATGCCTGACTGCAATGATCTGTATAACAACACAAGCCTGGGCTGTGCACTTGTGCTCGGCAAATTAAGAACTGATGTGGCAAAACATGACGCCTGAGGCAAAGATCTGGATCGCAATGTGAGCCTGATATGTTCACGCTGAATATGTATAAAGTGCTCTGGAAGGTCTCTCCTGTTATACCCACTGGGCTCAGGTGCAGGAGGGGTGGCCAGTTCACAAGCTGTAAAGGTAAACAGATTACATGTACAACATTTACACTTTGTCATCTGTAAACATTTACGTATCCAAGACAAACTAGCACGTTGTCAGTTGTATCCATATTTATAAGAACGCCATTTCTGTTGTTGGACTCTGTTTTCCCAACTACCGTCGTGCTATTAGTTCGCCCCACACTTGACACGCTCCTCCTCCACTGAATAGCGTTTATTACTGGCTAGCTCTCAGCCAATGGACTGCCGAGTTGATTGTTTTCTAATCCAATATCCTTTCATATTTAACAGGTAGTATTGACTGCATTGTTCATTTCAGTAGTTATAAAAGTATGCATATATTTATTCACGTAAATTAGTGTTGATGTGCTGATAGGTTCTTTTAAAATCTAGACAATCATTAACGAAAGAATAAAACTGCTGCCGTGATTAACTTATTTTCAGTGGAAGAGAAATTTTGCTATTTACTTGGGGCCACGGTGGCTCAACGGTTAGACCGTTCGCCTCCCACCAAAGAAAATCTGGTTCAATCCCCGACCAGGTCATTCCCGGATTTTCGCACGTGGGAATCTTGCCGGACGATGCCGCTGGTCGGCGGGTTTTCTCGGGCATCTCCCGTTTCCCCCGCCGTTTCATTTCGACGCTGCTCCATACTCACCTCAATCAACCTTGTCGGCTCTCAAGACCTCGCTGTTAAGAGCCGTCCAAATCTCTTCACTAACTCATTCACTCCCCCTATTTAGTATAACCTAAATTTCGCTCGGGCATAGTGTTCTAAGTTTTAAATCTTCTTTCTGCATGTGTAATGTCCCAAATATAAAATATTATAGCTGTAATTTTGTAGCTATTGTTAGTCTTGTGATTTTATGTATCGCTCATCACGCCCAGTAGGTGGTTATAGTTGGAGACTCGAAAATTTCGCGGATTCACTGTGAAACAAACTAGGCTCCATAATACTTACTACATCCGAGCCTCATTCAGTTGTATATTGGCTGTTGCAACAGTTTAATCTCGTATGAGGTAGCACGGAATTAGGTCCTTCTTTTCCACGTAGGTTTATTTTTGGTTGAATGTCATCCGAGGCGTGTGTGACAAACTCTTGCCCAATAGAAGTCGAAACACAATTGTGCACGAGGTTCAAGTTTTACTTTTATTAAATACGCGAAATTTCCGAGTCTCTAGACACAGTATGTTTCCGGTTTCTTCATAGTTTTTAAATCATACCGGTGATATCTCACGTAATGTATAACGTGTTAGGGTTGTTTACTGAATATGCCATGTATCGCAAACCCTTTATACTTGTGTTAATTTAAGAATAACTTATTTTTGGTTAAATTAAAATTTTACTTACGTTTTATTTAATAATTATAATACTTCATTTATAATTAATTCGAATTAGGTCAGGGTAAATATATGTGTTATTAATTTCTAGTAAGAATTAGTTCTTATGCAAAATGTTATTACACTGAGTGCGCACGAAGGTGGTGTGTTGTCCTTTCAGTGTAATTTTCTAGACTTGGTTAAACTCTGTTTGAATGAAGCGGAGGAATTTCATGGTAGCATAAATGTATCAAGGCTTCAGAAAAGTTGGAAGTAACCATGAATGAACTATAACTCGCATCACGCGTTGAAACAAAATACAATTTAAGATGTGATTTATTTATTTGGAGTGACCACAAGTTAGAGCGCTTCTGCCTTCGCTGAACGATTTCGTCGAAGTCTCGTAACATGTGCACAGAAAAATACAGGTTTCTCCAATTTTCATAATTGACTTAGGATACAAAAAATTCAAATACTTGCTTCGAGCGTTTCAGAGAAGTATGCCACATCCGTAAGTAGAAAAACACAATTTCCCCCTTCCGATGCAACATTCTCGGTACATCGGTACATCAGTTTCTCAACTAACAAGAAAATACGGCTAGCATTGTGATTTTTTTTACTCCTCACGGGAGAAAAGGAAACAGCAGCCATTACCAATTTCACACGCTGTTTTTTCGTTCCTACTCGGCAGTCCGTGTTTTCTTACCATCTCGTCACCTTCGCACTTCACTGTTCCCTCAGAGGACGTTCATGGATGACCCTTATTTTGAATTCACCGATAAAAATTTGTAAGTGGCGGTTGTTTGGCGTTCCTGTTGGGTGGCGATGCAGAACAGTTAAGAATACAGAGGTAAAATAGTTAGGAAACTCGCGAACCCCCGACACTTGGTTAGTCCGCCGCTGAAGATACGTTATTGGTTCAAGAGTCCCGCGAGGCGTGTCAGACATACTGCCGGCCTATAGTNGCCAGCCGCACTCGCCATGCAAGGAAGCCCAGTTTCTAAGCTACAGTGACGGAAATGCAATAAACGTACGTGTGATTACTAGAGACCTGCGGACTTCACGTTTGCTTTCGGTGACAAAGTAAACTCTACCTCCTTGTACATAAGTCAGCACAGTGAGAGGTTTTATTGGCCGCTGACAGTTCAGTGGAGTCACCTACCTGTTTGACTACGTCAAGGAAGATTGGTTAGTCCGCCGCTGAAGATACGTTATTGGTTCAAGAGTCCCGCGAGGCGTGTCAGACATACTGCCGGCCTATAGTAGAAGTCGGTCAAATGCACAGTAACTTGGTGCTCAGACTGCCGTTGGATAATGATGCGAATTTTGCAGGTCCCTAGTAATCACTGAATGTCTGTATTGACATTGACTACATGTCAGAGGATTCATACAAGCCGTTTAAAAATGGGCCCCACCTGACCGTAAGCAGGCTTTGACACGTTGCACCATATGTCTGCAAGTTCATTTCGGAGTTTCAGTATCAACTGGTCCCGTGTGTCTGGTATCCGTCCGCCGTGCACCCTACTCTTCAGGCAGCCCCAGAAGAAGCATTCCAATGGGGAGAGGTCAGGAGACTGCGGCGGCCATGTGACTGGGCCACCTCTTCCTATCCACCTGCGCGTATACTATGCATCCAAGATTGCAGTCGTGATTTTGCTGAAGTGTGGACGTGCCCCACCCTGCTGCAACCACTTTCCACATTGTACTGCTAACAACACATCTTCCAATAAGAGTGGTTAGTCAGTCTTCAGACATTGTCTGTAGTAATGAGCATTGCGATTGCCCTGTATGAAATGTGGTCCAATGAGATGATTGCCACGTAATCCGCGCCACACATTCACTGAAAACCGTTCTCGGAAATTCGTATTTATTGCAATTCCGTCACCGTAACTCTGAAACGGAGCTTCATATCTTAGTATTGTTATGACTTTTTTGTTTCTAATGACCTCTAGAACACACTGGCGAAGTTTGCCGGTTTTGTCGTGGAACATCTGTATATCAAATGTAGTCTTCGGCGTTGCTAAGTACATTTTTTTTTGCACCGTAATTGTTATCAGTATAACACTACGGATTAGGTAAGTACACAGATATGAAATAGCATGGAGGTTTCTTTGATGTGGGCGTACCCATTCTCTGGTTGGCTGCGCGAGGCTCTGGGAACTGTCCTCGTTTTTGAACGGCTACTGCGTGTTGCGAAAAGAACCGTCTTGGCTGGGCTGACAGCTGACACTTAGGTTATCAGACGCTGTTTGGCGACCTGTGTCCCGACACGCTACTGGTTAGTGACGTGATTTCGGTAGCGTTCGCGGATGGTGTTCGCTGAATAAACGGCAGTTTCACTTCTGTATTCTTAAGTACTTTGTGATAACGCTTTTTCTTATGTGCGAGCCAATGGAAACGTGGTAGCTGTTTGTGCGATTCTGGAATATAGCTTTAAAAAAATTATGTTTTTTCAGAACGTAAGGGAATCCCTAATTTTATGCTTTATTCTACTATGTACAGTGTAGGCTTCATAATTAAATATGCTTCCTTTGCAACATTTTACATATAGATCACAATGTCTGAAAGAGTTAAGTATAGGATAATGTATACACCATATCTGAATCCCCCCCCCCCCTTAGGGGAGTAAACGAATTCAACAAGGTGCCCGATTACCACACGGGCTTTTAACATTTCTTAAAATTCATATAGTAAATTTTATTGTGAAGTCTGACAAGCATGAAAGATAAGAGCATAACGCTGTCTGTCGTAGACATCCTATGGCTTGAAAACACCGACTGACCGTAAAATACATAAATAAGCTTGATGAAATGACAACCCCAAGTTAATTAATTTTCTGTTATAGGCGTATGTAAATATTCTCATATCCTTGAACGTAGCCAGTCGTTAACAACCATACAGGACTGAGCTCTCTGTGGACGATAAAACAAGAGAAGCGGTGAAAGCCATACGCAACGGCAAAATGAAATGTTCAGCTATTCACAATCGCCTACAGATATTTGGCATCTAGCTTGTTTAGAGCGATATCTTTTCTACGTAATTTCTCCGAGCGGTGTAAGTTTAAATCTCAAACCATTTTTTGGCTATTAGATAGTTTTGACTGCTATGTGGCTTGTGTGCCTACTCACGAACCACAGATGTTCAGCCTGGAATACGACTTAACGTTTAGAACATTAAGTCCGAGTGTAATTCACGCTAAACTAAAAAAAGGTGAGAGAGTGAAGAGATTTGGGAGGCTCTTAACTGCGAGATCTTGAGAGCCGATGAGGGTGATGGAGCTGCGCCAGAATGCGAAAATCCGGGAGTGATCCGGTCGGGATTGAACCCGGTTCGCTTTGTTGGGTGGTGAGTAGTCTAACCGCTCAACCACAGTGGCCCCACTAAAAAAGGGAAATTTATATAGCACCAATAACAAAATTCGCATGTATGTAACTTTGTGGTTCCTTTAGTGCTCGTGAGAAACTTTAAAGAACTTTGCATCACACAAACACTTTTATTGCCAAATAAAAATAATTGTTTTGATAAGAATTCAAATAATAAATATATAAAGATATTATTGCCTCAAACTGATGGAATGCTATTTGATTGCGAGATGATAAAAATAGTATGATTATGGGCATTCAGGCACAATGTATTTTAAATGGAAGTTGCGTGGCTGTGGCTGTGGCTGGTGGTCTTCGGCTCGGATCGGATGAGCTCGGCAATCTTCGGCTCGACTTAGGGGGGTGCTCGGCAGCCGTCGACTCGGGTTTGTCGAACGTACCCGAAGGCGCTCAGTAGTTACGCCCACTAATTATTCAACAAAATATATCTGTTTCGGTTAACCATATTGGTTTTATAAATCTGTATTTAATATGTGATTTTAATAAATCATTGTAAATTGAAAAAAAAATTATATTGCGCCGAAATCTCTCTTTCAACTGCTACATTTACTGTTCCCTTTCTTGAAGACTAATTAACACACGATGCCAGAACCTGAAAATTATTCACTACCTCGACTGTTCTAAAGGCAAAGTATGATACCCAGAATTATTTAAATTTATGTATAAAATACTGAACCAAGCCCAACATACTAATAACAACCACATACACAAGTATGTTATAATTATGGTATGGATCAGCATCTACCAACACTTTTAAAGGTTTAATTCGCGTTAATTTTAATGCCAATACTGCCAAGCCCTGGATACTTGGAATTTACGAGTTTAATAAACAGTCTTATATTTCGTGCTAATCTTAACCATCAATGAGTCAATTACCCAATCATTTAATCGATATTTTTATCAATCCATTAATATTCCAAACTTTCCATCAATCTTTCACAATATTCGCCAATCCGCAACCATTCCTCGTCAATCCGCAGCAAAAATTACATTAATATGTTGTAATCTTTCACAATCTTTCCATCAATGTTTCGCAGTCTTTCGCAATCTTTCTATATATATTTCTCGATCTTTACCAATCCTCGCCAATCCTTAGCAATATTTCCATCAATCTCACAATCTTTCCATCAATATCGCAGTACTTCCATCAATCTTTCCATCTATCTTTCGCAATTATTTCATCAATGTTTCGCAATCTTTCCATCAACCTCTCAATCTTCCTATCAATATTGCCATCAATCTTTAAATATTTCCATTAACCTTTTGCAATCTTTCCATCAATCTTTCGCAATCTTTCTACCAATCTCTCAAACTTTCCATCGGTCTTTCTCAATATTTCCATCAATATTTAGCTATCTTTCCATCAAACTTTCGCAATCTTTCCATCAAACTTTAGCTATATTTCCACCAATCTTTCAATGTTTCCATCAATCTTTTGTTCACTCTCGTAATATTTCAATCACTCTCACAATATTTCCCTCGTTCTTCCAATCTCTCCATCAAATTTCGTCCAATCTTTTGAATGATCATCAATCCAATTCAATCCATGGGTTTGTCGTCTGTCCCCTATACATACTAAAAAAACATTCACCAACTGTCTCCAAATGTGTAGATGATGACAGACTCAATTTTTTGTATGTATGCATATTTTGGACCTAATTTCTTCATTAATATTCTGTATGCGGATCTTTACCTTTATAGTTGAGTGTTCATAGCACCAATTTAAAGTTGTGAGAGAAAAAAGGACACAACACACCAAAATAAAGAAAAAAAAGTTGTTTTATAATAACAATTTATTATCATTTTGTAATTAAAATTTTAGAAGAGAGTAGTTCATCACATTATGCTATATAACTCCTCCCCTCGAGTTCTCTAATTATAAAATATATGTCAACAATGTGTGAGAGATCCCAGCGTTTTTGCAGGTCAATGATATAACTCGCTCTGTCAACAAGTTCATTAGGGTCTTCGGGAAATATGTAATCAGCGTTCTTGGCGTATTCTGTCTTCTTCATGTCACTTGTTGCAGCAAATTTGGGGGAGGGGGGAGTCTCAGTGCATCGAGAAAATCGTAATTATCTTCAGTAGTATCACCGTCTGCATGTTCATCTTCACCTCCTGTTTATCCTCAATATCAAGTTTACTTTTCTTTGTAGGAGTCGCATGGTAATCAGTATTTACAGCTAAATGCTAGGGCCATTGACTTTTCGCGTAAAAATCTGAGCACATAGTAGACTTCAATACTATATACACACCTCAGCTGTTGTTATACCTCCATTTCACGCGAAAGTTTTGCAAGTGTACATTCCACACAAACCGACTCTACAGCACTCATTCCATCTTTAGCACCAACTGTCTCGTCACAATCGCCTGACGAATCAGTACCCACCGATGCAGCGGGGAGTATTGGCGGCATCACTTGCTGGCTCCCAGCAGACGAACTCTTGCAGATCTCGATGTGTTACTTTATTGTATCACCTTACATAAAATGGATATGGCCAATGTCGTAATTCTTCCACGTGCGAAAAGTACTCTTCGTACAGGTGATTCATTCATGTCGACGAGCATTTTGACCGAAGGCAGAAACTCGATCGCAGAATCGACACAGTTGGCAATCAGGCAGCGAAGATATAGGTCATGGCTCCATGTTCGATGAGGTCAAAGGCAGGCCTTCGTATTCACACTTCATATATTCACTATACAGCGAGAGAATGCAAACAAATCTTCTTGACGTCTGAACATCAACTAAGATATTAGCGTGCGTCCGTGCTCTATATATACTTGCTCCCATCACTCGGAATAAATCACGCGATTTTATCTAAGACCGAGAGAAATTTTATATTCTGTATTGTTTCAGGCTTATAACTCAATGCCCTAACCCATGCTTCACCTTTGTAAATTGCTTAAAACTTTGTATCAGTTGCGCATGAATATTAAACAGTGAAGAATTAATGTACGAGCATCGCTAATACGTATCCGAAACTCGGGTCATTAACGAATTGCAAACCTCTTATCTTACCCTGATAACTATGTCCGATAGCTAAAACCATCGTTTCGCCTTTATTATAAATTCCTAAAACAGCCTTTAAAATATTTTCTAACTCCGAAAGTGAATTTATAATTATTTTTTTTAATTTCGGGTCTCGAACTCAGGTCCCGACACCGTAGCCCACCTTTGGATATTGTGTAAATCCTTATATCAGGTGCGCATGAATACTACACAGTGAGAAATTAATGTACAAACTTCGCTAAAAATGCTTCAAAAAGCTTCAATCTATTTGCAGTACTATTATACCACTCTGATTCCTATATCCGATGGCCAAATCTTCCGTTTCGCCTGCAGTATACATTCTTATAATACTCACCAAACACTGGGTAGAATTACTACATTTTTTTATGTCTGATAGGAAGCTAATATTTTTATGGTTTCTGGTCTCGAACTCAGGTCCCTACGCCATATCTCAACTTTTGAGATTGCATAAATATATATAGCAGGTGCATTTAAGCATGTAAAGAAACCGAAAATTAAGTACAAAGTTCGTTAACAATTATTCAAAACTCGGGTCGGTATTCGAATTGTGGACCCCAATCACTATAAGATATCTATTCTTGGTCTAAAATGTGTCTAACAGCCTACATTATAAGTTTCACACACCATATATTTATATGGGATTTATTCGAACATGTTTTGCTAAAGGGTTGCGTAGTGTGTTCTTGCATGTAGACTTGTTATTTTTTAAAAAGTTTTTAAAAGTAATTTTTAAATAAATTTTTTAAATAATTTTTGAATATTTTTTGTAGGAAGTTTTCGGAATTTTTTGTAAATTTTGTTTTGATTTTTGGGATTTTTAGGTTTTCTAGGTCAAAGGACACCAAGTCAATGTCAAAGGTCAAGGTCACTGACATCCAACATGGCGGATAATAATATAAGAATGTAACTCTCTTGTACACGAACTACTTTACGACACCAAGTGTCATCTTCATTATCTACCTCATAATTGACACTTAGAAATTTTAATTACTCTTTTCGTTGATAATAATATATTTTGGTGTTGTATTGTCTTCGTGGCATGTTAGACGTTACCCTAAGAATGTTCACTCGCGGTCACAACGCTTTTTCTAAGGTCGTGTGCATGTCATGCAAAGGCGGATGAACCAATGACGTTAGACCACTCTTGCATTAAACATGCAATGATAAGATGTGGTACATCATATATAACACGAAACAAGTTCTAAGGTGTAAACTCCCAAAGAAACAAACAGGAACAAACAAGAATCGTTATCAGAAGGTCCCGGCCTTAGATAAATTTCATCTTAGCACTTATGGGCGAATGGCATTGCGCTATGTTCATGGTGAGTGACGCCATTTTGCTGGCGTGTGTGGCCGGAAATTGCTGTATAAGGTGTTTTTCCAAGTGTGTTATGAATCATTCGGTGACACGACTTTAATTTTCTCACTCCCTCCCCCACTCCTATGTATAGCCATCACGGTCGTTAAGTAACGATCGCGAATTACGCCCGGCCGTCTCGAAAGGGCACGAGTTAACATTTGTTTACCCGGTGGTTAAACATGAGCCTCCCGTGGAATACGAAAATGCCACCCGTTGCGCCGAAAATAAGGCCAGAGTCGAAAGGCCTCCCCGCCGGGTCTGTCCGAATTCCGTCAGCTTTCTCGTTCGTCTTATTTCCGCGAGATTAGTAGAGGTAGTGAAATTTCGCAAAAAGATTTCAAGACAAGTTATATTTCAAAACACTGCAGGGTCGTTTACGTAGCTCGAGCGGTTGAATTACTTTTCGACACTTGTTAATTGTCTTTACACGAATCACGTAGGGGCCGTGCCGATGTTGCACAATTTTGAGTGGCACAGTGAAATATTAAACGGCCTTCTCAAGCGGACAGCAACCGATGGCAATAGACAAACTGCTGTTGGTTGATTATGGTATTGAAGTCTACCGTGTCCTCATATTTATTTTCGCGAAAAGTCGCTAGCTCTAGAGATTACCTACAAACTTTCGTTCATCGATGATGTTTCAGATTAGCACAGGAAAAAAAACACACGCATTTTTATTTAGCGCAATATTTATTTTGGCAGACTTTTAAGTCTGGTCCACCAATAACCGCCTTAGAGAAATTATTTTGTCCATTATAACTTTTAGGCCTGAGCATGTTTACTGGCAACCACGACAAACTATGAGCGAGCCTTCCTTACACTTTATTACAAGAGTACCGGTTATGTTGAACTGTTTCAATTTTTGCATACTAACGTTCACATGGTAAATTAACACCTTATATAATTACTGTAGTATGGGGCAAGTGTTTTTCGCGGGAAACTTTCAAGACCAATTGTACTCCAATACACTTTTTTCATGTGCATTTTTGTGATTTGGTGTCACAAGTGCCTGTCCGTGAATCATGGACGTTCAGAAACGGAGTTTTTTTTATTCTGATAGGCCCAATCTTATACGAGCATAACCAAAGGATGTTGTGGTTGTGGACGTAGGATATTTAAGTATAGCATGAGCACAAATTACTCGAAAAATACGTGGCCACAACTATAGTCCATTCGCGGTTACTTCCAACTTTTCTGAAACCCTGCTTAAGTCCTACTATGAGAATATTCCTCCGCATCGTGCACACAAAGATCACCCGAGTCAAGAAAATTACGCCAGAGGGACAACGCACCGCATTCGTGCTCCCTAACTTCAATAACATTTCGCTTAAAAACTATTTCTTACTAGGTATTACTAAAACACCTATTTTCTCTCTGTTTTATTCCTATCAATATGGGGCAGTGATATTTCACGAAAAGATTTCAAGACAAGATACCCTTCAAGGCACTGTAGAGTAGCCCAGCATTTTGGATTGGCTGAAACGTATTCTGGTCTGTATTAACTATTTGCGCACGAATCAAGTAGGTTCAACGTCGGAGTTACAGAATTCTGAGGGGCTTGGTCAAATGCAAAAATGACACCAGCAGCCAATGGAGGTACGACAACAGCTGAGGTGTATACATAGTATTGAAGTCTACTGTGTGCTGCGATTTTTACGCGAAAAATCACTGGCCCTACCTATCAATTATACATGAAATGTATTCTTTAGATAAAATTTTTATAACAGTTAAATTCAATCAGAAATAATATACTTCTGTGTTAACAGAAGCATAAAACGCTTGTGATACCTGACATATTTAGGGGAAAATAAACACGTTATACATGGGGTGATTTTTCAAAAGTTAGATTCAAAACGTATGAAGTAACCATGAATATACTATATATTGACAAGTTTTAACTGGTTGCAAGTTAATGAATTGGCAAGTTGGATGTGTCTCAGTTAAAGCGAATTGTCGTGTGTAACACGGTATACAGTCAATCCTGTTCATTTCCATAACTGAACATATTTTTTTTTAAGTTTTGTTTACTAATTAGCTATTTGCGTAATATGCAAAGCAATGAAGGCATGTACGTGAGATTTACTTATTCAAGGACAAAAAATTCACACTACATTTGATACGAGCAAGAAAAGGGCATGGTTTTCCAAGTGTTAGGCAGTCAAGAAAGCGAACATCCCGACTGGATGATTTCCGCGTCACGCGTCTTAGATGTCTGCCCGCGAATCACAGACCTGCACTGTCAAAGTTACCCAATCGTGACTGGCTAATCAAGTAAGAAAATGTATTATCACAACAACAGCTGTGACAATATATTGTCTCGAATTCAACACAAATAAAATACATCAGCCCTTGAGAGGTGTGGTACTGTGATAATTTGGTTACTCGGATTGACTGCTAACGACTTCGTGATGGAGGGGGGCTTCTCTTGACGGTGATTGTATACTTAGCTCTAGCTGCGGGTGCTGTCAGCTGTGGTGGGTGAGCTCCGGCGATTGGCGGCCTTTGGCAAAGGCCCGCTGTTGCTGCCATCTCACTGGACTGCTGTTCTACTGACGTACTGACGTGGCCAGGGGTCCGAACCCCTGACCTAACTCTCTGCTCGGCGATCTTCAACTGACTGCTCTCTCGAAATAACGTCTCTGGCGGTAATAATTCTCGAACTGACCTCTCTGTGCGGTACTAATGAACTGACTGACCTCTCTGCGCATTTCTAATCAACTGACTCACCACTACTCTCGAAAAGGGGTTTTTATGCTTACCAGCCTCCAGTCTTAATTGTCGGCACGTGTCACCTTGTGGGGGGGAGGAGGTGAGGGAGGTGGAACGCAGAACAATGCCTTTCAAAACACGTGTCCTGGTTTCTGAAGGTTTTGGGGGTGCAGGGGGGGGGGATGGTAGTACCTCGTCCCTAGTTTACTCTCGTCAGCTACTTCTTCGGGGCTTTTCCACCTTGTCCTGTGGTAAGCTAAAGGGNTGCAATCCACCACCTGCCTCGTGCCACGTGTCGCCTGGAAGGCGCCCGCAAAGTGGGACAGCGATGCTCCTATTCGCCAAAGACGTCACTCGTCACTAGTACGTGCGGAAATATTTCCGCGAAATTTTGGTGACATGCTTGTATAACCAAAGAAAATCTATTGGTTTGCAAGTAGGATATTGAAATAGAGCCTGCTTGGAGCCCTTATCGTGAATACGTTTGTGTCTAAATATGGCAAAATGAATATTATCGCCATAAAGCGCTCATAGGTGGTTGTACCACCTATGGTGAAGAATTTTAAATATTATGTTCTTTTCATTTTGTTCAGAAAATGAGCTTATAGCACAAAATCAATTTTCATTACCTTGCAGGACTAAAATATTCCTCAGCTCTGCTATCGTAATTGGGGCACGATCGATGAAATAGGGCACTTCATTTACTAGGCGCTTTCTTTGCCATTTTTCCACCAGTGAAAAGCAGAAAGTTTTATGTTCGCACTAGATACTTGATAACTGTTAACGTTAGTTCAATATGAACATCGCAATGAATACTCTAGGATTCTGGGTCTTCATTGTTAGTGTAACGGACTGATATAAATAAAATTCTCTATTTTCGCAAAAGTTTTTTCCCGTCTCAGATTCGAGAAGGATAATGCTCTGCATGATCCAAGCGAGTAACGAAAGTTTGAGAATCCTGTGTTCACGGAGGGGATGGGAATAAAATAATAAATTTATTCCGACCTAGCCACTGCTTTGCAAGTTCCTCCTCCGGAATAACCAGTGTATTTTAGGTTTTTTTTACCTCCCCGTTAAGAATACCTGCAGCGGCTAAAGACCAGATGCCAAGGGAGAATATACGGGCTTCCGGGGGTTCGCCCTTTTCCCTCCCCGTAACTCCTTTCAACGTTACAAAGGCTGTTCACGGTAAACTGAGCACTTTTAAAAGCCCTGCGTAAGATCTACTTGTATGCGAGTTGTGTATTCTTCCGACTAATGTAAAATTAACATTGCCATTGACCTCATCACTTTATTTATGATTTAATCAAGTTAAGTTGTAAAATTATTAGAAAAGTAAATATTTTACAAATTTGCTTATTATTTCAATTACATGCGTTTCAACGTCAGAAAACCAATTAAATCATTTAAGTTATCACAAATGCTTACCTAGCCCTTTTTATACGGCGTTAAGTTATAGAACTACTTTACCTCCATCGTTACCAACTTCACTGGGTGCATGTCACTCAGTGCACCCGTAAAAATATATGCAGGTACGAGCAGTGAAGGTTTTCTAATGTTGATTTCAGAAGTGCTCACTTTATCGTAAGCAGCCTTTACCGCATTTTTTTTTACATCTATAGGTGCCGCGGTGGACGAGCGGTTAGCCTGCTCGCCTCCCACCAAGGCGAACCGGATTGAATTCCCGGCCCGGTCACTCCCGGATATTCGCATGTGGAAATCGTGCTGGACGATGCCATTGGTCAGCGGGTTTTCTTGGGGGTCTCCCGTTTCCCCCGCCCTTTCATTCCAGCGCTGCTCCATTCTCATCTCAATCGCCCTTATCGGCTCTCAATATCTCGCTTTTAAGAGCCGCCCAAATCTGTTCACTCACTCACTCACTGATTTTCACATCGATGGTAAACTGTGCAGGGTGGAAGCTGTCGGGTCTTTCGTCGACCTTCAGGGGGGGAGCCTAGTACCACAATCTTTCATCCATTTCCTTCCCCGCCGAGCTCTGACCTCCCCGCCAACCCCAAGCCTTTTTCTTCCTCCCCCGAGAAAAAAGGTCAACCCCAACACGATCGTGCCCTTACGCGGGATGTTTCAATTTAAAATGCGGGCATTAAAACACCTTGGTCGCTGACGCGCAAGCCTGCCATTACCACTAAATGTGTACAGGCGCCCCGGCAAGATGCAGGGCGACGCCTGGCCTGCTCTCTGGTGGGGAACCCCGCAAGCTTTCACTTTGTATGATGAACATTTGCTGGCACTGTGAACCAGGAGGCTATGCCACAGCTTAATGCAGAAGGAGAGTGGCTTTCAGTAACTCACTACAAGATAGTACACACGCTGTAGTACAGGATGAGTATAAAAGAATACCCCAACTTCGAAGGTCTATAATATCAAAACCAAACAACCTACAACCTTGATTGACCAATCAAATGAAACGTGGAACCGTGAAGTTTGTAAACCGTACATTCATAAATGTTCAATGTGACCACCATGAGCGGTCCGAACGACACCTACGCGATAATCAAACTAGCTGCACTCTCTTTTCAGCATGTCCGGTGTTGCGGTACGCAAAAATATTCGAGGACTACTTGTACTTAAAAACACTTCAGCTCAGTCCCGTAAGTGGATGATTGTAACTACTTGTCACGTGTCGAAGGCGTTGCCCGCGAATCACAGGTGTTCAGTGGGGCGTGATTACTTAGGCTGATTCTGATTGGCCACCGACCAGGGGGGGGGGGATGTCTCCTCGCAAAGACACGTGGCCAATAATCATAGGGAAGCTGCAAGAGTGCATGTAGAATATAGAAGTCTAGTCAGCGCTTAGGATAATTGCAGGGGGAAAGGGGGGCCCTTATTATGCTACATGTATAGGGGCAGTGATATTTCGCGAAAAGATTTCGAGACAAGATACAGTCCAAAGCACTGTATGGTCGTCCAGCTTCTTTGATTGGCTAAAAAAATGTTCTGGCCCGTGTTTAACCGTTTGTGCACGAATCACGAAGGTTCAGTGTCGGAGTTACTTAGTACTGAGTGGCTTGGTCGAAGACGGACACGACACCAGCAGCCAATGGAGGTATAACCACAGCTGAGGTGAGTATATAGTATTGAAGTCTACTGCGTGCTCCGATTTTTACGCGAAAATTCACTGGCCTTATACATGTATTATGTATTGTAGTATTTTTTTTTACAATTTTGTTGGTGCGTGAACAACCTTCTGAGTTCTACATGTTCTACAGTAAGGTGCAGTATTCCAATTGAAACCACTCTACTTTTAACTTAAGTTATGTTTTATATTTAAGATAGGATGAATTTACTATGCAAAATTTTTTCTTTGAACTTAAACTATTTTTTGCTTGGCTTTTGTCTCCATTTGATACACTGCGTCCTTTCAACGTCTTACTATTAATAACGTAAAAAGTATTGTTACACTTCTTTTTTTTTAAATTGGTTAGCTTGTACGAAATAATTAATTTCATAATCTGTAAATCTGTTGAGCGGTGTCACTAGACTTTACGTTGCTATGCGTTTATTTACTGCATTATAAATTTCGAAAAAAAAAAAAAAGCATCAATATAAATTTTCCGTGTTGAAAAAGTAGTCTGCGCAACGTGAAGAGTGTATCCTTCATTGGATAGCACGAAGTACTTACAGCCTGGCTAAAAATTGTAGGTTCAAATCCAGCAACGACTGTATTGCAGTTTACTTTCAATAAATCGCCTAATGTAAACAAATGTATGTTTCAATAAAACCTTAATCAAAATCGGTGTATATTATTACGCCTATAAATATTAATAATTTTTTTAATAAGCTTCCAAATAAAAATTACTTCAAAACTTGGAAAATCTTATGCAGGCCGTGCTAATTGTACAAACAATAGTGTCAACTTATAAATAGTACGTAGCAATATGTGTATTTTTTCTGCTTGCATATTTTTCTCTACAAAAAATATTTTCATAGTAAACGCAATTGTAATTTTACCACAATTTCCTATGTCTTTTATTAGTAATACATAGTATTTATACATTTAGTGTATGTGTAAGAACAACACAGAGTAAGTATTTTTATTTATTGCTACGTCATGAAAATTCACGCATGTAGTGAACATATAACGTTACTCTGCTAATTTTATTTTACAAAATTGCCTGTTTTATTGTTATCTCCGTAATTTCTCTGATTTTGCGAATGTGTGGTATAAATTGGCACATATTTATGACTAATTTTACGCAATATGTTATGTCTTTTATTTATTTTGCATTCTGTAACTTTACAGTTATCATGTAAGGAAAATCCTTGGATGAAGGCAGTCTATTTATTATCTTCTGGGCTTAAGACTTTATGAGTTTATTTATTTGTAAACAGTGAGCATAATGCACCTGTAGGTTTTAATATTCTGTACGATCGAGTAAAGTTCCAAGCATTGTTATATTGCTAGCCAATAACAGTAAACATTAAAATGTAAAATAATCTACAATATTAATGTGAAAATGCACTTTCAGTATTCTCATGCTGTTATTTTTTCTCAGGATGTTAACAGACTTCTTGTTACAGTGAAATCACATTGTTGAATACATACAACTTCACCTACAGAAGTTCTACAATTACTACGTAGTTCTAAAATTAAACTATTTAAGAGTTTACTAGGAGAGATGTGTGGGTTTTTAATTATATTTATTTTGCTGCCTACTGGTAGTTGGCTCAGATTCATCCAAGAGGGGTTCAAACAGGTAGTGGAGAAATTACTGAAATAACCGAAGTGTATAAAGCTATACACACATTGATGGGTTCATACATAAACTCGCAGTAAATTACGTTTTTTGGATCCCTATGCAATTATGTTTAAAATTACACTTACCGGAAATGTTTTTTACATATTACACATCCGAAATGCAAAAATGTCCATAAATTTTGTAAGTATAATATTTAAGTGTTTATGATGTCAAAGTTTTTTTTTTCCAGGACTGTCATGTATTTCATGAATAGCTTATTTTATAGTTTTGCATTTTTTAATCCCTTACTACTCTTTGAAAATAGTAATTTCCAAATTTTATGGAACAAACTGTAAAATTATTTATCCTGCGTATTTCATTGCAAGAAAACTAACAAAGTTTTAAGTAAAATTTTTTAAACATCCTAACTAAATTATAAATGCAAAAGCGTGTTTGTTTGTCCTTCTTTCACGTCGCAACGGAGCAACGGAAAACGTGATTTTTTTGCACAGAGATAGTTGGAGGGCCGGGAAGTCACATAGGCTACTTTTTATGGCGAGAAAATATCTCAAAAAAATTTACAAACGACAATAGTTGATCAAGTAGGAAAAAAGTTTGCTGCCAGCGCGCTCTCTTGCAATACGCTATCTAAACCGTTAAAGATGGAACAATATCATGTAGTAAAGAATTCTGTAGAATAAAAACATCTAAAAAAACTCCGCGGTAGCATATATCTATCTATAATAGAGAAATACTAATAAGTGTTTTTACCATTTAATTCACCGGACGTTGAGTTTTATCATATGTATAGAGTATAAAAGATTAACACCATCTAAAATTCAACTTTATTTTAAAAAAACTGAACAATAATTTTGTAGTCCCTGCTGGTGGCACCGCGGGCACAGCTAGTATTTTCATAAAGTTAAAAGTAATCTAATTGAACACCAGCAAAATATAAAAATTTAGATGTATGTATAGAAAGCTATATATAACAAGAAACTAAACGAATTTGATAGTGGTGAAATTGAGAAGGTGACAGTTTCTATCATTATGTAAATTAAGCTTCATTCACTTTGCCTTTAATCTATTCAATTAAAATCTTTCAAATATTTAATTTTGCACTAACTTAACAATTACTTTCATCGAAATAATATAAATATAGTGTCTGAAATTCTATTAACGATTCTAATGACCATCAAAGAGAAACTAACGACAGACACACAAACAGAGCACGTCTTAGACTAAATTGCGTGTGGTTGATAGTGCACAGCGATCACAAAATCAGTTCCCATTAGATTACGGGTCTTGCATTCGAAGTTTTTTTTTTCAATGCGGATTTTCTAAAACCTTTAAGTTGTGATTCGGAAGTTCCTTGCTAACATAAATAAGCTGACAGTTTTGTGTAACGAAGGATTTGAGAATATTTTGTGCTTGGAGGAAGAACAGACAAGTAACTGGATACGTAAAATTTTGATCCAATAACAATTCGAATTTCGTGCTAACGTCACACAGTAAGTACGTAAGTACACAGAGACGGAATGGCGTTCCGGCTCCTTTGATGTGGCTGTGCACATTCCTGATTGGCTGCAAGTGGCTCTGGAAACGGGTCTTGTGTCTGATTGGGTACTATGTACTGCGTGAGACTCCCTATTACTGGGGCAGCCTCTTGGAAAGTAGTATACCTGGCGCTGATTTGCGAGCTGCATCCAGACATTCTGCTGGCTAGTGACGCCATTTTGGTGGTGTGTGCGACTAGTTTTCAACTTCTGCAAGTGGTTCGTTCCACGGAAATAGTTACGAAAGACATAAACGAACATTTACTGTTCTTCCATTATGAAACTATGCAGCCATTCTTAAAAGAAAAGCATAGACCCCGTGTGCATGGTTAGAAACACAGTGGAAATGAAAGAACGGTGGATATTTTAGTATCTGGATGATGCATCTCTTTAACGACGAAGATGATTGGTGACATTAACCCCATTCCATAACGAAGAAGGGATTGCGAAACGCTCGTGGGAATGCAAAAACTAGACTCGCTGAAATGTTGGATTTGTTCCTACCGGATTATCAATGTATAGACACATGAAAAATTCGCGAGTTCAATGACCTGCGGGCTAGACTCTGCCGTCTTATGTACAAATATTGCGATATCTACTGTACATCGGTTGTACGCTGTCACAGTGGAAGGCAACGGTTGGGCCAGCGTTCTCCAGGAGGTGTCAAACACCATGTGGACCAATAGCTGAAGTTTTATTAACACACGTGTTTTGAATTCTAACTTGTCCCGAAATGAATCCGCGAATTTTTCAGATCTCTATCAATGTATCTTTAATGCCAGTACAAAAAATGCCGCCTTCCTGTATATTTTATTTTTTGCCACATGTTCATCTTGACTATCCCATTAAAACATTTCAGGTGATACAAAATAAAACAAATGCAGTGAAATTAAGTTAAAAAGTACTGTGAGAAAATGTTACATAATGTGACCTAGAAAAGAAGTAGGAAAAAACGGTGTGAAAGAGCTGTGGTGTTTGGAAAGTTGGATGATTACGTACGGTGGGAAAAGTGACTGTCGGAAAGCATAAGAAATTGAATCTTTCTATAAACTAAAAATATGACCGAATAGCGTACGTGAGTACGGTAGTGGGAATTCCAGTATCTTTGATGTATCAGGGAGGGTTTGATAGTAGAAATTCTAGAACTAGGCATAGCTAGGATCGCCTGTTTTTCGCGAAAATATTTATGCTCAAGCTAGACTTGAACTTCTTACGTGAGAGCTTGCAAATTATCTGTGGCTTTTGGCTGGGTGTCTATGTGAGAAGACATTTCTCACTTGACTGGGCCAATCAGAATAAAGTTATCCCGACACTGAACGTCCATGATTGGCTGGCAGACACTTAAGACGCATGTGAGTTAAAACTGTCCAACAGCGATACTAGTTCTGAACGAACATGTTTTGGAGTACAACTTGTCGTGAAATCTTTCCGCGAAAAACATGTGGCCCCCAGGAATAGCATAAGAGTTTTGAAAGTGTAATAGTTTCCATTCAAATATTGTTAAATGTTTTTTTTCACAAGCTTAGCGAACATAATCAGTAATTACCTCAAAAGTGGAAAAGTTAAACCAGAAAACGAATTTCTCTAAATTCAAGAGGGAAGCCGACAATACGTAGGTATATGTTGACATTTACTTTTTGACGTGAAAATTCTATGAATGAAACATTATCTTGTATTTCACCGATCTCAGACCACGACGGTGTACCGGGTTCAATCCCCGGCCGGGTCACTGGATTTTCACATGTGGGAATCGTACCGAACGATGCCGCTGGTAGGCGGGTTTACTCGGGATGTCACGTTTCCCCGCCCTTTCATTCCGGTGCTGCTCCATTCTCACCTCAATCATCCTCATCGGCTCTCAAGATCCGACAGTTAAGAGACGTCCAAATCTTTTCACTCACTCGCGCTTTAATCAGTGAATACCAGCAACTAAAATAATTAGTAGAATTTTACTCATTCATATAGAGCAGGTTCGACAGATCTACAGACGAATTCGGTGATTTGGAGCAGTTTTAGCTGTCTCGTTATTTGATGCGTTTGCCCTTGGTGCTTCCATAAACACGCATAAAAGCCCCAAATAGCCGAAATCATACACAATTTCGTCAGCAGATACCTGAAAAAGTCGCGGATTCATTCGGAGCAAACAAGATAAATTAAAAAACTTTATTCAATTCTGTTATTTCAGTGATTGCTCCACGACCTATTTGAACCGCTCTTCGATGAATCTCAGCCAATAACCAGTAGGCAACCAAATGCAGGCCTAATAACGATATCATGGCAGCAGCACAGAACAGGTAGGTATACAGGTAGTGTAGATAACTTAACGGAAAAGAAATGACGTGACGGACTATTTCATGTGGGCGTACCAATCCAATGATTGGTTGCACGGGCCTCTGGGAGCGGGCCTTGGGTCTGATTGGCTACTGCGTGCCACAAGAGCTTCGCTATTGGCTGGACTGCCACCTGACAAGTAGGATACCAGGCGATGACGGGCGGACGGCGTTCCGTCATGCTGTTGGCCAGTGGCGCCATTTTGGTTGCGTGTGAGGCTGCACGTCGCGGTGGGGTGGAGAGATTTGGAAGTCTGTTAACATCGAGGTCTTGAGAGCCGACGAGGGTGAAGCGAGGTGAGTATGGACCAGCGCCGGAATGCAAGGGCGGGGAAACGGGAGATTCTCAAGAAAACCCGCAGACCAGCGTCATCGTCCGGCACGATTTCCACATGCAAAAATCCGGAGTGACCCGGCCGGGTATCGAGCCCGGTTCACCCAGGTGTGAGGTGAGTAGTATGACCCCCACACCACCGCGGCTCCACTGAACGGGTTCACCGGTTCAGTCCCGAATTGGTTCACGAGCTCAAGCGTTACAATCGTTAATTTTTTTGACGTGAACTGTACCTGCATCGAAAAATGCCTGATGTGGCTTTGTGGCTAAATAAAAACTTGTGCTGGGCGCTGTGCACAGCGTATTTTGCTTTGGATTTTACTGCGGTTTTTACCTTCAAGGAACAGGCACAGGAGACTCGATTGCCCACACGCTATACAAGACAGTACAGATAACAATGTGCATGCGTGCTTCTCGTGACCAATGAAAAACGCACTGTGCGTTTGCTGATGTCAGCGCTAACCATTCACAAATGAGAGATGCCAAAACTTTAACGAATAATATTTCTCAAAAGGATGACTCTCAGTACACCGGCATCAGATTCCTTGTTGAGTGCAGGTCCAACCATAAATAACTCTTAATGTGCAACATGTCCTCGATCACAGACGCGAGTACTAAAACGGGTTAAGTATTCCGTGTAAACACGATAGTAAAAGTGCTTGAAACATGGTCTAACATCGCTCGATCTCGCAAAATACCCGGGTGTGCGTCCATTCTGGTGGATTTCAACGACCGGTACTCTTGAAGGATGGCGAGTTCGACGGAAGTGGACGAACACGTGAGGGTTCGCACGGGGGTGTCACGCCGTTTCGAACGCGACGTGAATTGTAAGTTGATTAACCCAGATCCGAGGCGAATCTCACGAGCCCGTGGATCGAGCTAGCATGTTTTGTTCTGTCAGCATGAAGCCTTCCGAGCTTACCAACTCCGGCGAAAAAAAAAAAAAAAGAATACTTTAAGTCGAGCGTCGTTGCCATGCTTCAAGGCACATCGCTGTCCTAGAATCCGCCAAGGCACGAGAAATAAAAACAACAAATGATCCCCGCCTGGAGGTAGGGGGGTGAAAAAAAAGTTCGTACCCTCTTGAGACTTCATGCCTCTTCCGTGATTTCCATTCGGCTGGAGTGCATTCTTGTTTTTATCCTCAGGGGCAAGATTTCCTGGATTCTTCCGCGAGTCCGCGACGTTTATGTTGAGTGAAGAGTGAAGAGATTTGGGCGGGTTCTTAACATTGAGGTCTTGAGGGCTGATGAGGGTGAAGTGAGGTGAGTATGGCGCAGTGCCGGAATGCAAGGGCAGGGGAAACGGGAGATCCCCGAGGAGAACCCACCGATCAACGGCATCGTCCGGCACGATTCCCGCTTGCGAAAATCTGGAGTGAAACGACCGGGGGATTGAACCCGGTTCGTCTTGGTAGGAGGCGAGCAGTCCAACTACACTCTAAGAACCAGTTCGGAAATTTACCACACCAGTGTTAAGGAATGATACGAAAACTGTTGTGGTGAAGTTTTTCCTTACACACACGTGGTAGCGCTCCTGAACACGTTTATTAAACAGTCAAATGGGTACTTTCATTACAAAATACACATTTTATCCGTGGTAAACACTTCGTATTAGGAAAATTATGTATGGTGACTGACCCACACTACTCGTAGGTTAAAAATTTTCATTACGTGACAGGATTTTTACCAGAAAAATTTCTTGCCGTGGTCCCGTGAAGTTTATAAAGAGCCGCCATGAAAATCGTAACCTTCCACTTAGTTATACATAGGGCCAGTGACTAAGCGTAAAAATCGGAGCACACAGTATACTTCAATACTGTATACACACCTCAGCTGTTGTTATATCTTAATTGGTTGCTGGTGCCGTGTCCGCCTTTGACCAAGCCACTCAGTACTAAGTAACTCCGACACTGAACCTTCGTGATTCGTGCGCTAACGGTTAACAATAGCCAGAACATTTTTTAGCCAATCAAAGAAGCTGGACAACCCTACAGTGCTCTGGACTGTATCTTGTCTCTAACTATTTTCGCGAAATATTACTGCCCCTACTTGTTATATATTCCGATTACTTTTGAAAGGCAGGATATATAAGGTAGTAACATAGTCAAGAATATGTGACCACTCGGGAAGAATTGAGGTTAGTGATTTGGAGAATCACTGCCCTTCAAAATCACATTAAACGCCTGCAGGAGCACTGAACGTTTTTTACAGTTGCAGAATATTGATTTTTGAATGTTTGCGCTTGGGGAAATAGTTACGCAGTGAAAATTACAATGAATGACAGAAAGCGTTTAATATCGCTAAAACGTTACCTTAAGTAAATTACCTTTATTGTAAATTAAAGTAGTTGAAAGAATGTTAATTTCTCTGCTATAAAGAAGAGCAATGTTGCCATAAAAAAAACGTATAAAGAAAACATTTATTAAGAGCAAACGTATGTTTCTGTAACGATCTCTTTGAATTAAAGCAATAGAGTCTTACTGCAATGAAAAGAACCTCAAAGAAATGGGTTCCTTTGAATTACAAAAAATGTTGTAATGGTTTTTTTAAAATTGTATTTTTGTATGGCAATGAAGATATCCACATCGACATTTAACGTTTCCGAAGATAATTTCAAACAAACGTCTGTGTTTACAAATTGTAGCTCTTATTTTCAATTATGAAAACTTAAAAAAACGAAAATCTTGTTCGGCAAAACAAAATATTTTTGTAACGGTTTCATAAATTCAAAAATGTATCCGAACGCTTTGCGAATGGTACTTTTCTAGCGTAAGACTAATGGAATTAGTAAGATGATTAAAATTTGTAACAGGTCACTTAACCGAGCTGAAAAGTTACAAAGCTTCGTTTTGGATTACTAATTCTGATGCAGAATACAAATAAATCTACAATATTGAAAATTTCCTTACATTTTTTGCTTCCCAATTCGACTTCTTTAATAATGAATCAACTCAAATAATCAAAAGCGATACTAACTGCTCGTGCCAGAGAAAAGTATGGGATTAAGAAAAATGTGTAAAATTATGTAAAGGCGAAGTTAAAATATTTTCAGCATTTTTCTGTCATCATGCGAGTTCTTCAGATTGAAACTGCGATAAGTTTGCCGCCGGTGGATCTTATGTCGTCTCCGTAGTTTTAAATGTCTCGTAAGAAATACAGTATTGAATTGGAATGAATAATCATGACATTGATTCCAAACTATACGATTTATATTGATTGCATTCTGGAAAGTATATCTTCTCGTGTCCATCTTTTGAAGAGCATCCAACCACAGAACAAGCACTCAGGCGCAAAATGGCACGGGCGGTTCCTTTGATGCGGGCGTTCCTATTCGCCGATTGGCTGCGCGGGGTATTGGGAACTAGCATTGCTCTAATTGGCTGCCGCCTGCTGCGTAAAACCCGGCTGGCGACAGGCAAGTAGGTCACCAGACGTCGATTTGCGAACGGCGTTCCGCTATTTTTATTGGTTAGTGACGCCATCTTGCTAACGCAAGCGGCGAGATTTTCCTTTATAAGGATCCGTAAGAACAATGTGTTCTTAATTACATTGTGTTTCAACCCGATCAGTGACCTCACCCGCGATCAATGGACGCGTTGCACATGACCAGTTCTGCACACGACAAAGCATCATTGCCCGTTCTTCCCTGCGAACGATCTGATTTGTGGAATTCTGTACACCTCTTCGACACGAATGGTCAATGCCAACGTCGTCGAGCACGCACCACGTTGTTCACTGGCTTCAAAGAAAAATACTGGACATAAGTACAGCACGTACCAAAAAAATTACGTGATCGTAACACTTGAAATCAGGCATTAATGAGTGATAAAACGACATAACAGTGCTTACTAAATAAGTTCTGTACAAACAGTACATAAATTATAGATGTAAGATAAGTGGAGAGATTTGGGCGGCTCTTGACATCGAGATCTTGAGAGCCGATAACAATTATACTATAGACATATGAAATTATTTTCAGGCTTGATTTGAATTTTGCGCAGTAAATAGTAACAAACGTTTATGTTATAATATATCCAAATTTCGTAAACAATTAATATATTTTATCAGTGTGCAGCGCTGTGGTTAAAATGTATGGCTAAATTTAAATTTCTGAGTCAATCCTTAATCAAATGTAAACAACCTTAAATGTGTTTTGATCTGTTCAAACAAAACGAAAACAGTCTGGTTACAGTTTCCGACACACAATTACGTCAATTACTTATCATTTTGGTTTTGGTAAAGTGCGAATAAATCATCGCTTCAAAAAAAAAAGTCTTGTAAAAGATAATTCGACCCATTTTGGAGAAGCGCGTATCTCCGTTTACTTGCAAAATTTTATTTTTAAGAAAAGCACTTGTGAATTTCTCGTCATGTTCATATATTGATATTCCTCTGTAAATGGTTTTCATATTAAGTTTCAATTAGTATTTTAATTTCTATTGCGTAAGAGTGTACTTGCACGAAGAGAGATACTGTTAGCTCGAAAATATTTTAATTGCAGAAATTGCATTTAATATTGATCTTGGCCACATAAAACAAACAGCTAAGATAAAAACATTACCTAGAATCTAAACTTCCCGATGTATAAGGCAATCATTTAGATAAAGCTGTTTCGAGGATGGTTATTCTTAGTTAAAAATAATTGCCATGTTAGAAAAATAATGCATCCTGTCTCAGCTAATAATAACAATTCAGCCACAATTACCCGCAGTTCTAAAGCGTCTTGTACGTCTGTTAACATAAAAATATCTCAGATCATAAAAATATATCAGATTGGTTCAATTCAAATTTTACTTATATTTTATTAATAAAGTATATTTCATTTGTAAGCGATATAAAAAAAACAGAGAGAAAACAGACGTATAGGGAATGCTTAGTAAAAAATAGTCCTTATGAAATATATAATCAAACTGATTGAGTACAAATGCGGTGCGTTGTCCCTTTCCTGTAATTAGATCTTCATTTGCATGAGGCGTAGGAATAGCCTCAGTGTAGAATTTTAACAGGTATTCAGAAAAGTTCGAAGTAAACAATGACAGACTATAAAAGCAGGAGTCAAGAAATAACTGCTTCAAAAAATGTAAACCGGAGTGCATTTTGCTTTGTCAAACCATTAAAAAAAATTAATTGCAGTCTGCTGCAAAAATTTCATAAATCCAAGATGATGGTTAATAAGGGGGGTTTCCCTTAAAAACCTCCGCTTGGGACCACTGTGGCTGAGCGGTTACCCTGCTCGCCTCCCTCCATGGCGAACCCGGTTCAATCCCCGGCCGGGTCAGTCCCGGATTTTCGCATGTGGAAATCGTGCCGGGTGATGCCGCTGGTCGGCGGGTTTACTCGGGGATCTCCCGTTTCCCCCGCCCTTTAATTTCGGCATTGCTCCATGCTCACCTCAATCATCCTCGTCAGCTCTCAGTGCCTTGCGGTTAAGAGACGCCCAAATCTCTTCGCTCACTCACTCTACTCCGCTCACTCAATCTACTCCGCTCCTTCGCCGCATCACCGAGCAGTCAAATAGGCCTACATGGAGACGAAATGATGTGACGGTTTCTTTGATGTAGGCGTACCCAATCTCTGATTGGTTGCGCGAGGTTCTGGGAATGGCCCTAGTGTCTGACTGGCTACTGCATGCTTCGAAAGTTTGCTGGGCAGTAACGCCATCTTGCCGGCATGTGCAGCTTGATTTTGCGGGAAAAGTAACTGTTTCGCCTCTGTATTCTTACACTGAGAGAAGGCCCAAAAATATATATTTAGTTGCCCCATCTAAATATTTTGTTGAGTAAACAAAACTTGAAAAGCAACAACATTTGATTGTGTTCATCTAATAAAATACGTGTTTGAATAAACTAAACCTCTGTGTTGGGCTAAAGGAAATTATACTGTCAACGAAATATTTAGTTGAATCAACTTTATGTATTTGTTTGGCAACTCATTTGATTGCCTTCGTTCCAAACTACAGCTGGAGAGTTTTTTTTTTTTGTTTTTGTGACAATTATGATAGCAACAGCATTTATTAGTGCATATATTGACGCTTAGTAATGGTATAATCATCCAAAATAAACAATTTCAAAAGGGAATTAAAGATTCAAGCTGTAAAACTTGAAATATTAATTTGCGTTTCGTTGTATAGTTTTTGAATGTATGTTTATAAAAATATTCCAACTTCAACAGCAGGCGTTGTAGCTGAGGTTACTAAGGCGTAGCACTCGGGCGCAAATGATTTATGTTCTAATCTCGTTTGCGCTTCCAATTTTTTTTTCTAACAGAAACTGTCAAATGTACGTAGAGTCAAATGTTTGGTTGCACCAACAAAACATTTGTGGAGCAACCAAATAATAAGAACAAAATAATTTACTTAGAAGAACAAAATATATTTTATTGTCCGTACAGAAATATCTAATTTGGTTGAGCAAAACAAACTTTGTCTAATTCGACAAAACCTATTCATCAGTTTAAGTAATCTGTGGCCGTACTTTCCACCAAAGTGTTTGTTTCCGTTTCCATGGCCACTTTCTTGAAGGTATGTAAAATCTCTCACACTCTTCGAGAGAAAAAAAAACCTATCATCCCACCCAGTCGCTCGAGGGACGCCAGTGATTGGTCGGGCCTCAGTGTTAGTTTCCTTTGCACACCCGTGTGTTACCGCGAAGCCAGTTCACGCGAGCCCAGGAAAGCAAGCGTGTTTTACTCAGTTGCCAACCTCCCGCGGACGAAATCATCGGCGCGGCCCGTTCCCAGAAGAACAACAGGTGTCGGTGATGGTGGCAACCTCGCGCAAGTCCTTACCCGCACTTTTTGTTTTTTGGAAACGGCAGCGCTTCTGCCGGTAACTGCTTTGCTTCTGCTCCCAACTGACGTNTTACCCGCACTTTTTGTTTTTTGGAAACGGCAGCGCTTCTGCCGGTAACTGCTTTGCTTCTGCTCCCAACTGACGTAGGAATATATTTCTCTTCCATTTTCTTCTGCGTTATAAAAATACACCCACTATTAGACTACAAGTTGCAAGATCACGGAGGAAGGGGAAGATGACACCACGCCGTTGGTAGGATGAAAGTTAGCAAAACAAACCTCGCGAAAAATGTGCAACCACAACACCTGCAGTAATTTTAAATTCTGCTGCGTAAATCTGACACTTTGATTAACCTTGCTGTGGAGGATAGAATAAATTTAGGAAATGACATACGTAGACACACATTGCCTTGGTTTCACGAAAACCGTACACAAACCATACATTCAGAGTATTTCATTAACAGAGAATAAAAACGGCTTAGAAAACTGGTAGCATTTTAGTGCACCAGACGTATTTCTCTGTTTTTGTCACTAAAATTATATGAATATGCTCAGCACCTGAAATGTAAACTATTCTTAATAAATAACATTTTTCGCATTTTCCGTTTCAATTTGCAGTTCCTACTATTTAACTTAAAGGAAACTATGTTCGATATTTNAATAACATTTTTCGCATTTTCCGTTTCAATTTGCAGTTCCTACTATTTAACTTAAAGGAAACTATGTTCGATATTTCTAAAGAGAGTCTTTCTTGTTCGATATTCCTGTAAGTAAAACGTCTTTATTTTATCATTCCTGAAACTCATGTNTTTCTAAAGAGAGTCTTTCTTGTTCGATATTCCTGTAAGTAAAACGTCTTTATTTTATCATTCCTGAAACTCATGTGCTTTAGGAATTTTGTACTTGAAGGTTAGAGAATAAAGTCCTGATCCTCGAAAACTTAACGTGGGTGTTATATTTAAAGAAATGGGCGATTTATTCATTAAATTTTTTGACTACTCATTGCGACATTATCAAGAATTGACTTCCAGTGAGAAAATGTCAGTAAGTATATCATGCAGCCTTAGACTGTACACCATTTATCATTTTCTCTCAAGCACTTTGCTCCTTCCAGGAAGATTTGCTGTTCGCTGGCTTCAGAAATATTTAAACTCGTTTTATTGTTTCATTTTGTTCATTGAGAATAATTCACATTTTTATTAAGTTTGAGATTTTGTTCACGAAAGTAACTACAAAAAGTAAATGTTATTTGTCACTTCCTTTGCTTGATGTTAATGTACAAGCAGTATTTCGTTAAAAATATAGGCATGGAAATGATCAAGAACTCTACGTGAAATGCAAAATTTGCAGCCTCTTCTAAATAACATCTCCCATTCAAGCAAAATACGAAACAAACAAAACTCATGGCATATTTCTTCAACGTGGAGTTGGAGTGATTGAAAAGTGATAGTGGACTATATGACCATAAATGTGCTCAGCAACAAAAACAGCTTGTCAATGTGTACATCCACAATTCGATCACATACGAAGGAATAGAATTAAATGAATACAATTCTACAATACGACTCACAAAAATGAAAAAGTCTGTATTAAAGGCAAGGTGAATAATTAATCGCCCTAGCTTTAGATTTGAAAACGCGGTACTGTTACTTCTGTGAAGTATGTTTAAATAAAGTATTTTAGTTATTTTTAAGAGGAAGTTTAGTCATAAGAGAAAGACCTGGTTGAAAAGTTAAAGAGGATTTTTTCGGGTTCAGTCAATCCTAGAAACTGGTAAGAAATTAACAGGCCCATGATTGCTACAGCCCAACCCTGCCATGACTCAAAATTTGTAAGCACTCAGTCGGAGATAAAATGGTGTTTGGAGAGAAATTTAAGTCAAAATGTCTCATCGAAGTTAGCTTACTTGCGCACAATCTTGCTAAGTAGACCACAAAATACGCGAACTGGCAGCGTTTGAAAGTACAAAAACAATTAGACCTATCCTCCATTCTCGGTTCCTTACAACCTTACTGAAGCCCTGCCAAAGTTCTACTTCCAGGATATTCCTCCGCCTCGTGAAAAAAAAGTTCAACCGGATCTATAAAACTACACCAAAGGGACAATCCACCGCATTTGTGCGCACTCAGTGTAATAATATTATGCATAAGAACTATTTTTACTAGGTATTACTAACATACCTAGTTTCTCCCTGTTCATATATTTTATATTAATTATAAATTAAATATTACAATTAATGATGAAATTTAAGCAATAGTTACAATTATTCGCAAAAAAAAAAAGGAAATTTTATTTTAACAGAGTTATAAAACGCTTGTGATACATGGCATGTTTAGGAAACTACCAAGTACGTCATTCTTAAAGCGATTTTCCAAAGAATTGATTCAAAAAGTTTGAAGAAACCGCGAATAGGCTTTATTGCGACAGGAAAGACAAGCGTTAATTCACCTGAAGCGTGTATACTTTTTGTTAGAAAACCAACCGCGAGTGGATATAACTTTATAATTAATGCGAATTGAAACAGGGAGAAAATTGGCGTGTTGTTAGTGCCTAATGCAAAATATAATTTAACTGAGTGTGCACGAATACGGTGCGTTGTCCCTTTGGTGTCATTTTATATTCGCGGTTAATCTTTGTTTGCTCGAGGCGGAGGAATATCCTGGAAATAGCACTTCAGCAGGGGGCTTCAGAAAAGTTGGAGGTAACCGTGAATGGACTATACGAATATTTCAGAACGGATTTTCAATTGCCTGAACTTTAAAACGTATTGTATGTCTGTGACTTCGTCAAACGAAAGTAAAGGTAAAGTCAAATGCTTAAATCACACTGTAGCGTAAGGGCCCTAAGGCATAAACAGCCACGCCATTTGGTCTCTGTGTTCCTATCTGTTGTGTCTTAGGCTGCAAGGAAGTGCACGCGCACCAGGTGATGCGAGGCGTCCTTATGCAAATGTGTTCTTCCACGCGCCGAAGAACGGCAAGACAAGTTGGCCGCATGCTGCCCTCCGGCTTTGTAGAAACCTGCCCCTTCACATGCTTACCCCCCCCCCCC
>NQII01004232.1:117984-140523 GCA_002778355.1 Clitarchus hookeri
TGTTCAAGTCCTTTCTGTTTCTACACACAGCGGCAAGATAAGACCCTCCCCCCCTCCTTATCCACTCCCACCTCGCAATCTTCCTCTTCTCCGCTCACATCCCAATCGCCAAGCAGACACTCGCGGCCACACGACTTCGTGTATACGAAGCGCAAAAAGAAAGAAAAAAAATGGTTGATGGTATGAACAACCAACCCTATTCCAACCCGCCCACGCGAGTGAACTTGTTTAAATCACCATCGTGTGATGAGTACAATCACGCGCCTCCATCGATCACGATCGCATCTCGCATGACCCGACAGTCCGAAGCGGACGTTCTAAAAACACCTCACGAAGATGCCCGACGTCAAATCAGACTATTCTGGAAACGCTGCGCGTGGAAGCAGAATTCTTTTCTAAACGCTTTCAATGTGGCGCCCGTGTGCGAAACATGCTAAAATTTATTCACATCCCGTGTAAAATTCCGTTTATTTACGTAAAGGCTGTTCACGATTCATTGAGCACTTTGCAAAATTGTTAGTCTATGGTATTTTAACGGGCGCACTAACGTGAATGCGCCCACACTGAAGAAAATAATACTTTGTGGTTGCTTCAAAATGCGTTATTGGTATACGCACAGGCAAATTCTTTTGTGGCGAACGCAAATTTTTTTATTGGTCACTACTAAACATGTGTTGCCTCTATAAATTTGTTTTATGGTGTCTACAAAATATTTTGATATTACCACAAAATTATTTGGCTGTGTGTATACCAACAAAACATTTTGTAGCAGCCCCAAATAATTTTTTTTTCAGTGCAGTAAAGTCAGTTACGACGGAGAGGATGTAGTTACATGCCTTAACGTTAAATTAAAAGCGTTATGTAAACATTTGTGAAAGCCGAAATTATTTGTTTTCCTTTCTGACTTTTTAAATGTATATAAAGTGTTAGAATCTAAAGATTTGTTATATAATTACATTTACAATAATTTAAAAGTTGTACTTGAACGACGCACGACCAAAGTGATCAGACTGATCGCGGTGTTAATTTTACATACCGCGGAAGAATACACAACGTGCATACAAGTAGGTCATAGGCGGGGCTTTCAGAAGTACTCTGAGTTTGCCGTGAACATCCTCAGATCAATATTTTGTGGCTAAAAAAAACACCGCTCTGCCATAAAGTGCCTCAATTTGCTTGATAAACCGATGAACACTGTTTGTTCTTGGTTGTCTTGGCTTCAGGGCTGGAGCCGCGTCTTATATTCTTCAACCCTCGTTTCGCCACGCCTCGCAGCAGGCATTTCACCGCCGATCTCTCACATGCTCCCTCGTGCTGTTACGAGACCAGGAACCGAAGTTTCCCACAACTCGCTACTGGGTTTGCAACAAAAACACCACCTGACAAACTTGGGTCAAATCGTTGAGCCGCTGGTGGGCCGCTGTGTACATGATTTGGCTGGGCCCCGGGCCCGTATTTATATCCGCTAACCACTGTTGCTATCTTAGTGAATTTACGCGTAGGTGTTATCGGCGAGGGAGTGGGGCTCCAACACCAGTCTCCCGACCGGCGTGTTGTCGTGTCGTGATGTCTGTGGGACATGTCTTAGTGTTGTTCGCAAGTGGCTAGTTAAACTCGCGTGTAGTGCGTCGGCGAGTCCCTACAACCCGAGTCGCTGCTCGTCGACAACACAGCTTGTTCATCATCACCCCTCACGGTGCTGCAAGTCTGGGTGCAGCCTCGCTCTTATTCTCCGGTCGTTTCACTGTGTGGCGCTTTTTAAAAAAAATTGCATGTAATTAGTAAATTTTTTTGTCAGCCTATGTACCAGGACTGTTATCAGCCTTGGTTAAAGCTAGGGTTAACAAGTGTAGTTGGTGTATCTACATCAGCCTCCTGAAGGGCATCATTTGTAGATTGTTCTTAAAACTAAATAGCAGGAATTGCAGCATTGAATATATATATATTTTTTTAATTGTAGATAGATTGTTTTTATTTATTTTTTTATATTTTTTAATATTTATTTGATTTTGAGAAATGTTTTAATTTTTTTTTTTGTTTTAAAATTTTTTTATTTTTGTAAGATTTTTGAATTTTTTGAACTAACAACTAACTTATGTAAGACAAGTGCCCCAAACCCAGTCCTGACTGCTTACGTGTGTCTCTCGCCCTGGATTCCCGACGACAAAGTGGGGCGAAACTGTCTGCCAGNTTATGTAAGACAAGTGCCCTAAACCCAGTCCTGACTGCTTACGTGTGTCTCTCGCCCTGGATTCCCGACGACAGAGTGGGGCGAAACTGTCTGCCAGTGCACCCACGTGAGCTGCCTTGACAGGGCGTACGTACGAATCGAGTGGGAGGACACTGTGTGTGTAATATGGGTCTTTGCGAGTCCGCACAGTGTAGTGAGGTGTGGTGAAGTGAACTTTATTCGCCTAGAACGAAGCAGTTTTGTTAAAAACTGGCCCTGGAGCGATCGGGAAACTCCGATCGCCCAGGAGACACGATGAATTAATTAATTAATTTCACTTACCTGTGTTTTTCTTTTTGAATTGAACTGAAATTGCTCAGGAATGTGTATGAGTGTGTTTAAGAGTGTTAATAGGTGTTAATTTGACCACCTTGTGTTTTTTATAAAGACCCAGGGAGCTCCACTCGTCTCCAGTGTTTCGTGTGAACTGAGCTGGAAATGTCTTGGTCTATTATGTTAAATGTGTCGAAATTTTGTCCGGGACCGATCGCAGAATTCTGCCGTCCCACGAGTAGTGAAAAAATGTATTTTGAATGAAAATTTCCAGTTTCCCCCGTTGTATAGTGTAGATATTCTAATGGTTTTGAGTTGCTATGCGTAGAAACCTGAAAAATTTGCGTTTTCATTTGGACAAGCTAGAATTCAAAACCCCGTACGTTTGTATTGCTAATGCTATTGGTCTACCCATTAAATTACACCTCCTGGACAACTTTGAGCCTATAATAAATACACAGTAAAATGCAGACAGAATCGCCGTCTTCCGCTAATACAACAAGCAACCATTGAACAGTAATATCTTGCATGATGTTGCAGACNTTGAACAGTAATATCTTGCATGATGTTGCAGACGAAAATAGAGTATAGCCTGCAGGTCATTGAACTCGCGAATTTTTCAGGTCTCTAGTTATGCGGCTCCTGCCCTGTGTATCTTACCGGAACTGGTGGTNGGTCATTGAACTCGCGAATTTTTCAGGTCTCTAGTTATGCGGCTCCTGCCCTGTGTATCTTACCGGAACTGGTGGTGAAGCTATCCAGACGGGCTTAATCCACACTTTGGGCGGTGATGTCAGCCCTAATGCGCAGGCAGAGAACTCTAAAGCGAGACATTCATACACCTGCGCACTCGAGAAATGAGTTTATGTAGCGCGGTGAGTTATGAATGTTAATTAACCCCATCAATTTAATTTATTTATGTGTGGGTATGCCAGCGTACAGTATTGACGTAGCCTAGGGTTGAAATCAGAGATAGGATGTTAAGATGATTACGGTTTTTTATATGTCCGTGGCTCTAGTGGGTCATATTCAGGTATTTCATTTATAAGGGGGTGAAAATGGTAACTTATATTTTCATAAAGTGCTTAATTCCTAGAAATTATTACTTCTTTGATAAAGTACATTTTTAAAATCTGATGAATTGTTTCGTTACTGGTATACCAGTCTGCATCTGATATTGCTCTAAGGAATTTATTCTGTGTTATTTGCACTTTCTGTATGTGTGTTGGGGNGTATACCAGTCTGCATCTGATATTGCTCTAAGGAATTTATTCTGTGTTATTTGCACTTTCTGTATGTGTGTTGGGGCGGCGTAACCCCATATTTCACAACCATACAGTAGTAGGGGCCTAATTGTTTGCTTAAAGAGCTGTAGCTTTTTCGTACGAAGGAACCGAGGCGCTTTAAGCAATGGATATAAACTTATTAAATTTCCCAGTTGCTAAATTAGNCGTTGCTAAATTAGTGATTCTTTTAATGTGTTCTGCCCACGTAAGTGATCTGTCTAAATTTAGCCCTAAATGTTAAGCAGATTTAATATTTGGAATATTTTTTATTAAAAATTTTAAGTTCCCTATTAGGCTGGGTGCGCTTGTTTGTAATCATTAAGTTGGTTGATTTTTCAGCATTGATTTTAATTCGCCAGCGAGTGTACCATCTTTCTAATACGGTAAGCTGTCTTTGCACGACTACTAGGGCATTTTTTAAGTTAGCTGATTGTTTAATTATAGCCGTTTCGTTTGCGTACATTTGTACATAAGCGTCCGCATGTGAGATATCTACTGTGCATGTGTAAGAGAAACGGGAGAGGGGAGAGCCCTGTGGTGATCCCGTCCTTAATTCTCTAGTTGTTGATTTAGACCCATCTAGCTCCACGTAAGAATTGCGCTTCCACAAATATTGAGCCACCAGATAAATGTGCGTATCAGGGAAATTAAATTTAATGAGTTTGTGTGTTAAACCCGGAATCCAGACCTTGTCGAATGCTTTCTCCGCGTCCAGCATTGTTATAACTGTGCAGATTTTTGTTTTGTCGTTTAAAACCGTCGGTGGATTGTTCAACGATTTTTAAAAGAGGGTGAGCTGGAGAATGGCCCACTCTGAAACCAAACTGGAAATTGGGGATTACATTGTGTTCATCGGCGTGTTTTTAGAGCCGTGTTAATAGGTTTTTTTATATATATTTTTCTCGTGCTCTTTAATAAGCTAATTGGGCGTCTGTTTTGTGAGAGTGTAGGTTTTTTTCCTCGGTTTGGGTATAGTGCTTACTCTGTCTATATACCAAAGGTCTTGATATACCTCATGTTTTAAAATGGCATTAAATATGACTAGCAAGTACTGTAATACTTATAGGGGAAGTTTTTTAAGTGTTTCATAATTTGTTTTATCTATACCGCCTGCTTTATTATTATGTCTGGTTTTAATTATTTTAATTAGTTCGAAAATTGTAATTTTCTCTGGTTCTGCGTGCGTTCCTTGATGTAAGTAATTATTAACTTGTGCTGTAATTTATCGTGTGAATGTTCTGTCATTTATGTCTTCATTTAGGGAAAATTGTTTTCTAATATTTCCGCGATAGCATTTGCTTTATCCTCTTAAGAATATTTAATTCCTGTATCTGTGATTATAGCTGGAATGGAAATGTGTTTATTTCTACCGCGGAGTGTTAGTATGAGTTTCCACATTTCTTGGTGTTTATTAGCGACCTAATTAACAAGATTTCCAAATTTATTGATTTTCTCTTCTTCAACTTTACGTCTAACGAAGCCTTTTAATATATTGTATGCAATCTTGGCCCAGGGAGTTCGTGTTCTCTGGGCCTGATTGCGCGCCTGTCTTTTTTAAGTAATTAAATAATCAATATCGGTATTAATTTGCCTCGTATATTGTCTTTGATTTATAAACTTCATGTGTTTAAATTGGGTATCTGCTACAGTGTCTGTAAAGAGTTTTATGTGTGGATCCATGTCACTAGCTTCGTTTATGACTGGCGGCTGTTCAAATGTGTCTATAATCTCGTCCTGAAAACGCCCCCAGTCTGTTATTCTAAGTTTAAGGCAGAAAATATTATTAGCGAAATCGGTATCAAACTGTATCTGTGTTAAAACTGGGAGGTGATCTGAATCTAATTCATGAATTGTTTCTATATTAATATTTGTGATTGCAATATTAGTGAGTGCTATATCTAGAATATCAGGCCCACATCCTGAGTTTGGGAAACATGTTGGTGTGTCTGGCGAGAAAATAACATAATTATTATTAGAGGCATGTGTGTTTCAAACGCCATTGGCATTTGTTGTGCAGCAGGCATTTAGAGCTAGATGAGACTCTTATACAGCTGGCCTCAAGGGCACCTTGCCTGTAATTGGCTGTTCAGATAGCCAATGAAATATGAGAAGGCTTGCCATTGGCTCCTGTGGTAGCCAATCGCTGTAAATTTCTTCTGATTGTCTATAGGAGTGACCAATCGTGATCTTACTCACTCTGGCTTGTAGTTTGGCAGATTCCCAAGTTTTACTTAACTTGTATGCATGATCCCTGTTGATATAACCAGGATGTTTAATTATTTATATTACTTCTCGTACGAGAAGAGGCTCCTCCAGCTCTTGCCTTCTAGTCTTGTTCAAGAACCCTGAAAATGCCTGCTTAAAAGTACGGCGAAACGTCGGTTAAAACACCAAGACGTGGCTACAACCCCTAAGTCAGGATAACCACCCTTAACAATAGCCGCGAATGCCTAGGGTCTTTTACTGTGTATTTTTTTCGCTGTTGTCATAAGGGTCGTGAATATGACCACGCCCTTGAACATAGCGAGCTATTGCCAAACATTCGTCGATAAACCTGATGAGCTCTGTAGAATAGTGAACAGAAAACATGACGAAAGCTGTAAGCAACGGTAAATGAAATCACCAGCTCTTCACAGACGCATAGAGATATTTCGCGTATAGCTTGCAAACCACATTTCCGCTGCGTAACTTTGCCGAGAGTACAGAGTGTTAAGAAATTTTTCGTGGCTTTTGGTGGGAAAGGTACAGTTTTTGAATAGCGGCTAAGGCATAGATAGATTGGGACACCTGATTTTCACGCAGGTTTGACGTCAATATCCTACATGCGCACCTGCAGTTTTATATCGTTATCGGTCGCGTGTCGTTGCGAGGATGTATTTTGGTACCTTATTTAGCCAATCAGTATCAGTTAATGCCGATACATAACGCCTGTGATTAGCTGGCAACCATTTAAAAGGACCTCCTCAGTAAAAAGTTTTAAAAGCCTCAAGTTCACAGCTGCCCGTAAGGACACGTTGTTACGGCGACGGAAAATAGCATCAACAAGCTCCGCGCGTATTCTGTTTCTTCAGAGTTTTCAACAGCGACTATAGGATTTTAATACAGCAATCTGTATAACTAAAAACACTGTTTTCCATAAGAATGAATATAGTTAACAGAGGGATATTTACAGATATTTATGCAACTTTGGCGCTTTTTATTGACCACATTCATTAATGATATGTATGATTTCGCAACAAATTAACGACTTTAATTTCTGTACTGAAAAAAGTTTTGCATTGAAATATTCTATAGTTTTAAACATTGGAATAGACACAACTGCTTACAATGACACCCATGTGGCAACTGTGGAGGTCCCTTAAGGCTCCCGCCTACCTGGAGATTTTTTCCGCGTTTGAGGCCGAGAGGCGCGTGAATGATAAGGGCGACACTGCCACGCGCATCAAACGCACCATCGCCACTAAACCCAAGTCTCTGAACTGGCGTGCAGTGTTCTCGTCGCACTGCGTGTACCTATGGGACTTTCAGCGGTGACCCTATTATTTAATTTGGTGGGAAGTCTGTAGGAAGGTTGAAAGTAGGACCGTTGAAGAGTTTTGTGTGCATCTGACGCGTATATTGAGAGATACGACGCTTTGAAAAAGCAGTTTTTAGCCATTTTGGAGTACCCAGAAATCTAATGTGGGTGACCGTCTCACAAGCACTCAACTGTCCACGTCTGAAGTTTGTGTTCTTTTCATAGATCAGCACCTTGGCCGCATGTTAAAGATGTTCGCAGAAGAACGTGATCGACCGCAACTCTCTAATCCGGTTCAAGTACCAGGTAAGTGGAAGCCTTAAAACATGTNTTCGCAGAAGAACGTGATCGACCGCAACTCTCTAATCCGGTTCAAGTACCAGGTAAGTGGAAGCCTTAAAACATGTGGCTGTTAAATACATCCAATCACAACAGTCGATCAGAGTTGAAGTGCATTGAAACACAACTAGACAGGAACTTCTCTCGCCGAAATCGGGTGTCCTAAGGCAGAGATATTGGTGCCGTGTTACTAAAAGATAATTACATTGATTTTTAGTCACCTCTCGTTAGCAGGAAGGTTTAATAACCGGGATGTTGCAAAGACCAAATAAATTATAAATAACGTGCAGGTTATCGGCGGAATCATTTTCTGCGCTCGTTTTAGCTCATATTTCTCATAGTGTGACAGTTCTAACCGCTGCGCGGTTTTTAAAGTCTTACGCGCAAATCACGTATTTTCTCCCCACAAAGACACACGGCCAATTACAGAAGAATAACTACATGTGTGAAAGTAGGATATTGAAGTCTTCCCTGCGTTGAACTCTTTTCTCGCGCAAATCAAGTGCCTTTACTCACGCTACACAGTAAAAACTTTGCGCACTTATAAATATAGTATTTTGGAGTTCCCAAAACATTGTTTGTAATACTGCAAGTGTATTAGCACAAGGCTCAGAACAGTTTTTAATGTAAAAAATACACGTACTATTTATTTTATCAAGTAATCAATACACTCAGTGTTCATTTAAACATGGAGATACGTTATTTATAGGGCCAGTGACTTTTCGCGTAAAAATCGGAGCACACAGTAGACTTTAAATACTGTATATACACCTCAGCTGTTGTTACACCTTCATTGGCTGCTGCTGCGTGTCCGTCTTTGACCAAGCCACTGAGGACTAAGTAACTCCAATAGTGAACCTTCGTGATTCGTGCGCGAATGGTTAACACGGGCCAGAACATTTTTTAGCCAATCAAAGAATCTGGACGACCCTATAGTGCTTTGGACTGTATCTTGTCTCAAAATCTTTTCGTGATATATCACTGCCCCTAGTTATAAATTTAGTATGTTTGATATACGGAATGCACCTTAATTCTACCGACAAACTTTGGCTGCAAGTTAATCACGAAAAAATAAGGGGGAAACTTATATATAACTTATTACCTGAAGCGAAACCTGAGTGATGTACACATCTTCGAAATTGGACGTGAGACACTAGTTTATTGCAAATATTGGAGAAAATATTTAAGACGAAATACTGAGTGCCTGGATAATGGGCAACTGAACAAATATCTGCAAAAACCTTGGCACTTGCTCTCATCAAATTACTAATGTAAATAATAACGCTTACTACGCTTATTTCAAACTAACCTCCTTGACGCGATAGCATATTTAGGATTATTATTAATCCGAAAGTCACTATTAATGGAAAAAGTTGCCTTGTGTAGATACCCTAACCCGGTTTTCGAGTAATATTANTATTAATCCGAAAGTCACTATTAATGGAAAAAGTTGCCTTGTGTAGATACCCTAACCCGGTTTTCGAGTAATATTATTTTAAATTTCATAATAATAACTACCAATACTTGGAAGGTGGGTGACGCGCACAACACCCAATAACAAACTATTGAGTTTATCAAAGGAAGGAGGAGATTCCAGAGACNATAATAACTACCAATACTTGGAAGGTGGGTGACGCGCACAACACCCAATAACAAACTATTGCGTTTATCAAAGGAAGGAGGAGATTCCAGAGACAGGTACATAACAGTATCACTGAAATGAACTAGTGCTTCAGGTCTAACTTCAAAAATTTGTACCGCCCTTAGAATTCACTTTAGACCACATATCGTACTGTATTTAAGTTTTCAACCTCTTTTTTCGTGATTAACTTGCAGCCGAAGTTTGTCAGTCGAATTTAGACCCATCCTGTATAGCAGTGTAACTAACACGCAATCTATTTGCAGTGTCACAAAATACTTTCTGGCAACTAAATTCCAAGGAATAGTTCCTAAAACGCAAAAAAAAAAAAAAAAAAAAAAACACTGTGTGGGCGCAAAAGAAATACTGCCGCTTTTATTTGCCGATAAGTTTCAAGTGGGAAACACAATTGACATTTGACTTAAGAGTGGTCGAATTGTGCTTGACCTTACAAGTCAAGGAAAACTGCTCCCAATGACTGTTCTTTACAGAGGCGTGTGGAAGGTATCGAAATCCGGCTTTCTTACAAAGTGATAGCAGACACTCGTTTGTCTTGCAACTTCAGGACCGTATGCAGAGAGGAATCGAGTCACAACTGCCACTAGAAAAGAAGGGAGATCGGCGCTAGATATGGATCTTACCATACTGTTATTCACAGCAACTGTTACTCCTCCTAACTTTTAAGCGTATACATGATGTCGTCGATTGACCTTTGCCAATTTTTAACTAGTACAGATTTTTGCAAAATGGCGATCGCAGGTGTTTTAAATTTAAAGAGTTGGTTGCGCACGTGGGTGAAAATGTACACAGCTTTGCTCTGAGAAAGTATTTACAGAACTGTTATCCTACAGATGCTGTTAATTTGTAATTTTTTAGACGGTTTCGTTACGTGATTCAAATAATAGCCCTACTCATTTAATTGCAGTTACAAAAGAAACGCAACTTTTAATAAAATGTATTTACTTAATTAACAAATTTTAATTACGTATTCGGAAAATGCATACTAGACATTTTTTATATATGATTTTAAAACATAAACCACACCGCTATAACCACTGTAGGTATTTTAACTATGATATCTTTATTTTTACGAAGTCTATAAACCAAGCTTTTGTTTTTATTAGAAATTTAGCACTTGAAAAATTCCCACGAAACTGTTGTAATGTGTTTACATTACATTGAAAGTATGTATGTACATATATTGTAAATATATACGTGTCACATGGCCCTATATCTGAAAGCTCTAGCTTCAAGGCCTATGCGNTTGCAGTGTCACAAAATACTTTCTGGCAACTAAATTCCAAGGAATAGTTCCTAAAACGCAAAAAAAAAAAAAAAAGAAAAAAAAAACACATTGTGTGAGCGCAAACGAAACACTGCCGCTTTTATTTGCCGATAAGTTTCAAGTGGGAAACACAATTGACATTTGACTTAAGAGTGGTCGAATTGTGCTTGACCTTACAAGTCAAGGAAAACTGCTCCCAATGACTGTTCTTTACAGAGGCGTGTGGAAGGTATCGAAATCCGGCTTTCTTACAAAGTGACAGCAGACACTCGTTTGTCTTGGAAGTTCAGGACCGTATGCAGAGAGGAATCGAGTCACAACTGCCACTAGAGAAGAAGGGAGATCGGCGCTAGATATGGATCTTTCCATGCTGTTATTCACAGCAACTGTTACTCCTCCTAACTTTTAAGCGTATGCATGAAGTCGTCGATTGACCTTTGCCAATTTTTAACTAGTACAGATTTTTGCAAAATGTCGATCGCAGGTGATTTAAATTTAAAGAGTTGGTTGCGCACGTGGGTGAAAATGTACACAGCTTTGCTCTGAGAAAGTATTTACAGAACTGTTATCCTACAGATGCTGTTAATTTGTAATTTTTTAGACGGTTTCGTTACGTGATTCAAATAATACCCCTACTCATTTAATTGCAGTTACAAAAGAAACGCAACTTTTAATAAAATGTATTTACTTAATTAACAAATTTTAATTACGTATTCGGAAAATGCATACTGGACATTTTTTATATATGATTTTAAAACATAAACCACACCGCTATAACCACTGTAGGTATTTTAACTATGATATCTTTATTTTTACGAAGTCTATAAACCAAGCTTTTGTTTTTATTAGAAATTTAGCACTTGAAAAATTCCCACGAAACTGTTGTATGTACATATATTGTAAATATATACGTGTCACATGGCCCTATATCTGAAAGCTCTAGCTTCAAGGCCTATGCGAAAGTTGCAAAGGTTGAACACTAACAATGTCATCGCTCACCTTTTGCAAGCAAGTCATCGGCAGGTCGACAGAATGTCTAACTCTGCCTGCTTGCTGACACCTCTTGCAGGTATTGCGGGTCGCCATCGCTAAAGACGCGCCCACGATACACGTTGATGCCTGCTTCATAGGTAACATTACGATGGCTTATGTAGAGCCATTGTCACGCCCTGCAATATCTCTGACCGCCGAGTACAGGCACGACGCTTCAACGCCTTCCATTCTCAGGGCTGAATGCTACGGCAGGTGAGTTGTTGCACGCTCCTTAGCGGATTCCGACTTCTTTGGCCACCGTCCTGCTGTCTTAAGCAAGCGACACCCTGTGTGTGTAATACTACCAGAATTTTATCATGTATTATTAGAGATTCTATTATTGCACATTAAAATTCAGTACTGAGGTAGCCTGCATACATGCTTACGTTAATTTTACTTTTTTCATTGGTGCTCCGCTCATTCGCAACGCACTACACCATTCGGACACACTGGTGAACACTCAGTACTCAGTAATATGCAGAGATGAAACAGCCAGTTATGGAGCGAACTTTACCATCACATCCCAGCAATATGGCGTCACTGGTCAGAAAAATTTCGAAAAGCCGTTAGCCAATCAGCGCTTGGTATACTACTCGCCATGAGGCAGCCAAGCCAATAGGGAATCTCTCTCAGCACGCAGTAGGGGCCACGGTGGTGCAGTGATTAGACTACTCGCCTCCCACCTAGGCGAACCGGGTTCGATTCCCGGCGGGTCCCCCCGGGTTTTTCGCATGTTGCCTTTCCCCCGCCCTTGCATTCCGGCGCTGCTCAACACTCACCTCGGCCTCACTGGCTCTCAAAACCTCGATGTTAAGAGCCGCCCAAATCTCTCCACTCAATACGCAGCAGCAAATCAGACCCGAGGCCCGTTCTCAGAGCCTCGCGCAGCCAATCAGAGGACGGGCCCGCCCACATCAAAAGCACCGCCACAACAACATTTCGTATCTGTGCACTTATTTACTCTGCGATCACGGTGAAGCTTTCTCGCGAAGGAGGGAGGGGGAGGGGTGATCTATAACACGTGTACCCGAACCTTTATCCGGTGAGTGTGCATTCTCACGATGCGTTTATCGGGCCCGCCATCTCCTTTCCTCCTTCTTCCACCATCACTCAACTGGGCCGCTCGCCTTAAATGGCGGTCCGGCCGGATTTTCCCACCGGCTGTGGAACTTTCACAGATCTCTCGAGGAGGGGGGAAGGGAGGTACGCTTGCCGATCATCGGGCTCTGTTAGTCGGCGGGAGAGTAATTACAACAGGCCTGGACACCTCGACACGACTCAATGCCTCCTCTCGCCCCTCCTTTCGCCCCCTTTGCCACCTACCCAGTTCACGTAACGCCCCGGGTTCGCGTGCGTGCTCGTCATTGCGCTACATGGTAAGCTGCAATTTCTGTACTTTCACAAATAAATGCTTGGGAACTAGTTGCCCAAAAGATTCTCCATGAAGCTGTTCGCTGAATGGTCAGAGATTGAAGAGATATGGGCGGCTCTTAACAACGAGATCTTGTGAGAGCCGACGAGGGTGAAGCTAGGCGAGTATGGGGCAGAACCGGAATGCGAGAGCAGGGGAAACGGAAGATTCCCGAGAAAACCCGCTGACCAGCGGCATCGTCCGGTAGGATTCCCACGTGCGAAAATTCGGGAGCGACACCGCCGGGAATCGAACCCTGTTGGCTTGGATGGGAGGCGAGTAGTCTGACCACTACATCACCCCCACCCCCCAACCGTATGGAATGCACATCTTCACAACAACGTCGTATAACTAATTTAATTTCCATATTTAAATACTTGTTACACGTATTTGTGCAATCCTTTTACTGCCTCCAAAGCAGAGAAATATCACAAAGTCACGGATAAAAAAAATTATATAGGTACATAAATTGTCTGATTGCCTGCTGCGTGCTGAGTGGAGAGATTTGGGTGGCTCTTAACATCGAGGTCTTGGAAGCCGATGAGGGTGAAGCTAGGTGAATCTAGAGCAGCGGCGGAATGAAAGGGCGGGGGATACGGGAGGTCCCCGAGAAATCGCGCTGACCAGCGGCATCGTCCGGCACAATTCCCACAACCCGGTTCGCCTAGGTGTGAGGCGAGTATTCTAGCCACTACACCACCGCGGCCCCTGTGTCTGTTGGTAATGCGTAGTAAGAATTAGTTCTTATGCAAAGTATTATTACACTGAGTGCGCACGAATGCGGTGCGTTGGCTCTCTGTTGCAATTTTCTAATCTTTTTTCGTATGAGGCGGAGGAATATCCTGAAAGTAGAACTTTATCAGGACTTCAGAAAGTTAGAAGGAATCGTAAATGGAGTATAATAGATGAGTGGAATTCGCTGAGGTTTAACTACCAGACCAGTGCAGTTTACTAGGAATCAGCAGAAATCACTGTTTAATCCACAAAGTTAGGGACGTTTATACAACGGAATGTGACATGTACAGTATATACAAATTGAACTATTTTATTAATGGTAGCTATCACACAGGGACGAAATTTTTAGCTGAAATTACTATCGACTTTATCGACTTACGTTCTAAACGAGACTTTCGAATCTGTTATATGCAGTTACTGCAATGTTTGGTTACGTTATTAACCGATAGCTTTTGTCTACATTTTCTTCACTCTTTATTATTTTTCAATGTAGTTAGGCTTTTTACCTATATAGTTCTGCTCTGATTCTGATTGGCTTGAGAAAGACACGTGACAGTCATTACTAGAGCCATCTATATTTTGGATACGAAACTTCTTCAGATTACAAAAATTTCATTTCACACATTACAATTTCTTTCCCCTGGTTTAATCAGGGAACTCCAGCAACTAAAATGATTATTAGAATTTTAGTGTTTCAAGAGTAGCAAATTCGACACACATGCAGTCAAATTCTCTGATGTGGAGTATTTTTAACTGTGTCTAATGTATAGTGTATATACGTACTTACGTATTGCGTGGTACGGTCGCAATAGTAATTTTTAGTTTGCTCAACGCACAGGCGTGCCGAAACAAGGCGGAACCACACACGTGAAGGCGTGTTTCCTGTCAGGCCATCCTGCGCACGTTAGAAGCGAATCCCTCGGCGGAAATCGTTATAAGAGTTTCGCAAGACATCCACGTTTCTCTTCCACCCGTTGCAGCAACTTCTACTACTCTTACAGTAAACGCGCCGAGATCAAGAGAGCTTTTACAACACTGCTTCAGTTCTGAAAATAGCTACCGGTTAACTTAACACCTTCAGAAATGATGTTTAACGTAACAGAATCACACGTATATTGCCTAATGCACGGGGTCTAAAAAAAAATTTTTTTTACCGTGGATGGGGATAAAAGCCCAATAAACTGAATCCTCTCTTTGAATATATCGCGGACACACGTATGAATCCAGCAGTAAATTGGTGTCTCAATTTGCTACGTTAAAACTACTCCCTAAGGGTTCGAAAGAGCAAGATGGTTACTGCTGCTAGAGAACAAATTTATATACTCTTTGCTTTTTGTCATTCTCTCTTTTTGTCACCATGTTTATTCTCAGTAGCTATAATTAGGGCCAGTAATATTTCGCGAAAATATTTCGAGACAAGATACAGTCCAAAGCACTGTAGGGTCGTCGAGATTCTTTGATTGGCTAAACAATGTTCTGGCCCGTGTTAACAGTTTGCGTACGAATCACGAAGGTTCAGTGTCGGAGTTACTTAGTACTGAGTGGCTTGTTCAAAGACGGACACGGCACTAGCAGCGAATGGAGGTATAACAACAGCTGAGGTGTGTATATAGTATTGAATTCTACTGTGTGCTCCGATTTTTACGCGAAAAGTCACTGGTTCTAGCTATAGTCTATCCGTAGTATCTTCACACTTTTTTNTTCTAGCTATAGTCTATCCGTAGTATCTTCACACTTTTTTGAAACAAACCTTTGAAATATCATCCCATCTGTGACTTGTTTGATTTTTTCCTAAATACGTCATGCATTACAAACGTTTTAGACTTCTGTTTACATACAGGTATTTAATTTTTTGTTAAATTCAACTTCAACTCTCATTTTTTATAAATTACAACACTTTATTTAGGTATCATTNAGGTATTTAATTTTTTGTTAAATTCAACTTCAACTCTCATTTTTTATAAATTACAACACTTTATTTAGGTATCATTAACGTAAATAAAAACAGAGAGAAAATAAGCATGTTGGTAATGCGTAGTAAGAAATAGTTCTCATGCAAAATATCGCTGAACTGCGTGCTCACGAATATGGTGCATTGTCCCTTTGGTGTAATTTTCTATACTTTTTTATGCTTTGTTTGCGTAAGGCGGAGGGAAAGTCTGAAAGTAGAACTTTACCAGGGCTTCAAAAAGTGGGAAGTAACCACGAATGGACTCTAGGCATATTTTTTGCAGTCGACAAATGCAATGAGTTTTCCGGAGACATCATAATTTGAATGCAATGCATTTTCAAAGTATGGTTTATTTTATTTATTTCGATTTAGCAAAGTATTCTATACTATAACAGATGTTACTGTCACATCCTAACAGCTATTGTATATTCGTAAATTTCGCTGTATAAAACTTTCTCGGAATTTAAAACGTAGACTCCGGAAGTAAAGACTTTTACTTCAGTTGTTGGCGCACATCACAGAGTGGATCAGTGCACAGAGTCGAAACGGCGTGACGGTTCTTTTGGTGTGGGCGTACCCATTCTCTGATTGGCTGCGCGAGGCGCCGGGAACAGACCTTCTGTTTGATTGGCTACCGCATGCTGCGAAAGGTATCCCATTGGCTAGGCTGCCGGCTGGCAAGTAGGCTACCAAGCGGTGATTGGCGAACGGCGCTACCTCAACTTGCTGGTCAGTTGTGTCAGTTTACTTGCGTTTGCGGCTGGAGTTCGTGAAATAAGCGGATGTTTCGAATATGTATTCTTAAAGACTCTGTGGCCTTATGTCGGCAAATATCGTGAAGGTAGTTAACAACATTGATTGATAGGTAGACACAGGAAAAATTCGCGAGTTCAACTACCTGCGGGCTAGACTCTACAGTCCTATGTACTAATATTCCGATATCAACTGCGCATTGGTTGTCTGCTGTCACAGTGGAAGGCGACGGTTGGGCCAGCGTTCTCCAAGAGGTGTCAAACACCGTGTGGACCAATAACTAAAGTTTTAATAACACACGAGTTTTGAATTCTAACTTGTCCCGAAATTAATCCGGGAATTTTTCAGGTCTCTATTAATAGGGCCACTGGTTTTTCACGAAAAGATTTGCTCTTTGGCTAGACTTCAATATCCTATGTGCACACTCCCAGCCTTCATTTGGCTACTGGTCGCCTATCTTTGTGTAAAGATTGACTGCTACATGAGTAAGCCAATCAAAATTAAGTTTCACCGATACTGACCGTTCGTGATTCGCGGGCAGACAGATAAGACGCGTAACAATTAAAATTAAACGAATCACATGGTTCTTAACTAAAGTGTTTTGGAGCACAACTTGTCCTGAAATCTTTTCGCGAAATTCGGGTGTCCCTANATCACATGGTTCTTAACTAAAGTGTTTTGGAGCACAACTTGTCCTGAAATCTTTTCGCGAAATTCGGGTGTCCCTATGCATTGATATTTTCTTTTCTCAAAAAGGGAATACAGTGTTCCAAATCGGACAACAATAGTGCCAAACAGCACGCGAAAGCTCTCTTGGAAAATAATGTTAAATCGCGCTCTCGGAAAAAAGTATTGTTTGTTTAGACTTGACCTCGTGTGACGTAATGTTTAACCTACCAAGAGTTCGTGTTCTCGCCTGCCCGTTAANATCACATGGTTCTTAACTAAAGTGTTTTGGAGCACAACTTGTCCTGAAATCTTTTCGCGAAATTCGGGTGTCCCTGTGCATTGATATTTTCTTTTCTCAAAAAGGGAATACAGTGTTCCAAATCGGACAACAATAGTGCCAAACAGCACGCGAAAGCTCTCTTGGAAAATAATGTTAAATCGCGCTCTCGGAAAAAAGCATTGTTTGTTTAGACTTGACCTCGTGTGACGTAATGTTTAACCTACCAAGAGTTCGTGTTCTCGCCTGCCCGTTAATGCATTTTGTGTGCATAAATCATTGTTAGTTTTCCTGCACCACTATCGTCCGTGATGTCCTCCTGCATCTTAAAACATCCGAATGTCACATGTTCCAAATGTTTCTTAACAAAGCGACTCAGGCACGTAAACCTGAGTACTGAAATGAAACTCTTCATATTTCTTTGCGCGTGGTAGCATGCTCTTATTATAGTTTGTTGTGTCGTTAAGACTGTTTCAGCTTATAGAGATATAAGAGGAACACGCAACTAACTACAAATCGTAGGATAAACACGGTGCGGGAGACATTGAATAACTGAGAAACTTATACCTTATGTAAACGTTAATATCCTTTAAATGAAAAAATGAAATTATATAAATAACAAAAGAAACAATGACAAGCCGTGTGCTTNGTAAACGTTAATATCCTTTAAATGAAAAAATGAAATTATATAAATAACAAAAGAAACAATGACAAGCCGTGTGCTTCTTAACTTCTAATATTTTTTCCAAAAATTATTTTCGAAATATTAGTTTCTCAAAATACTAAGTTCCTATGAGTATGTTCCAACTTCAAAGAGCACTTAGATGTCCATAATACCAACGGTTTTCACGATCACAAATTAAAAATACTTGCTTTCATAATACTTACAAATAGGGTCCGCGAATTGACATAATTTTGCTAGTTCTTGTTTTCCGTGCATCATTGCGTTAATTGAAGTTCGGTTTAGATGCACCGGCGAACTGTCCTTACAGCCTATCCGAGGAATTCATAAGCTGGAAAATAAAAAGTGAAGGAATGACAAAGCGGGGAAAAAACTGGAGTGCCCCAAGAAAGTTCCTCTCACTATACGAGATTCACCGTCCATAAAATGTCCACCCGTCGAGAGCGGTGATCGAAAAGAAAGCTCAAAGTAAAGTAAGAGGATAGAAACTAACAACTAAACTCATCGTGCTGTCTTTCTATAAATCTGTGCGTTTTATTCAAAATTTACCTTAGATGCTATATATTTTACTAAAATCTGAACAAAAATTTAATTTAATTTTTTCACACAATATAATAATTTGGTATTGACGTGCACCTTTACTTCAAGATTTGAAATGGTAGCCATTCTTAAAAACGTATGCCTGTAAATTTATTTTGCTAGTGAACTTTGTTCTCGGAGGTATGAACGGCATACTCTCCGGAGACACAGAGAAGTTAATTGTCACACGTACGTGAAAATAGTTCGCAGATAGGAATATTGCATCATGTCTTTGAGGAGAGCGTACAAAAAGTAAATACATTTACACCACATTTGACGTAAAAGTAACTTCAAGTGTGTGGAAGTATACAACGAATATGTAAGTATTGTGGTCGGCACGAAATTGTACAGGGAACTGCAGTTTTCAATTTAAGATATGCGACAGTAAAATTACGTACTTCAGCGGGTTTTGCAGCCGGCAATAAGCGGCTGTTCGGGTAGCTGGTATTACGTCTTTGTGCCCCGAGGACCTGACCTGAACAATGTGAGCCAAAGGTCGGGCGCGGGCTGCACCCTCCTCAACACGGCACTCGGCGAAGAGTCGTTTGTGGAACGCATGGGGGTAGCAATTCCCGGCACCTGCTGGCCAATGAAAGTGCGATCCGGGGGTCACATATGCACCTTCCCGACCCCCTTCCTTGCACAGCCAAACAATTCTCTGTGCTCCGCCATTAGGCAAATCCGCAAACATCGGAAGGGGCCAAGTTAACAGAGCGGTTAGACTGTTCGCCTCCCACCAAGGCGAACCGGGTTCGATCTCCGGCCGGGCCACTCCCGGATTTTCGCTGGTTGGCAGGTTTTCTCGGGGATCTCCCGTTTCCCCCGAACTTGCATTCTGGTGCTATTCCGTTCTCACGTAATTTCATCTTCATCGGCTCCCAAGAGCTTGTTGTAAATCTCGTTAACAACTAAAAATTTTGACTTTGTAATGTGAAAATACAGTATTTTTACTGAGATAACGCGTAGCATTTTTCTTAAGCGTAAATTAGGTCATTTACGAAAGCAATTAGTTTTATATTACTTGCGTTTCAGAAAGAGTAATATTGCGATTCTAACACGTGACTGGAAACAATCTGAAATATATTACTGTCTCCGCTCTCCTTTTCGCTTAAAATTTCGCATGCAATGGGCACAAGGTGGATAATATTTGGTAAAAATACAAAGCAATCAATTCTTTGCTATTCGAACCCCTCCTACGTAGGGAAATTTAATGCGTTTGAAACAAAGAAACAAGGTAGCTATAGAGGCAAAAATTTCCCTCCCATCAAGCGCAGTCATCGCCTCTACGTGCAAACTGGTAAAGTGACTCCCTGTCATGCTGGCGTGTAGTTATTGGAGATGGAGCGCTGACCTTATAATTTCTTGTACTTCTAGAAATTACGAAGCAAATCTCAGTGCAATTCCCCGTACAAATTGTGCAGATATTCACCAAGAGTATTTTTATATGAAGCCTTCTGTAGTGGTTCGATTCCCGTTGGGGTCGCTCCCGGATTTTCGCACGTGGGAATCATGCCTGCTGGTGCCGCTGGTCGACGGGTTTTCTCGGGGATCTCCCGTTTCCCCCGCACTGGCATTCCAGCGCTGCTCCATACTCACCTCGTGTCACCCTCATTGGCTCTCATGACCTCGTTGATGATAGCCGTCCAAATCTCTCCACTGCACATTTTGGAGTTCCTTTTTCTCTCTACGCTAAAGGGATTTTCTCTAAATAGTATAAAAGAAAGTCGCTTATCCGCGTCTGTCTGCGCATTTGCTTAGTACTCCTAAATTACGTGATTGGTTTTGATGCGGTTTCCAACATAATTTTGAGAATTTTTTGAGGAAGGTTTTGGTACATATAACATTTATATTTAATTTATTTATAGTAGAGAAATGTAGAACCGTTTGTAATGAAGTCGTAAAAAACATCTTTTAGGGCACTTACATGGCTTGCGCTGACTAAACCATAAGATATATATCAAATTAATGTACTACAGAATTGTAACTCTCAGCAAGGTCTACAGAAAAAGCAATACCATATGTTTAATTTTTTAAGGGTGACCCTCAGTAACCATTTTTGTCTTTCAAAGCATCGTTACCGGGCGAAGCCGGGCTGGTTTCCCAGAGTGTGTGTGTGTGTGGGTATATATATATATATATATATATATATATATATATATATATATATATATGTGTGTGTGTGTGTGTGTGTGTGTGAAATGCGAGACATCTTGAAGTTTATATTTCGGATAAAAATGTACTTTAATTAGGTTTGATAAGAAAATATACTACGTCGATGTACGAAATTTTTCAAGCTTTTATAAGGGTCCGCGGTGGTATAGTGGTTAGACTACTCGCCTCCCACCCAGACGAACCGGATTCCATTCCCAGCGATGTCGCTCCCTGATTTCAGCATGTGGGAATCGTGCTGAACTGTGTTTTGTTCGGGGATCTCGCGTTAACCCCGGCCTTTCATTCCGGCGCTGCTCCATACTCACCTCATTTCACTCCCATCGATCCTCAATACTTCGATGTTAAGAGCTGCCAAAAAAATCTTCACGCACTTTAAAGGTTTATTTCAATAAATTTTCGATGCAGTTCACGTCCATTCATACAAGGAAAACTGGTTTAATTTAAATAACAGATTTTTTTGTTGACACTATTCAAATAAACATTTCTCCCTCAGTAACCCCCAAGTAACTTTGCGTGGTGGTATGTCACTAGCGTAGTAAGAGAATTTTCTGTCATTTGAATACGAATGTTCTCTTTTTGTGGATGTCAGACGGTTCAGAAAGGATTACACAGAAATGTTTACTCGCGCAAACAAAATACTTGTTCGCGGCGTTCAGACAAATGTTGACTTCATTACACTTAATATTATCTTTTCATAAATACATTTTTCAATTTACAAACAGGTGTCATTAACTCATAACCCTACTAAAAATCTTTTACATTTTACATTTTGAATTTTTGTTTAGCCAACAAATGTTTGCGTTAACTTGCCTAAATAATGCACTTTTTGATACCATACAAACATCTCCTTAATTCCATTGTGTAATAGTTCTGAATTGCTCGTAAATGTACAAGCCCCAAAATAATTTGCTTATTTCCGTGTATGAATCGCAAGGCTCGAGAAACTGTAGATTTCTGTTAACCGCTCGAATAAAGTTGTGCCAAAGGAGCGCGAGTGTAATTAGAACTTTGTGATAACGAACAGCGAGGATGTTAGGTCGCATAAGTCACACGAGAGAAGAATTGCGGCTAAAACAAACTTATTGAAGACTATTTTTGGCTAGATTTTCATACACAGGAAGAGGCAAACATTTATATTATTATTTTCTGTTTACATTTCTATGTGAATTTCCTGTAAGATTAAACTTTACTTTGAAAGGAGAGTGTGTTCAATGCCCACAAATTTTCACCTCTTTACTTAGTTTCCACATCTTGTAAATATTCTCACTGTTAATAAACTGCGTTTATACTGTGTAAAACTGAGTAATTATAAAAAAAAGTGCTGCAAGTAAGAGTCACATACAAGTAAGCTTTGTTTTCATTACGCCAAACTAGATACGAATTTTTAATACGTCAGTGGAGGTGTTAACAAATATTGTGCCATATAAATACACATATAAGAAGAATCACTATGGGCATTCGGGTATAATGTAATTTAAATGGTGCATAAGGGAACGGGGGAGTAGGAGATAGGATCCGGGCGGCCAACAATTGCTACGTCACCCAAGCGCCATGTTGGGTTTGCGTAACCTTTGACCTTGTCCCATGACTTTGACCTTTACGCCATGCCCATTACCTTGAATCCATAAAATTCCAAAAATACCAAAAAAATTTCACAAAGCTGAAAAAAATTTATAAAAAGTTAAATTTTTTTTTTTTTTTTTTTTTTT
>NQII01004232.1:147235-178659 GCA_002778355.1 Clitarchus hookeri
CTGTGGTTATTTTGTTATTTTGAGGTATGTGTTACACATATTTATAATATTATTACATTAATTACATAGGTTTATATTAGCTTATTTAAAAATGTTATGTTATGAATTTTTTTTCATTTCTGGTGTTATTATGTGGTGTATATTTTTACACGTTTATGTTCAAAACCGGCCTATTGCTGAACTGTAGTGGGTAAATAAATAAATAATATAAGGTTTGTTCTACTCATGTTAGAAACAAAACGAACTTTATTATGAGAGATATTGGCAAAGGGAAAATTTCCTACCAGGATGACCTGGTGTTACAAAGATGTCGCTTTTAAGCTGGATATAAATGACGTTTATTTGTAGGTTAAAGTTCGTGTTTGGCTCGAATTGTGAAATACACTTGCACCAGCCAAAAATCTAAGTATTAACCTTATTTAGTTGGTATTACTCACGCCTTCCAATGGTGTTTCCAAGCGGAAACAGTAAAAAATACAAACGTGTTTGGATTTAAGCGTTTATTAGCAAACTTATCTCAGTGGAAAAACGTTACGAAATTAAGTGCAGAATAAATAAAGCCATCATCAAAAGGAACTTTGTAAGTTACTCCTTTCCCTTTAGGAATCTGTGCACGTGAGCCTTAAAAATGATATTTTTAACAATTTAAATAATTTTAATCGATTATGTTGGTATATTTAAATAAAGCAGTTAGGTAAGCCAATGTTCTGCTACATCCAGTTTACGACAGAACATTAAACAACGTATGGACGTATTTCATTATATACTCATTTGCAATAAAAATTTATCACCATGAAAGAATCGCGCTAGTACAACAAAGGTTGTCATACAGTATCGTCATAGCCCGACATGAGTCCTATTTGCGTTTAATGGGGTGTGCTTTCGTGGATGTGCCACTATTCATAGCTTCAAGACACCGAATAAATCCTTAGTAGACGTTTGAGCTACAGAGTCAAGTTCAGTGAACACGCAGCATGCGCTGACTGTGTATTCGACAAGCCTTTGCCCAGATGAATGAGTTTGAGAGAGGATGCATCGTCAGACTCCGAGAGGCAGGAGGGACGTTTCTGGGAATTACTCGCCTCTTGAACCGCTCTGGCTACACTGTGAGTCAGTGTTGAATGCAGTGGGAGCAGGAGGGTACACACACTCATCAAGAAAGCTCGGGCTGAGGGTCGAACCAGGCGGGCCACCAGCAGTGAGGATCGTTTCATCGTGCGACAGACTGTATGTAAGCACATCACGGGCGTCGCTGCGCACCACCCAGGGACACGTCACTGCATCTGGGGACACGCCTGTGTCACCAGTACCACATCCAGGCCGCTAGCTTAGCGGGATCTGTCGTCGCTGCGTCCCTTACGACGTCTACCATTGCGACCTGAGCGAGCATCACAGATCACGCGTGACATTACACTGGGAACGACCAGCATGGCAGCTTACGTATCGGCGACGAATGGAGTTCGACGACGAATCACCGTTATGTATGAATACAGATGACCGCCGAATTCGCGTCTGGAGACGTCCTGGCCGGCGCAGTGATCCACGCTTCTTTGCAGAGCGGCACACCGCCCCGACGAGAGGAGTCGTGGTGTGAGCTGTCGTTTCCTACAATTCCCGCGCCCACTGGTGACTATTGAATGAATTAAGCTTGGTGGCGCGGCGATACGTCCAGGAAATTCTGCGCCGATGTGCACTTATCTTCCTGGCGCAGCTTGGCATCCCCATTTTACAGCAAGATAATGCCTGGCCCCACACAGCACGGGTATCTCTGGTCTGCTTCTGTGATATTAACGTGTTTCCTTAGCCCTACTGGTGTAGACCGAAGGAACCCTGATGGCGTGGTTGTGCGTCCAGGAAATCAGTTAGCAACCAATTACCTTTAGTCATCGGCTGCGATCGTAGAATATCTATACAGATAGTTTCTGAACTCTCTGCCCGAAGTAAAACCACAGCAACTGTCAACAGATAGAAAAAGATCCGAGTGAACTTGTATTAGAAACTGTCGCCAAGTAGCAAAAAAATATAAAGAGTAATCGACAACGGCACAGCAAAGCGGGAGGTATGCAGCCGAGTCTACGTACGTGTACAGTTGGTTGCGTATATCCAGTTGTGAAGACGGGAACGTTGTCCGGAGCGCCTTGAGATATGTAAATATAGTCTATTAGTAGTATCTTCGCACTCTTCGAATCAAACCTTTGAAAAGTCAACTCATGTTCGATATGTTTGGTTGTTTCCTAAATATATCACGTAGGTATCGCAAGCGTTTTATACTTTTGTTAATAGAAAAGTATTTTATTTGTTGTTGAAGTGAACTTTTATTGATGTTTTATCTGTACATTAAAATACTATAATTACAAATAATATGAATAAAAACAGAGAGAAAAAAAGCGGTTAGTAATACATAGTTATCATGCAAAGTAACTGGGTTCACACAAATGCGGTACGTTGCCCCTTTGGTGTAATTTTCCGGACTCGGTTAATCTTTGTTTGCATGAAGCAGAGAAGTAACCTGAAAGTAGAACTTCAACACATATTCAGGAAGGTAGGAAGTAATGATGGCTGGACTACAGTCGCACACGTACTTGCGTTCTGATAGATATGTGCTCCGGGAGTTCTGCGCCATCTTCTGTTGCTATTCTGTGCATTGCATGCCTGTTTCTACACACTGTTAACAATAAATTTACCACTTTTAAAATTCGCCTTTGAAAACTACATTTATGCTACGGTGCATACTTGATCATAGCTGTAAGTTAAACTGGCAGCTTATTAATAATAACAGTTNAAAACTACATTTATGCTACGGTGCATACTTGATCATAGCTGTAAGTTAAACTGGCAGCTTATTAATAATAACAGTTCTACGTCTTGACTTATTACTGCGAGCGTAATGTTTCAGTTAATGGCTAATGAAATTCGTGTTTCTAGTATTGTGTACAATCGAGAACGAGTGTGTATATTAGTTAAGGCTGTTCACGGCCAACTGAGCATTTTTGAAAACCCTGCTCACGATCTGCTTGAATGCACATTGTGTATTCTTCCACAGTATGAAAAAAAAAATTAACATATACAGGAGTCCGATCACTTTTTTCATGCTTCATTCCAATAAAACTTAACATTGTTTGGAGAGTAATAATTTTACAGATTTGATAATTCTTACACTTAAATCCATTTTATTAAATGTACGCAAAATAAACAATTCCAGTACTCTCAAATGTTTGCCTTGCCCCTTGATTCAAGATTAATGGAATAAACTACTTTCCCCCCGTTGTCGCCAACTTTACTAGGCGCATGCGAACCAGAGTATCCGCATGCAGGTAGGGGAGGTGACACTTTTAAAATTTTGAATTCAAAAGCGTTTAGTTAACCGTGAACCGCCTACGCCCACAAATTATATTTGTGTTTGGGCAGAGAGAGATTAGAAACGTCTTCTGTCGTAGCACGAGCAAGCTCACGTAAATATTTCTAACCTTCCACTCAGGGTAATGGTACCAACCGAATTGGATGTATTTCGCATATTTGACGTCGAATGGAGAGATTTGGGCGGCTCTTAACATCGAGGTCTTGAGAGCCGATGAGGGGGACTGTGCTGGAATGAAAGGGCAGGGAAAGCGGGAGTTCCCCGAGAAAACCCGCTGACCAGCGGTATCGTTCGGCACGATTCCTACATGCGAAAAACTGGGAGCGACCCGCTGGGAATCAAATTCGGATCGCCTCATTACGCCCAGAGTTTAGAAAATGTGCAAAAGAATGTTCTATGATATGCTGATGCCTAAAAAAAAAATAAAATTGCAATAACTTTAATGCAGGTTGTGGCGAAAATATTATGAAACCCAAAAAAAAAAAAAAAAAAACTGTGGTTCATTTCCCTTAAGGTTTCGCCTATCTNATCGCCTCATTACGCCCAGAGTTTAGAAAATGTGCAAAAGAATGTTCTATGATATGCTGATGCCTAAAAAAAAAAAAAATTGCAATAACTTTAATGCAGGTTGTGGCGAAAATATTATGAAACCCAAAAAAAAAACTGTGGTTAATTCCCCTTAAGGTTTCGCCTATCTGGAGCTTTTTGCCGCGTTTGAGACCAAGAAGTGCGGGAGCGATAAGGGCGACAATCCTACTAGCATCAAGTGCGCCATCGCCACTAAGCGCAAGGCTCTGAACTGGCGTGAAGTGATCTCGTCGCACTGCGTTTACCTATGGGAGTTTGTGCGGTTACCCTATTATTTAACCGGTGAAAAGTCTGTAGGAAGGTTCGATGCAGGGCCCTTAAATAGTTGTATATGTTTCTGATGCGTGTATTTTGAAGTACATTGCTTTTTTAAAAAATACGTTTTTAGCGGTTTTGGAGAACTCTGAAATGGTTTTTTCTAAAGTGCGTGACATTTTTAAAGTACTCAATAGCCCTCGTCTGAAGTGTGCGTTCTTTTCGTAGAAAAGTGCATTGGACGCGTGTTTGATAGTTTCGTGGAGAAACGCGTGTTTCTAACACTCTGCAAGGCAGTTCAAGCTCCGGGTATGCGTGGCGGGGGGCCTTAACGAACGCTGCAGCGCAATTTATAATACGCGAAGCGGGCAATCGGGTGCCTCATAACCCGTTTGCGTTCGGAAAGGCGCTGCCAATTCGCTCCTTCCACGTCTTGCGAGCCGGTAATTCGCGGCCGCGAAGGCGAAGCGTGCGCGAGTGTGGAAACGTGTCCCTCACAGTTGTGTGATCGAGCAGCGTTTACGAAGAGTTCGCGTGACGGCGTTCACGGAAGAGAGAGAGAGAAAAAAAATTAACGCAACGGATGAATGCGCGGTGCAAAACCATCAGTTAAGCCTCCCCGCGTGGGTTTTCTTTCAATTTATCACGCCCGCTAATCCTGCTTTCGCTGGCACGATTGCACTGTTGCAGCCGCTCAACGCCGGGCTGTTCTATTATTGGAAGTTCAGCCGGTCACACGAGGAAGGAAAAAAAAACAACCGTGCGAAGTTCAACAGCGCTGCAGAACACATGAATTAGGAGCTATAGTGCATTCGCTGTTACATCCGACTCTTCTGAAGCACTGCTAAAGTTAAACTTTCAGGACATTCCTCCATCCCATGCAAACTAAGGTTAATCAAATCAAGAAGATTACACCAATGACGACGCACCGCATTGATGTACACTCAGTAAGAACTATTTCTTACTAACCATTGCCAACACAAACCTTTTCTGACCGGTTTTATTCGTACTCAATCATTAATGAAAAATTACAATTTATAAATAAAATACGATGTAAAGTTCAATATAACCAAAAATAAGATACTTTAATGTCAACAAGGATTAAACGCTAATTATACATGCCAAATTTAGGAAACAACTAACACGTCATATATGGGGTAATTTTTGAAATGTTTAATTTGAAAAAGTGTAAAGAAACCGCGAATAGACTATAATGCTGTCGATTTGTGTCTCGTACCAAAATTTAGCATTTTAGCTACCAGTCTTATAAGAAATGTAAGTGTTACAAAGGGATCGTGAGATTAAATTACCTACTGCCGCTTACACTGGAGTTTCGTGATTCCAACTTTCCACACGTATAGAAACAGTTAACAACGTTACTGGAGTTTCATAATTCAAGCTTGTCACATATAAAACCAGCTGATAACGTTTTTGCATGTTAAACGCACTCGAAAACCACTCTATAAAAACTAAAAAACGATCATTCCTCTTAATAAACATTTCTTACTCTGTATATTTTTGTATCTGTTACAGACATTTTGTGCTAACTTTTAATACTTACTTCAACATACCCATGTTATCGTCGCGAGCACCAACATAAATTTATGGTAATTGTGATACTGAGAACTAAAAAGTTGCCATGGCTAAACAATTAATTTTAAATTTTATGCATTTACGGAATTAAAGTATTTATTACACATGTAGCAACCATAAAATTATAAACAGTAAATGATAAACNATGGCTAAACAATTAATTTTAATTTTATGCATTTACGGAATTAAAGTATTTATTACACATGTAGCAACCATAAAATTATAAACAGTAAATGATAAACTACCGAGTTTTTTTCCACCATATTTTCACGCTTGTTTAACAGTGCACATGAACCAGTTTTGTGGAAGAAGACTCCAATACATGGTGGAACCAATGGTTAGGGACCGATATTTAGTTAAACAATCATTTGTATTACTCTTAAGTGATGTATTTGAACTACCGAGAACAAATAAAACGCATTCGTGAGCGAGTGAATACATTCGGGTGGCTCTTATCAGTCAGGTCTCGAGAGCCGATGAGTTTGACTTGAAGTGGGTACGGAGCAATGCTAGAATGCAAAAGTGGGGGAAACGGGAGATCTCCGAGATAGCCCGCCGACAAGCGGCATCGCCCGGCACGATTCCCACGTGCGAAACCCCGGGAGTCACCTTGGAGACAGGTGAGAGCTCTAGCCACTGCACCAACGCGGCCCCTCGTGAAGATGCGGTAAATTACGAAGCACGTGCGCCACATTAGGTGTGTAGCCGAGGGGAAGGCTTTTATTCGCATTTGTTATCCTCCTCATTACAATTAGATGGGGTGGTCGACCGTTCTGATTCTTTGAAATTTCTCTTTCATAAACTGCCTGAGAAGGCTCCGTCGTTTCCCGGAACGTACTAAAATACCTTAAACACAGAGTTGGGTTTGGCTACAACAATATAATCGCAACAGAAGCTCTTCTGAGCAAAGCAGAAAGTGATGACCCCTCCGTGTAATCGCGGTGTATCTCCCTTAACAACAGGAAACGGCAAGGGAGGAAGGAGGGAGAGGGGTGGAATGGAAGCCTGCGAGGGGTTTATGCGTGTGTTTGTGCTGTTTAATGAAGTTATATTTCTCTTGAAACAGCAACAGTACGCTTATGCGTCTGTAGTTCTTCTTTATATCTCACTGCACCTCCTACCATTTATAGTTACAAATTTCGGCATGCACTGGGAACACAGCCAACAAAATATTTGTGTATATAGGGCCAGAAATATATTTAGTTGTCCTAACAAAATATTTTTCTGAGTAGACAAAACTTGAAAAGCAACAAAATTTATTTTCTCCGTCTTACAAAATACACGAGTGAATAAACAAATAATCTGTGTTTTGGCCAAAATAAATTAAACTGCCAACAAAATAATTTGTTGAATCAACTGTATATGTTTGTTTGGGCACTCGTGTTATTGCCTTCGTACGAAAATACAGATCGAGAGATTGTTGGCATTTTTTGTGAAAATTTGGATAGTAAGAGTGTTTAGTGTATTGAATGATGCTTAATAATGTTATAAACGTCGTAATAAAACAACATTAATAAGAAAGTAAAAATTAAAGTTGTAAAACTTGAAATGTTAATTTTCGCACATTGTCCAGTGTTTGCAATATATGTATTTAAAAACATTTGTAACTCGCCAGGAGTCACTTTAGCAGAGGTTGTTAAGGCATTGCAATTTAACGCAGAAATTCAACGTTTGAATCTCGATCAGGCTTCCAGGTTTTTTTTAACCAACCGAACATTTTAAGTGTGGGTAGAACCGAACCAATCATCAGTTGCACCAACCAAATATTAGTTTGGGGTCAACCAAATAAGAAAAACAATAAAATTTGGCTTCAATAACAAAATATTTCATTGTCCCTATACAATCAATTTGGTTGCGCCAAACAAACTTGGTTTGATTCAAAAATACCTTTTTCACAGTGTGCAGGATTGTGCTACACACAATCTATAATTCCTTACTCAATTCTATACTTGATACAGTACTTCACCTACGATGGAATTTTGATAGTTGGTCTCTTCTGCAAAACTACGAGCACGCGTTCATGCAATTGCAATGGACCTATTAATTTTCGTACATAAACGAGAAGCATGTGTTTGGCGTACTGTCTGAACTCTTCGAAACTAAAAATCAACAATCGGAGAATAAAACTCATGCATACTGTTGCCGTGACAAGATGACAAGGATTTTTTTTTTAGTAGCAGCTTTGTTAGTGGGCTTGCTATAGAACAATTCCAAAAGCTGCGCTATAAAAAATGGGTTTAATTTGTCAAACTTAGTCTGATATTATCGCTGTTAACATTATAGTTGTCATGCACACCCTTGTAGTGTCACGCGAGCAATTTAAACTACGGATTCTTACGAAGAATTATAAAATGTGTCTTCCAGGTCTGAAATACCCTCTTTCGCGTTATTCTGTGAGGTCTTTATTTTTTATTTGTCTTCTTTGCGCCTGGGAACAACTGGCGTTAATATTACAAATACACACAACGATAAGCCCATACACTACACAACACGAGCACAGTGGCCTTGATACAATTATACACTTACACTAACACTTACATTGTTTGTTTGTTCACATAGTACATATCGTGTTATCAACAAAAATTATTATTTTCTGTATAAATAAAACATTTTAAATTATAAATTAGTTTATTTCATATTTTTCTATTAAATAAATTTCAAAACATCCCAAATCTTTCCTGATTGAGACGTCTAAAAAGTAAACCAAAGAAAATAACTATTCGGGAAATAAAGTCAGTGCACTATAACTTTGTTGCGTCGTATACAAGTATTTCACTTGGCATAGTAGAAAATTCAGACCTTCTGACAGTGTAAACACCAATAGCAACAAGCGGTTACTATTTTTATTACAAATACTAGGTTGACGGAAGTGCGCGATTGTATAGGCGGTTCAAGGAAAACTGAGCCCTTTTGAAAGTCTTGATTAAGATCTACTTGTATGAGCATTCTGTATTCTTGCACGATATGTAAAATTAACATTGCCATGGATCTGAATATTTTATTCGTGCGGCAGACAATATAAACTGTAAAGTTATGTAGAAGTAGACATTTTATACATTTTCTCTTTCTTAAACTTTAAAAAAATGCGTTAAAAAACACAAAGAAAAATAAATAGCGCCTGTATTAACAAAGATTTGCCTAAAACGTTTCATTCAGTGCTAACACGGGGAAATTCTTTCCTTCAGTCGTTACCAACTTAAACCATGCGCATTGCAGTCAGTGTCTCCAATAAAATATGTGCTGGTAAGTGACATTTTTCAAAGGTTTATTAAAAAAAAAAAAGCTCAATTAACCGTGAACAGCCTACAGTTATATTTCTTAAAGTGGAACTAAAAGTTTTAGCTAAACATTTGTGAAAACTTAATTTATTTCTTTTGTTTTCGTTTTTTTTTTGTGGATATAAGAGTAAGAATTCGGAGATATGTAAAATATTTACTTTTTTTAAGATTTTGAGAGTTTCACTTGACCCACATATGGCCATGACAATGTCAGTATGCTCACAAAACTTGAAACAGTGACAATTGAGCAAAATACGTGAAAATTGAACGTTTGATAATCAGTGCTGGATGACTAATTTATATGGTCGCTTAATTTCACTGATTTATTTGTGTTTTTCCTCTGAACGTCAAGAACTCCACTGCTATAGGTCGCTTGTCCCCAGTTAATTTGCTTCAATCGCCAGTCGGCAGTAGCTTATCAACTGACTTTCAGTGAATGTTATTTCACTGATTAATATGACCGATTCGTGCTTATGGTGTACATATGGCGGCAGGATACACGGTGTGTATACGGGCAGGTCACACGCAAGGCGTTCGAAAGTGCGGAGTTTACCGTGTACAAGTCCACAGCTTGTGTCAATCGTGCGCGGGTACTTGCGCGTCTTTGAGTTCTTTCGCATTCACTNAGACGCGGCAGGAGTTTGTGATTCTTTCCTTTAGAGGGCTTGAGGGTCGCGGAAGGCGTGGACCCGCGGTCTGGGGGACGAAGCCGTGAATGTAGAAGAGGGGCGGGGAGAGGCGAGTCGCTCACCCTCCGGTTAAATGTTTCATAAGGGGTGGCGACGAAACTGGAGACCCTGGGAGTTGGTTGAGCGAGGGAGGGGTTCGTGAAGACGAAAGGGGGAGGTTCACCCCCTTAGCAAGGACAAGGGTGGGCGTATCTGTTCCCTGCGAGCACACAGGTGCGTGGAGGACCCAGGCATATCTTCTCCGACTCGGTTTTTGGGCGCGAAAACGTCTTATCTGCGTGCGATTCGGTTGTTCCGTTTACTTTCCGACGGGAAGATCGCCTTCCTTCTGAATGCCTATGTATATCTTTGCGTGATGCTGTGTGTAGGTGTGTGCATCTGTGCGTACGTTTCCCTCTTAAATATTTTGAATCCGTTCAACCATGTACGCCAAATTTGGCACACTTAAAATACTTTTCAAACATGATCAACGCTTATTTTTAATTTATGATTCTATGTTTTTTCTCAGAAACAATCTAACTGATTTGAATCAAGTTCCATACATAGGACACCACACTGTCAGCATAATTTGGAGACACTTTCGTCCTCATTGAATTGCTATTTTTAAAGTTTGAACCACCTGAGAAATTTAAATATTTACACAATATCTAAGGAATGGCCTAACCGATTCTCCTCTAAATTTAGCATGCAAATTGGCGTGTAGTGATCCACACCCTAAACGTGTATAATTTTACTATAACAGTCATGCATTTTAAAAATTGCTTTTTTGTAGAAATTTTTGGTTAGAATCAACTACAGGACCATTTGGACGGTTACAACTAAACTTCGCATGCTAATATTGCCTGATGCGTACAATATATGTCTTAATTCCAGCCTCAGTCACTTTAATATGTCATTTCGAAAGACAAAGCAACTCTGAAAAATTAAGTCCATAGGTCATAACTCAGGGTCTACTACACCAAGTTCTGTCAAATTTTGCATATAGTGATACGGTAACATACCCTGAAAGTGGAAGCACTAATTTATCAGCCGCTTATTTTCAAAATAGTGGCAATATAATTATGCTAACAGGTAATATATTCCGAACAGTTAAACTTGTTTGAATGAAACTACGTATGATCTCGGTATCTACGTGAGCATTTATTTAATTTGTTAGCATAATTTTCTTTTCGGGGCCGTGGTGGTGTAGTGGTAAGACTACTCACCTCCTACCAAGGAGAAACGGGCTCGATTCCCGGTGGGGTCGCTCCCGGATTTTCACACGTTGGAGTCGTGCCGGATGATGCCGCTGGTCAGCGGGTTTTCTCTGGGATCTCCCGTTTCCACAGCCCTTGCATTCCGGCGCCGCTCCATACTTACCTCACTTCACCCTCGTCGGCTCTCAAGACCCCAATGTTAAGAGCCACCCATATCTTTCCACTCGACTACACTTCTTTTCTTCTATATTTTGCAATGTGGATCCAGTATCATATTTAAGAAACTACTGAAACGAATCAAAACAGATTAATATACTGATAGTACTGTTATAGACAGTTTGATATACACAGTATAATAAATAAGCTGTGCACGCCTTGATGCGTGGCTGCCTATACTCTGGGTGCCAGTTAGGCCACCATCTCATTGAATGTAGCAGTATGTAATTTCAAAGCTTTAGCTGCTGTATTTCTAAATTGCTGCCTGGTTATAATTAGTGTTACGTTTTGAAATAATGGACCGATTAAAGCCATTTTAATACGATTTGACATGCTGGCAAGGTTTACTGCATGCATCAAATACATAAATTGATAACTTTTTTTAGTGTGATATGTTGAAATTTAAACTAAACATCGCCTGAAATGTAAACTAAATGTCGTATCTCAGGAATATCTCAAACAATTTCTTCTATAATTCCACATGCAAACAGTAGCCTAATAAGTAAGGCCGCCAAACATTATAATTAAGTAGTTTCTTACGACAGCTCACCGAGATAGAGTGGAAACGCTGTTTAATGTTACAAAAGTTATGGCGTATGACACCAATTCAATAACACTGCCGCTTTTAAAATAAAGTTTTGATATTACGACCTCCCAAAATTGTTATGTGCTTATATCATACCTCAAGCAGTATTGGGGTAGTAACTTAACGAAAGTAACGAGTTACTCATTAACGAATTACTTTGAAGTAACTTTTTGGGGTAACTATTTAGATTTTTTCGCAAAGTAATTTGTAACTTAACTAAGATTCTCATTTATTGAAACTGCCGGTAAAAAAATAAACGGTACTTTTACGTTAAATTTTGTTTCCAATAGTTTAGACTTAAGAGTCACGAGTTAAAGAGGAAAGGAAGGCTGCTCGCTTTACGTCAGTTCACATTTCTAGAATTAGTACTGATACCTACGCTGTCACCTACCCTGTCCGCTTCCCGTTTATTTAGTTCTTGCCTGTGAACCATTCGTAATGACTGGAGACCTGAAAAATTAGCGAATTCATTTCGGGACAAGTTATAATTCAAAACACGTGTGTAAATAAAACTTCAGTTATTGGTCCACACGGTGTTTGACACCTTCTGGAGAACGCTGGGCCAATCGTCGCCTTCCACTGTGACAGCAGACCACCAATGCGCAGTTGATATCGGCATATTAGTACATAAGACTGTAGAGTCTAGCCCGCAGGTCATTGAACTCGCAAATTTTTCGTGTCTCTAGTAACAAACAACTGGTGATCTTGAAACGCTTAAATTGACGCGGGCAGTGAATAAATTGTTTTCCCATTTCCTTAACTTCAAAATTGTTTCTTTCCTAGTACTGGTCAAGATTACGCAAATATTATATTAAATTTAAATGTGCATTGTGCGTTACCAACATTGTTTAATTATAAAATTACGATATGACATTGGAACAAATTCGAACACAGCCGAACTTTTGATAATTCGGTATCTTTTCCATTAGTCACGCCTAACATTTTTTTTTTTTTTTTTTTTTTTACAAAAACTGTCGTGATCGTTTTAGCTATTTCTATAATGAAAGGCTCATTGGGCAAACACCCAGGACGCCTGGTAGAACAGGTAGAGGCACAGAGGTAAAATAAAAAGATTTTTAAATATATTTTTTTTAATCTTTAAATAAAAATAAAATATTTATAGGTAAGGACAGTAATATTTTGCGAATATATTTCGAGACAAGATACAATTCAAAGCACTATAGGGTCGTCCAACTTCTTTTATTGGTTAAAAAATGTTCTGACTCGTGTTAACCGTTTGCGCACGAATCACTAAGGTTCAGTGTCAGAGTCACTTAGTCCTTAGTGGCTTGGTCAAAGACGGACACGGCACCAGCAGCCAATGGAGGTATAAAAACAGCTGAGGTGTATATATAGTATTGAAGTCTACTGTGTGCTCCTATTTTTACGCGAAAAGTCGCTGGCCCTATTTATAAGTGTGCTTTTACCCAACTTCGTTAACGTTGCTTTGGTGGCTTGTGCATAGTAACAAACTTGATTTTCAAGTTGAATTTTTTAAGAAGTTAACTGGTGCTGAGTTCCGGAAGCGTGTTGCTAAAGGAAGCAGAATGATGAATTTTAAATACTAAAATAAAGCGCCGAAATTTAAAGTTACGCCTTCCTAGGGCACCCATCGCCTGAGACCGGAGTCTATATTAAAACTAATGATATGTTTTGGAGATCTACAAAATATCGAGTTCATGTTGTAATTTTTGTATTGGGAAAACCATTGTTTTTATGTTTGTCTTTAGTTTAATAAAAGTAGGTAATATTATTTCGTATACTATGTGAGTACTGTTACTGTTTTAAGGTAAGCATGTGTTAAAAAAAAAACTTTTCCGTACTCATATTATATATACTTTCTGCAATTTAAATTACAGTCTCTGCTATTTACATTAGAAATAGCCTACCAAAAATCAATTTGATAGCATTTTACATTAAATATGTATCTTACTAGACAAAACGACTTCAACACTTCACTCAGTGTGTTTTACATATATATATATATGTTATATATATTTTATATATATATGTGTGTGTGTGTTTCATTTCATTAAAGAATTCTGTACTTAAATGATAACGACAGTATGAAACGCTTGCTATCCATACTTTTGTTTTTGCCATTTAAGAAGAAATGCAAAAAAATTAATAATACAATAAATTATTGAAAAGTAATTTCAGTTTTGGTACTTTTTATTATGTGACTGTATGAACTATTGGATAGAAATCATATTTGTAATGTTTGTGTTAATTATGCCATTAAATTTTGTATTGTTTTATGTGTTTCTCTTTTTGTTCAGTAGAAATATTTCTTCTCATTTATCCACTGAGAACAAATTCTACTTATTTTATGTTTATTATTTGTTAAGAGTATTGCTATGACTGAGAAATATTTTTTTCTGTTTTCGTATGATCAATACATTTATAACTCATGTTATATTACTGACACGTACTACTCAATGGCTTTATATTTAAACACATTATTCGTTCGAAACAGTATTTTAACATATGGTATATATAGTGATGCAAGATTTTTATGGATTGATGTGTTAAATTTATGACTTTAAATAAAAAGTGTTAATAAAATGTTACAACTAAAATATACAAGTATTTAAAACTAATTCCACTAGTGTAAATCACATACATGCCTTACTACGTCACTGACTGTATGAATCGTTAGGGAAGAAATAATTGTATTTAATAAAATAACAGTATTTATGAAAATTCAGTGGTTTTTTAGTTGTCAGTTATCCATGTTTCTTGGCTGTAAACCTATTAGACACATTCTTATAATAATGTTTTTACAGCCTACGTTTTACCACTTCCTTTAGAACCAACAGTGTTGTAAACTAGCGTAGGCCTACACTTCCCAAAAGTTACGTGCTGAGTAACTCGGTTCCGTTAAGTTACTGTCAAACTCACAGTTACTTTTGCTTCGAAAGTAACGAAAAGTATTTGAAGTTACTTTATCCACCTCAAGATCATTTTAGAATGTAACTTACTCAACACTCGCGTCAAGGTATATTCGACTGATTACTATAGTTCATTACGAAAATATATTATAACTACTAATGCATTTAATAATTAAGATAGATACATCGTGAATTTGACAAGAAACCAACGAATTTTTTACGGAAATGTTTTGTATCCATAAAATTTTATTTTATATTAGTACGAAAGAACTATTTAAATAAAATATTTTGATCAATTTGGATTAATTTTATTAATTAGGCAGATTTATGTGCATAAAATTTAGGGTTTAATTTATACAGTTAATTGCAATAATTATTATTGATAGCTATTAATATTTTTTATCCATAATTTCTATTTTGATTTTAATTATTTTTGTTTTAGAATGAGTTTTTTTTTTTACCTTATTAGAGAGTAAGGTTTTTGGTTATATTCAAGTTCGTAAGGGTCCTAACAAGGTTAGATTTTTAAGTATTTTACAATCATTTTCGGGAACGAACAGTTCCGAGTCTCCACGAAGCTTTCTTCATCGCAGTAACAAGAACATTATGGTTTCTGTAGCAGGTACAATACTCACGTCCCTTAAAACTGTTTCTTCGAGCATTAAAAAGTAGCATAAGGTGTCTGCAAAAGTTAGCAGTGGTTAAAATAGAAACATTACTAGAAATTTAACAAGTTGTTACGTGTATATTATTAAGAGATACCTCTTTTTTCACGAGATGAAGATCGTAGGCAAGTAGTTGGAATCGCTGACTCGAAACCTTTGTAGTTGGGATTCTAATATTGCGCCAATATAAAAGGTTTTAACCTTTTCTAAATTTATTTTATGCGGTCTAACCCCAGCATAACAAAAATTAAATTTTTATTTCGTTATCTTCTTTTTGAAAAAAAAAGGAAGTACAGAAAAAAATTACTTAGAAAAATTTACGGAGATGTTCTGTGAATTCATTGAAAGTTCTGTGAAATTGATGGAAAGTCAGTTTTTAAAAGCAAGACGTTAATTTAAAAGATAGTTCTGGATATTATTTTTACCAGTATTTTTCAGTAAAATTGATTTAAAAAAATGTTTTTAACAGTGCCTAAAAAAACTTTTAGAGACGACGTGCAGACGTAAAAACGTGCTCGTAAGTTAATAACCTTGGTAGTAAAGGCGTTGTGATATCTAATGCTCGTGTCTAGGGTATATTTATCGCTCCTGCCATTTCATACATCGGGTACTCAAAGTAAATCCTGTTAGATGGCACATTTAAAACTTGTTTGCAATTTTATTTACACCGATGAACCCAGTTCTCGAAATAACATACAAGTTTGCTTTAAAATTTTTAGTGTTTTGCATTCTGAAATTCTAGAATTAGATCAGTTACGGAATGGAATTATTCAATTCAAGGTTATTTCACTAGTTTTTTGCTCAGCGAGATGAAATTTCACAGAATTATTCCGTTACTAATAATATCTAAATAATAGCAGGCAACTTTGATGGCCAATATTTTTGTATGAGTATTAGAAAGTATTAAAAATAATGATCAGTAACGTGATTTTTTCTAATTTTTAAATTAAATTAAATATTTTCTATGGATTTGTTTGCAGATGTAGTCGTCTCTGCCGTCAGATACTTGAGCAAGACGTAGAGGGTTTGGTGTTCTGTACACAATGGTAAGTAGAATCAAAAGTATTTGTATCAGTTTTAACGAAGTAGATTTAGTTTATTATTTGTAAACATTTTTTGAGATGGTTATGATCGAACCTCCACCAAAAAACCAATGCATATTCGTAAATTGATCACACTAGTAGATTAAAGTAAACTGGTTTCCTGAGGAATATTAAATACTCTGACGTTGGCGAATGTGAAGTAAGCCTTCCGCCGGGTGAAATATTTCATTCTTTAGAAATGAATACTGTTAAAATTTCTCAAATGCAGTGGACTAAACCAGGCTCGTTTAGGAATGGGAGTTTTAATTAAATAAAAGAGTTAAATACCATTTCTTAAAAATAATTACAAAGAAAATACTCTCGTCTCAGTATCTCAAAATAAATAGATATCTCTTGCTATTCGCATTTAATAAATTCAAACAGTACAATTTACTATAACTTCAAAGAAACTAATGAAATAAAATAACTAAATTCATTCCCAATAAACTGTGTATCAAAACCTATTGAATTACCTTATAAATTATCTGTCCATATTTGACAGTTCCAATAATTACAATAAAATCCGTATCACACGTTTATACAGTCCCACCAAAGTTTAGTCAAGGTTCCACAAGTCCGCAATGTTCTAGACATCTCCGAGTGCCCTCATTCACAGTGGTCTTCACTCGTCAGGTTTTACGCCCTCTCGTCCATTCTACTACAAACACCTCGCCCGTCGTCTCGCAATCTCACATTCGTCATCCGTCCCCTTCGCCAATGTCTTTCGCTGCACCACGTGTCTCTAGATTACCGTACTCAAAAAGACTCCCGACCCTGAGGCCGCTTCGATATTTATAGAGACGTAGGCCATCGCCCAGAAATTTTTCTAAACGCCACGTTGCGCCGAGGGTCCTAGTACCCTGAATCATCCTCCCAAGTCGTCGGCTTCTTCAGCAGGGGGAAGGGGGGGCTGTGACTCCAGTCAGGTCAGCTGTCAATTATTCCTGGTTGCCTGCCCCCTGGAGCAGACCGCCTGAGGAAAGAGGAGGGTCGAGNTTCCCGCACCGCACGCGAGAGGCTCCGCGCATAACAATAGGTATTCTATACATTAAAATATTTTGATCAAGTTTGACAGCTAAACTAAGTTATACGTAGAACATTTTCTATTATTCATTAGATTTTCAATTTAGGAGTTGTTCGCTGTTGACAGTTAACCACAATTTTGCAGTGGTATTAATCTGGGAACTTGTGTTAGTCAATATCAGGCGCCTTAATATTCAGCAAGCTCTCTATTTTTACAGTTGATCCATTTTTACTTTTTCAGTATCAGAATTTTTTTTAATTAAAATAATTTCTCCCAGAAAAAAATTTAGCTCTTCGTAAACCGTATTTGTGTCCCTGTCACCATGTAACCGTACGTTTAGATTCAGAAAAATTCCATACAACGATTACGCATTATTAAATTTGTACTCAATAAAAGTTATATTCCGAATTGAAATTATGGTTAAGGAATTAAATTGGCGAGGCTCGACAGTTCCAAATAATTTCATAACGATTGAGAAATCAAGCCTGCGTCGTCCCGTGGTACCGCAATTCGTTTGTGAGAAGTAACGCCTATGCGTTGCAGATGCAGCCCGCGAAACACTATGGACTGTTGTTTGCGTACTCCTTGGTTTGCAGGAGTACCTTCAATTAGGACTGCCTGGAGGTAGCAACAGCGCCTACCTAACATATTTTTCGCTTTCTATCCACAAAATCATGGAAGCGATAAGGGCGAGACTGGCTCACCCACCGAGTGCATCGTTTACGCTAAGCGCAGGACCCTGAACTGGCATTAAGGCTTTCCGTTCTCAAAATTTCCTATGGCGGTTTTAGCATTGGCACTACAATTTTACGCATGGAATTTGAAGCAATGTTCAATACACGTGTCTACAGGAGTTTTGCACATACTTACACAGAATATTTTAAGATACAACAGTTTGAAAATATCGTTTTTGGCCATTTTGAAGGGTTTCAAAATTGTGTCTGCAGTAAACGCGTTATACTTGTATTAAAAGTTATATTCGACCGTTATCTTAAGTCATATTTCTTTTCGCGTTGAAATAGATTTTGTGCACTTAAAATGTTTCTTTTAAAAAAACTGGTATTAAAACACACTGCATTCCAGTTAGCAGTAGGCAGATGCAACGATAAAAATAGTTTCGAATAGTTTTTGTCTCGTTATCACGAAGCGTTGTAATTTTAGTTAAAATATACGATAATGCAAATTAAATGTAAATTTCGAGAACCCTCTCTGCCATTGATTCTGACGCATCTTAAGTTGAAGTAATTATGATAAGAATATTCTTGACGAGTAAAAATTTATTGTATTTTATTTTAATGTTTTGCAAATCCACTTTGGTTGATGCGATTTAATGTGTTTGTTTATTATCATTTTGGATTTTTAGTTCATTCTGTCTCAGTTTGAAACCTTTCAGTAACAATCCTCGGAAATCATTTACTGATTACATTCATTAGCGTCTTTGTTAAATTGTTGCTGTGGAACTCTGCCTTTTCTTTCACTTAACTGCACATATAAAATACACTTTCTGCAAAGTTACGTCACTCTTGTAATTACGATTACAAAATTATTTGCCTAGTGCTTACAGAAATGAGAAAAAAATATTATAACTATCAAGTATGGCGTAAATAAATATTTAAAATGTTTAAATATTACAAGTAGGCTTATACTACTTGATAAACTTCTTAATTTCATTGCATATGTTAATTACACACTGCTACAGGTGCAATTGTGTATATTGCTTGCATGTGTCTATTTATTTGTTAGTATAAGGCATATTAATATTTCGAAACTCTTGACACCTACTCGTTTCGTCGTTTCAGGTGTTCGGAATCAATTCTTATTTTATATTTTGTGTAAACCTTTGAACATTGTGCTATATTTATTCAAGAACAGATATGATATTTTTGCCCTGTCAAGTAATACGGGAAGTTTCGGTGGGAATTCGAATACCATTTCCTTGATACTGACGCACGTTAAGAATTCTAAACCTATTGCCGGACTAATAATTATTTTGCTTAAATCGTAACCCATGTAAGGTATTTTTCAAACTTTGTGTGAAAGTTTCACGTTCTCGTGACCTAGCCTATCCAGTTACCAGTAGGATTGAACTGCTTGTTTCGCGGAATATTTATCAAACACAGAAATCACTTGGTTGCGTTTATTTTCAACTGAAAGGGAAGGTTGAAAGAATTCTGTCACTTGTGCCGCTTCTGCGCGATGCGCGAGCTTCCACAACAACTTCCTGCCTTCTGAGGAGAGTCTACCTCAGGGAGATTCCTAGAACTAACCCTATTGGCCGTGAACAATCCCTTTTCGAGGTCAACAACCTCTCAAGGATACAAGGGGAGGAATGCAAGGGGTTGCTTTTACCTCTATACCTGGCCCGAGTGGAATTCTTGCCGCTTTGCCATCCATCGGCCGCGCAGAAAGAATATTCTCTGGCTCCTGAGAGCTGGTTTCAGAATTTCGAGAAGTACGATGTCCATTCTAGGTAACGCATGGGCTGTTCAAGGTGAACTGGGAACTTTCGAAAGCCCTGCTTAAGATATATTTCTTTATACGAACGTTGTGAATTTTTCCGCGAGATGTAAAATTAATATTGACATCTTATACGTGTGTTGGTCGAGGGAAACTGTGAAATTATTAGGAAGTAAATACTTTACTTTACTTTACAAACTTGCGTATTCTTGTACTTACACTGGAGAGCCAAAAAAAACTGGCGTAGGCGTGCGTATGCAATTAACAGAGGTATGGAACTAATCAGAGTAACACGATGCGGTCGGCAGCGCCTATATAAGATAACAAGCGTCTGGCAAAGTTGCTAGATCGGTTACTGCTGCTACAACGGCATGTTATCAAGATTTAAGTGAGTTTGAACATGGTGTTATAGTCGGCGCACGAGAGATGGGACATAGCATCTCTGAGGTAGCGATAAAAATTTGGATGTTCGAGTACGGCCATTTCACGAGTGTACCGTGAATGTCGGGAATCCGGTAAAACATAAAATCTTTGACATCGCTGCGGCTGGAAAAAGATCGTGAACGAACGGGACAAACAACGACTGACGAGAATCATTAAACGTGACAGACGTGCAGCCCTTTCTTAAATTGGCGCAGATTTCAATGTCTCCTGCATACCTTCAGACATTAGTCGAGTCCATGCCACGTCGTCTTGCGGCACTTCTACGTGCTTGCGGGGGCCCTACGCGATATTAAGCCAGTGTACCAGATTTTTTGGCTCGTCAGTGTATATGCAAAAAAAAACAGAAGACAAAAAAAAAGTAATTTTGGTATTCACGAACGGTTACCTAGAACTTTTAATTCAGTGCTAATACAAAGAACTACTTCCCCTCCGTCGTTACCAACTTTATGGGCACATCCCAGTCAGTGTATTCGTTAAAATATATGCAATTAGGGGCTGGTTTCACGAGTGATTACGTAATTAACCGTGCACAGCCTATAATCGGAATCGTGGATTCATTTAATCAACTCCGTTTTACACAGCATAAGGCACAAACATATAATTAGAGATAAAAATAATGCCACTGATTCACTGGTAGCTCCGTAGAGAAAGATCGGTTTTTCTCCAGGCTGGGTTGCATATAATTATATTCTTCTTTTGCTTGGATTTCTCCAAAGCATGTCGCACCATCCACACAAGTTTTTGAATTTTAACTTTACACCAAATAAATCCCGGCTTTTTTTTTCGGTTCTTGCCCGTGATTGACAGACACGAGTTTCGACGAATGGTTAGGGATAATATTTAACTATTTCTTATCAGTGATGTTACGTCACCTCCATAATGAATGTATGCGAATGCAACAAGATCGCAAATACAAAATACAATTACACCAAAATTCCTAGTAAAAAGGAGAAAAAAGTTATATGTAACGTTTAAGGAAACTTATTTTTCCAGTATACAATTTACCGTGATGAATATGGTGGACATTGGCGAGACTAATCTTGGTGTCCTTGCATGAAGGATCTAATTTTAATATTAATTAAACAGAGAAAAATTCGACGGGGTTTATTGAGACAAATGTTTGTTCCATTCAACAGATACTTGTTTTCATAGGGCCGAAAACATATTTAGTTTCCCCAACTAAATATTTTGTTGGGTAAACAAAACTGAAACCACCANTGTTTTCATAGGGCCGAAAACATATTTAGTTTCCCCAACTAAATATTTTGTTGGGTAAACAAAACTGAAACCACCGAAATTATTAATTTTGTTGATATGACAAAATACACGCTTAAATTAAAATAGCCTTTGTGTTGGGGCAAAAGAAATGAGACCAACAACAAAATATTTTGTTGTATCAACCGTATAAATTTATGTGGCCACGCATTTGATTGCCGTCGTTCGAAAATACAAGAAATTTTTTGTTTTGTTTTTTGTTTGTGACTATTAGGATACTAACCGTGTTTATTAGTGCATTTACTGAAGTTATTTTATGGTATAAACATCCTAATAAAAAAGTTCAACAGGAAACTATANACTGAAGTTATTTTATGGTATAAACATCCTAATAAAAAAGTTCAACAGGAAACTATAAAACAAAGGTGTAAAATTTTAAATATAGGTTTACGCATGTTGTCCAGTATTTGAAATGCAGGTATTTAAAAACATTGCAATATGATCAGTCGTCACTACTTGGGCTAAGTGGCGCAGTTTGCTGAGTGCCGGCTTACGACACGGGGGTTCCGTGTTCAAGTCCCGCTGTAAGGCGTGGGAATTAGTCAACCAACAACGTCACACGTATTAGTCAATAAAGTAAAATTGAAAAAAAAATTACAACAATAACTTGCTATGGCGTAGCACTCGGGAGAAAACGATCTAAGTTCGAGTCTCGGTTGGGATACCAGTTATTTTTAATAATACGAACCGAAACTGTTTAATACACGCAGAGCCAAACAAATATTTAGTTGTACGAAACAAATCATAGTCTGGGGCTGTTAAATAATAGCAGCAAAATAAATCGGTTTCACCAAACGAAATATTTCGTTGCCCCTGTACAAACAATTGATTTGATCGCGCCAGACAAACTTGGTTTGATCTAACAAAACCTTCTTCTCAGTGATTGAAGCGCGATGGTCGAGAGATCAGCTGTAGCAGTCAGGGTTCATTATCTGACGGATCCTATTCTAAACCTTTTTTACGTGGAAAGCGTAAAAAAATTGTCACCGATGGGTTTTCCAGGATACTCACCTTTCTATCTACTTCCACATGTATTACGTAATACGTCTTATTTTACGTTTCACACAAAACAGAAAAAAAAATACCGTCACATCGGTTTTTTTTATATTCCGTTCTCTAGGTTTCGCATTTGCGTAGTTATTATTATTATTTACAGTACTTATTCGTTATCGTAGTTTAACAAGTTTTAACAAGTTTCCTGTGAAATTGTTATGGCGGTAATGAAGAGGTAACCAGGTCCTTGCGACAATTTCAGGCAGTTACTGCAGGACTGAATCAAATTAAACCATACAAATATCTGCCATTAATGGCCTTGTTAAAATTTTTCAAAATGTCGGTAATAAAAAAGCAAGTTTGTGCTGTTTCTCAGGCGAGTTCAGAATCAGCAGTTATCAACACTGCCGAAACTTAGTAACATCGTCCAGGTCATATCCGACTCATACTCCCCGCTTTCCATGCGTTTTTTCGGCCAACGAAGGGAGAATAATATTCTCAATTTTACGCAGGTTTATCGCTACAAACAGTGCACACTCTCGTGATCTTGTTTGCTATTTAGACCCAGAACAACAAAACTATCCTAAACGCTCACAAGATCGCCGTTAGATTTTTTTTTTTGTCGCCGAAGTCTTCAAGTGCAATGTAACATCAATCCCTAACAACTCAGTTTACTAACCTACGCCTCTTACATCAATAGTTTGTGTGTTACCTGTTATACGTACGCCAAAAATAGTTTTTATGAAGACCCGGTATTGAGTACACACAAGAGTAATTTTGCTATTCGAAAGCTCGGCTAATTTCGTCAAGTATTTGTTTGCACATAATGAGATTGAATTTTCGTTAAAAATTCTAAGTTTTTCAGATTTTAATAGCTTGTTATATTTTTTCTANCACATAATGAGATTGAATTTTCGTTAAAAATTCTAAGTTTTTCAGATTTTAATAGCTTGTTATATTTTTTCTAGTCTCTTCTTCGAAAGAGGAACCGAGCGCAGCTGTCATTCTCCTGTGAAAACTAAGCCACGTGAGAAGCGTAACATACGATTATGAAAGCAATAATCAACCCTATTGTGTTGAAGTTTGTCTCGGGGGACCACTAATTTTCACAATGAACCACGCTACGTAGAGAAAGGCAATTGTATGTGTGATGTAACATGTGCTTAAGAGGTTCGTCTGTGTGACCAGGAACAGCGTCGCAAGCTGTTTCAGAAACACCTTTCTGGCATCGTGCATCTTTACGAAAACAACACCCACTTCAGACTAATTCTCAAAATACAAACTCCAAGACATGTTACACATTGCAGACATTATTTCGCAACCCTCTAACAAAGCCCCAAAAAATGGCATTTTCAGACTATTGTATTTTCCTGAATAGCTAAATTTACAAGATTACTGAAATTTGCATCTGAGTTTGTAGTTATAAAATAATAGGGCTTCCCTTTAAAGTTTATTAGTTGCATTCCGTACAGGAAAGAACTACACGACCCCTCAGTATTGTGCGTAGAGGCGATCAGTAGTCATGTTTGTATGCCAGTGTCTTCCTTATCGCTCTTTTGTATCTGTCACTCAGATGCACTAAATTTACAGTTTGGTCAACGTAAAAGACGTCTGCAGAGAACATGAATTCGCCTCATATTCAGCCCGGAGAAGTAAAATGGCTCAGAGTGCGCATGCAAGCTGCGCAGGGGACACCCTCCGTTTTCCAACAACAGACGATACTTTTCTACCAATGTCATTATCAAAATCAACGTGAATAGGATTCGAAGCTAGAACATTATTGATGTAAACACGTGATTTTGAGATGTCTGTACACGTCCACTAACCTAGTTTTAAACCTGTCGATCCCGAATTAATTCACGAGCTAGAGTTTTGCAATCGTTCAATATTTTGACGTGCACTGTACTTGTACCGAGCGTGCTTCTTGTATCCAATGAACAGCGTCCTGAGTCGCTCGTTGCTGTCAGCATTGACAACCCACAAATGAGAGTTTCCGAAACTTCAACGAATCAGATTTCTCAAAAGGGAGACGCTCGAAACACCGGACACCGATTCCTTGCTCTATACAACACTGGCAATAAACGTCCTCATTTGCAACATGACCTCGATCACGGGCACGAGGACTGAAAGGGTTGATATAACAAGAATGTAATAAAGTTGTTCAAAATATTTAATCCATATAAATGGCGAGTCTATTGAAAATTTAAATGTAAACAAACGTGTTCATCACTACTGATAAGGTTCCTTCTACTACAGGTTAGAAAGTTAAATGGTCAAAGTTTTACAAAAATAAAATTTCCATTACTAGGTAAGCGCTAGTATCGGAAAGGTAAAATATTTTATATATTTTCTACTTTAGAAAAATGGTTAATTGCAACATTGTAACTAAGAAAAAATTTGGTCTTTTATTATTCACATAGCTTAAAATAGTAATTGAAAGTTGCCTTTTGGAACACTGCACACCTAGTGGTGGAAATTTTCCCTATTCCAAACTATCGCATAAGAAATCTCGTTTTGTTACTAACCTGAGGAGAATATACCTTACCGTTAGCAATGTGACTTTGACAGTTTCATTGGTGACGGGCCAGTCAATGTTGCGTACGTGCGCAGAACACGAAAATCGGTCTACCTCATCTTCAGTTTAGGGTTCAACACATGAACAGAAATTATAGGCTGTTCACGGTAAACTGGNGAAAATCGGTCTACCTCATCTTCAGTTTAGGGTTCAACACATGAACAGAAATTATAGGCTGTTCACGGTAAACTGGGCACTATTAAAAGCCGTGCTTAAGATCTGCTTGCATGCACGTTATTTTAAGATTATTTCTACTCAGGTTAGGAACAAAACTAGTTTTCTTGTGGAAGAGTTTGGCATAGGGAAAATTTCCGCCGCCAGGTGAGCAGTGTTCCAAAGAGGTCGCTTTAATAAAACTTAAACAACGTGAATAATAAACGGGAAAGATTTTACTTAGTTGCGTATTTATTTTATATTTAATTTTTAAGTATTGCAATTATTATTTTTAATATAGATATTATAGAAATTCCTGTGCACATGCAACACTAGCGCTTACCTAGTGGCGAAACATTTAAGTTGCCTAACTAAAATCATTGAGCTTCCCAACCTGAGTATGTTCATGTGTCTGCCAAGTGAAACTATGAAATTATTAGAAAAGTTAATATTTTGCAAATCTGCTCATTCTTACACACAGACGCATTAAAAAAAAAAAGCCAAGTAAATAATTAAAGCTCTCGCAGATGTTTACATAAAACTTTTAATTTGACATTAAGGCCTGGAACTACTTTTCCTCCATCGTTACCAACTNAAGCCAAGTAAATAATTAAGGCTCTCGCAGATGTTTACATAAAACTTTTAATTTGACATTAAGGCCTGGAACTACTTTTCCTCCATCGTTACCAACTTAACTGGGCGCATGCCACTCAGTGCGCCCTTTAAAATACATGCAGTTAGGAGTAATGACATTTTTCTAAGGTTGATTTCAAAAGTGCTCATTTCAACGTGGATTGGTGAAGTTGTGAACAACAAAGTTTAGAAGTATTTTTTGAGATGCTTTAATAGAAATAAAATTTCAATTTTTTTAACTGAAATCTTTAAATACATTAAAAAACTAATTTTGTCTTAAAGCCCTATTGGCTGAAGGCCTTATGAACGCGACACAATTTAAAATATCGTACTTTCGTTCACATCTACCCGCCAAGGATGCTTACAAAATGACACGCACACGATGACATTTAACTGTGTCCTAGAGAATACCTACTTTTATTCTGATATGCACCTGTTAATTAAGTGCATTTTTTTCGATACCGAACAGAGTCTAAAACTGTGTCCAAAATTATAATTTTGTTATTTATAATTTGTAATTAGGTATGTTTCAATCGCGATTATGTTCGTAACATTACACCAGAATTTTAACTTAAAAATAAATTTAAACAAAATATTGTATAAATTAACTAATTTGCGGTATATGTATAATCATTTAAAGACCTGCAAGATGTTTAATACGAAAATTTAAATCCCAGCACTCTAATATAAAATTTATATATATTTGTGTGAATTAAAACAAAAATATGACGGTCCCAATGAGTCTAACACTAATTTATTATGTTGGCAACACACAGTTCTTCACTTGTAAGTTAGTCATACATTTCCTCCTATGTATTGTTGGTAGAAATAATATGGCGGTGACCTGATAATTTCGTTATTTGGTAAATTAATCTTTAGAATATTCCGTTACATACTGAGAACTAAATACTTAACTGCCAAACACGTTATGACATTAGCATAATAAATTGGGTAACGTGACAATTAGGTAAAGCAACAGTACCCATTCAGACACTTCATAGGCAGGCGCTTACACGTTGGGACGAGATGTTTTGCCCTGTGTTCCCAGGAAGTCCGAGGGCCACGAGGTATTCCCTTGGTACCTCGAATGGCACAGAGGCCAAGTGGGCTGTGAAAAATGCTCCGCCTGGGACGAGGCACAAAGCAGGCGTCACGCTGTGTTTGGTGTGAAAACAGCAGATTTTTGGGCGTGTCCTGGACTGCGCACTCTAGAGGACAACGATCCCCGAGTCCCTTCAAGGACGCGGCGGGTCTGAAAGGTTGTGTGGGGGTGACTTTCTTGACTCTGGATATTGTTCGGGCCTGCCTTTCGACCCCCCCCCCTTTCCTCNAAGCCTTGTCAAGCTGGTCAAGGTGACGTGGGGTGTTGGGTGGAGTTACAGAAAATGAGGGGAAGGGGGGAGGCCATGTCGGGGTTGGGTGGCTTTTGTGCCGGCAAGTGTTTAGTGTTTGGGGGACGGGAGGGGTAAGCAACTGCCCCTCCCCCTCCCACCATTACTCAAACAAGCGCGCACGCATGAACAAATCAGAAAGCTGACTCTACGTACATCGCGTTCATGTAAGGAATTATAAACTAGATAATAATGAGACGTGGCGACCAAGTCACACATAGTTCCTACGTAATTTAAAACACGTGCTTCCAAGGAATTTCGTGACTACACATACTACCACTGGTTATCTGCTACTCTAAGTGCATTAATAAACGAAACTTTCTTCCCTGTTGGTGCCTGCAATATTGCAGACAACTAATACAGTGAAATATTCCAAAATGGTTCAAAATTTCAAAAATAACTCTGTTAAGCATAATTTAAGTTAAGCATATTACGGTTGTTTGTTGTTTACAATGCAATAGGCAAGAAATGTGTCCCAAGTAGCTCTGTTGGCGTATTTTAAGTACGCCACTAGGACATGTTCTGCAATGTACGTATGCGTATGAAACGGACTCGAAACAACTTAAGCAAGCGGAACGAGTACGGACGAGTCGGGACGAATTTTAACTATTCTACAATACGAAGAAACGTGCAGTTTTGCGACTTACGAAATCGAAAATGCTCAGCTGTTGCAAATTACTTATGTTAATTTTATAATGTACACGCCTTATTTTGTATATTTGTACAGAGTTTAACACTGCTTAAACACTACTGCAGAACCACATGCACATGTTTACCAAAACAAAAATTATAATAGCCCCTGCAAATCCATGCACCTAATGCCGTGTACACCACAGTGGCCGCAAAAACCAATATCAACAAAGCAAATACTCGATTTCTATTGGCTACACGGATTCACGGACACGGAAGAATTGGGAGTTGCCCAGCTTTCGTACGTCTATCCATACGTTATCCTCGTCCGCATGCGTCTCATTGTTTATTTAAACAGAGTGTGTTACGTGTCCGCTTCCGTGATCCGTATCCGCTTCCGTGATCCGTATCCGTATCCGTGGCTTTGTAGAACACTCCTAAATAATCTGAAAATAAAACGACGTGCGAGCTCACATGAGACATGAAATTCGCGAGTTCAATGACTTGCGGGCTAGACTCTACAATCTTATGTACTAATATGCCAATATCAACTGCGCATTGGTTGTCTGCTGTCACAGTGTAAGGCGACGGTTGGGTCAGCGTTCTCCTGGAGGTTAAACACCGTGTGGACCAATAACTGAAATTTTATTAACACACGTGTTTTGAATTCTAACTTTGCCCGAAATGAATCCGCGAATTTTCCAGGTCTCTAGACATGACGACACGGCGCGTTTCAGCGGACGTTTGATCCGTAGTATTTTCCTGGGGTCATTGGAGAAATATCAGTGTTACTTTGAAGGTACACAACAGCTATTGAAAAAATTTAAAAAACTGTCTAAGAAGAAAATTTCTAGTTTCCCACTGTGGTCATAAGGTACCTCCGTCTGGCATGATGCGTAGATTTTTAAGTGAACGCACGAGAATGTAGCGTTGACAACAAAATACCCAAAAATTATCGATATCAACCTTGAAACAATATGTGGCCTTTGTGGTTTTTTTTTTTTTTTTTTTTCCTTTTCGTTTCTCGAAGTTGGCTGGAAATGTGCAGTCTGCCACACATCCTCCCCCTCCCCAGCCACTTTACGCCACTAACGAAAACCAACAAGAACCCAAAAGGAAGTGCCAGCCATTTAAAGTCGTCATCATTTGATCTGTTGTTACGTGTTGTTTCAAGCGCGCTCAAGTGCACAAGTCCGAGCGGATACAAGCGGATACAAATATCTTCAATATTTGCACGAAATTGGAGGCAGCCGAGTGTGGAAAAAGAGAAGTCACACTTTGCGCCGGATCGTTGTTCCGACGTAACATATCGCCAATCTGCGCACATACAGGATCATTCTGAACTCCACGCCGAGAGAAGGATTTTGTCGACTCAAACAAAGTCTCTCTGACGCAACCAAATGAATTGTTCGTTTAGGGGCCATTATAAATTTTGTTGTTCTTATTTGATTATTCCAATGAAAGATTTGGTGGGTGCAACTAAAGATTTCTTTATCTCTACGTAGGCCTACATTAAAAAGTTTCGTCTAACATATATAAAGTTACAAGCCCTGCCGACATTCGTACCTAGATCACTTCGGCATTCTCAAGTAACATACATCAGTAAAAATAAAACTTTTAGAGTTCGAAGTTTTGTGACTTATAACAAATGGAATTTTCCACGTGGTCGCATACTCGTCATGCGCCAGTTAGCCGAGGAGTATGGTGAGAAGAATTCTCTACCTTTTTTGTCACTACGGTCTCATTAAGTTGGTATTACCTCCGAGCTGAAGCNAAAAAAACTGTCTAAGAAGAAAATTTCTAGTTTCCCACTGTGGTCATAAGGTACCTCCGTCTGGCATGATGCGTATATTTTTAAGTGAGCGCACGAGAATGTAGCGTTGACAACAAAATACCCAAAAATGATCGATATCAACCTTAAAACAATATGTGACCTTTGTGTTTTTTTTTTCTTTCGTTTTTCGAAGTTGGCTGGAAATGTGCAGTCTGCCACACATCCTCCCCCTCCCCAGCCACTTTACGCCACTAACGAAAACCAACAAGAACCCAAAAGGAAGTGCCAGCCATTTAAAGTCGTCATCATTCGATCTGTTGTTACGTGTTGTTTCAAGTGCACAAGTCCGAGCGGATACAAGCGGATACAAATATCTTCAATATTTGCACGAAATTGGAGGCAGCCGAGTGTGGAAAAAGAGAAGTCACACTTTGCGCCGGATCGTTGTTCCGACGTAACATATCGCCAATCTGCGCACATACAGGATCATCCTGAACTCCACGCCGAGAGAAGAATTTTGTCGACTCAAACAAAGTCTCTCTGGCGCAACCAAATGAATTGTTCGTTTAGGGGCCATTATAAATTTTGTTGTTGAAACTAAATTATTTTGTTGTTCTTATTTGATTATTCCAATGAAAGATTTGGTGGGTGCAACTAAAGATTTCTTTATCTCTACGTAGGCCTACATTAAAAAGTTTCGGCTAACATATATAAAGTTGCAAGCCCTACCGACATTCGTACCTAGATCACTTCGGTATTCTCAAGTAACATACATCAGTAAAAATTAAACTTTTAGAGTTCGAAGTTTTGTAACTCATAACAAATGGAATTTTCCACGTGGTCGCATACTCGTCATGCGCCAGTTAGCCGATGAGTATGGTGAGAAGAATTCTCTACCTTTTTTGTCACTACGGTCTCATTAAGTTGGTATTACCTCCGAGCTGAAGCNGAGTATGGTGAGAAGAATTCTCTACCTTTTTTGTCACTACGGTCTCATTAAGTTGGTATTACCTCCGAGCTGAAGCCAGGACATCGAACCACAGCAAGTGTCCTGCGTGGACGGAATCACTGCCGGAACAATGGGTTTCTCTCGACTTCTGGTGCACTCGCAGGGTGGAAAATATTCCATCTGGAAGTCGATGACTCCGGGCACGATGGTGGAGAACTGGTTTTTTTTTCTTTCCTTCCGCGCTGAGAAGGGGAGAGAAAAAAAACCTCGCAGAAAGACGTTAATGGGAGGAGGGACTGGTTTGTATGCGTGCATATCTGCACTGTCTCGACTGCGGGTGTAATATGTAGCCCTGCGTGCGAATGTACGCGTGTGTGCGTGCGTTCGTGCGCGCGCAATGAAGAGGGAGAAATCGTTTTGTAAGGGTTTTGCGGGAGTCCGGGAAGAAGGGCGGAGAAGGGGTGTGGAGTTGGAAGTCGCAGGAAGGGATGAGGGTGGAAGAAAGCGTCGTCGTAGAAGAAGGGAGGGAGGGGACTCCGGTGAAAGTGAGGGGGTGTAAGACGAAAAAGGACGATGAGGGGGGAGGGGCAGAGACTTTAATTTGACTTGAGACGTGAAGAGAGGAAACGTTTTGGAGCACGTGGAAAGGAAGGCGACTTTTTTCAACCCCCTTCACCCCCCTTGATCTACACCCGGGCGTTCTTCCATCGCTTCGCCAACCCCGCGAAA
>NQII01004232.1:178778-214817 GCA_002778355.1 Clitarchus hookeri
CGAAACACCCCCCCCCTTCTTACCACCAACACCCCCTTTTTCTTTGCGCGCGTGTGCGTGTGGGCGTGCATGCACGAGAGAGAGAAGTCACTAATTAGAAACGAAAGAACGGAGGAGAAAGGCAAGGCATGGGGGAAGGCGGGGGAGGAAGAATTGAAGGGTAGTGCGGCGGTAGCGAAGGGGGATAAAAAATAAAGGCTTGCTAGAGGGTGAGAGAAGTTTAAAGTAAGAGTTGGGTTGTGGCGTTGGGCAAGGGGAGGGAGTGGAGACGAGGTTGTGTACAGTCTACCGGGCGAAAGGACGAGAAGGGGAAAAAAACTTGGGGGAGCGGAAAGAAAATGAAGAAATAAGCGGTCTGCATGTGAGCTTGGAGTTCGATGTTCCGAGGGCAGGAACGTTTGTGAAATTGGCAACGGCGGAGTGTTGATAAGAAAGTGGGGAGTTTTTGGAGGAGTGTCTAAGGGGCAAGGGAGGTTGCTTCTTCCGGGCACGCCTAACAGGAAACATCACTTGAGTGATGGACGTTGAAGAAAATCGTGAAATGCCATCAGAGGGACTTGTCGATAAGTCAGGCTCGAACTGTGTACGCTGCTGTGGGTACCAGGATGAAAGCATCGTCACGTCAGGAATTTGATATCGATGTCCCATCGGCATGCGGCCTGCAGGATACATGACGAGTGTCTCGAATCCCGACACTTAATTTCTATCATAGGCTGTTCGTGGTCATTTCAGGACTTTTGAAATCAACCTTTGAAAAATGTCGCTGCCCCTACCTCCGTTTATTTTAATGGGTATACTGGCTGGCAAATGCCCAGTTAAGTTGGCAACGACAGAGAGAAAGTAGTTCCATGTCTTAACGTTGAATTAAAAGTCTTAGGTAAACATTTGTGAACACCGAAACCATTTATATTGCTTTCAGTTTTTTAATGTATGTAAGTGTAAGAATGGACAAATTTGTAAAATATTTACTTACCTAATAATTTCAGTTTCACTTTACTGACGCATGTATAAAGTTCTGATGCTCATGGCAATGTTAATTTTACGTGTGGGGGNAACAACCTTTACGTAAATTAACTTATACGAAATATAAGGCTGACGCTGACGCCGATCATTGTCTTTTGCGCATGTCTCCAATTCCAACTCGACCATCGCCATACAGCTAGCAAAGTCATCTTGGTTAACAGTAAAGCACGTATTTGTTTACTTTTTTACAGAGTCTCACTTTCACGTGAATTTATTTGACTGATTTGAATACATTCTAGTTGGATTAAAACTAGGTTATAGTAAAAATACAAACTTCTCAAAGCTCTTGCTTACAGGAGCAGTGTGATAGTACTATTAGCAGAAAAGCAGTCAAAGTGTTGGAACGTTAAGTGTATACTGTGCATCTCGCGTACGCACTCTATCCCATATTCCCTCTACGTACATTGAAAACGAACTTTTATATAACGTGTGTTGCCTGTGTTTCAATTTAAAACATCCCATACATGTCTAATTCAACTGAAGACACCGGTTATACTCAAAGACACACGTGGTTTTTTTTTAGAAAGAGTTGAAATTTGCTGTTGACACTTAGGTGTTATATTCCCAAATACTGCAGTGTTGGAATAACGCCTTATAAAACTAGTGAGTGATATAAACTCTGCTTCTGTTTTATAGTATCAGTGTCAACCTCAGTAGTTGTTGTCGATATTGATTCATCGAGGTCGATAAGTCAAAAATATTCTGAAAAAACATGTTGCCTTGATTGGATAGTATCCACCTAATAGATTCGAAGTGTTGTCAAGTCGCCCAACTATACCCATACCACTTTTTTTTAGGGTTGCCCCCCAAAAAAAAAGGTAATTTGGAGGAAATGACTGACCGACGGTGTTTTGGTAACAGCCATAAGATGGAGATTAAGCGGTCCCTACTTATTTCACTCTTTCAAAATTCTCAAATGTGCTATGAATGATATCACACACAGCGAGAGTCTGGTATAAAGGTTTTGATTCTATATTGGACACCATCGCTTTGATATGCACTCGCAGAATTATCTTGACCCGAATAAAGTTTTGAAGTTTCGAAGCGTAGCATTATATTCAAACGATCGACTCTTCGTATTCTTCTACTAACTGGGAATATAATCTGCAGTTCAAAATAATATTTCTAACAGAAAAATAAGTTTTCAAGTGTGCCATATTATCAATATTTTACATGCTCCTCGAAGATGTATACTGGTACTTAACCAGCAAAACTCTCCTCTAAAAGAAAAATAATTAATATTCAGCTTGTCCACATTGCCACTAGCGTGGCATCCGTTCTGCTGGGAAGTTTTTTGTACTAGTGCGTTGCTGAGGAAAATAGCCTTCAGTTATCCTGCAAGAGCGGTTGCCTGCTCCAAAAGTGTTATGTTTAGCGGATATCAAAGCTACGTGCAGGACAGCCAAGTTCACCAGTCATATATATCCCACTCGTGCATAGACCTCGTGCTCGCTTTGTGGACGAGGCATTGTCATAAGTGTACCCAACAGGACCTTCATCAGACCACTGCCATAATGAAGGAGGCAATGGACTGTGAAGAATTTATCTACAGGCCATTGAAAAAAGGATCATAGTCTCTTGAATTACAGGAGGCCCAGACTGAACCATGGATAAGTCCTATATTGCCATCTGGACACTTTTTTATTGACTTTAGTGTTTCAGTAAACACTTAGTGATCTCTTCACAATAACGCACAAAGGGTGTAACTAAAACTTGATGTGTTTATTTACACCCTTTTTCCAGTACTTAAAATGTATGTTTTTAAAAACATTTAAATTTCGTCAGTATGTACTTAAGTTGAGATTGCTAGGGTTCAGCGCTCCGGTGTATATTATCTAAGTTCGAACCTCGGTCAAGCTTCCAATTTTTTTTTTTTTTTTTTCGTTTTATCTGAAACTTTTTAATGTACGTAGGACCAAACACATATTTAGTCGCACCAACTAAATATTTATTTTGGGTAACCAAATAAGAACAACGAAATAATTCTGTTTAAAAAACAAAATATTTCATTGCCTCTATACAAACAATTAATACAGTTGCGCCAAACAAAGTTTGTTTGATTCAACAAAACATATTTCTCAGCGCGTGCTTTCCGAAAGGGGCATGATTGTAGAGGTGCGTAATTTCGGGCTTTCCGTCGGGGAGCTTTCTCAGCAGTTGAACGTTTCTTGGTCAACGGTTAGTTATGCCATTGTCAAGTGCGTCATGGAAGCACTAGCCCCCAGCACCCTCCGGTAGGCCCAAGAAACTCACTAATTGGAAGTGATCAACTTCTGCCGTATACTTCCGTCACAACTGAGGCACGCAGGCTAGTAGCAGTAATTTCGGTCAGGAAGTTTGCAGTTTTTTTTTTTTTTTTTTTTTTTGCCACTGCTAGGAAGCCATTGAGAGCATACACGAATGCCAGACGTCCATTTGANTTTTTTTTTTTTTTTTTTTTTTTTGCCACTGCTAGGAAGCCATTGAGAGCATACACGAATGCCAGACGTCCATTTGAGTTGTGAATAAACAACACGGTCTTTAAACTGCGAAGCGAAGGTTTTTATTGGAGTGATGAGTCACGGTTCATGATTTGGCATTCGGAATGACATATGCGGATCTGGTAAATGTCTGGCGAACGTTACTTAGTTGTGTGTGTTATGTCGACAGTGAAATTTGTGGGCGTAAAAGTTNGATCTGGTAAATGTCTGGCGAACGTTACTTAGTTGTGTGTGTTATGTCGACAGTGAAATTTGTGGGCGTAAAAGTAATGGTCCGGATCGGTTTCTCTTGGTTTGTGAAATGGGCAATTAGATTTAATCAACTCTGGCATGTAACAAAACACTTTGCAAAACGATGTGTTTCCCATGGCAACNGATCTGGTAAATGTCTGGCGAACGTTACTTAGTTGTGTGTGTTATGTCGACAGTGAAATTTGTGGGCGTAAAAGTTATGGTCCGGATCGGTTTCTCTTGGTTTGCGAAATGGGCAATTAGATTTAATCAACTCTGGCATGTAACAAAACACTTTGCAAAACGATGTGTTTCCCATGGCAACGGTTAGGAGAAGGCCCTATCTTGTCTCAGCATGATAATCCTGCTGTCCAAACAGCTAGGTCAGTTTCGTCCCAGTTTGAAGGCAGTCATCTGGGACTTCTTAACTGACCACTAAAAACTCTGATCTGAACCCAAAATAACATCTTGGGGATGAGCTGGATCATCATTTCCGTGCCAGAACCACTTGATCAACAGACAAATGTCAACCGCACATCGTGCTGTTAAGAGTAATGGAAACAAATATTCCGCCAGGTGTGTACAGAAACTTAGTGTTAAGTGTACCCCAATGTGTTAACGCTGTAAGAATAGCAAAAGGAGATACGACAACCTTATTACCATATGGATGGCGTCATACAACCAGTAGCAATATGAAAAAAATATCCGGGCTCAAGATTGGTCTCTGTCGTGAGTGGCTCCGAAGAATTTTAAATGAAGTATCTTCGTCACAACACAACAAATACTGAACTTCACACATATGGATTTGTTCAAAAATATAAATAATGAAGTGTAAGTGAGTCAAGGCTTTCTGAGATGTGATGGACCGAAGTGAAAGCCAAGCGAATGACAACAAATTTTTTTGGTTACGGTTTAAGTTGTCTGATTATTTCTGCTTTTCTTTCAGCGTGGGATACAAATGCAACAGTAATACATAGATCAACAACCACAAAATAACAACTGTGACAGATACCGCACAACAGGAAAGAACCTTGGTATCCTAGTTCTCGTAGTCGTTTTTCGTCTGTGGTTTTGTGGTCGCGTTTATCTGTTTCCCCTGTCAAATGTAAAGCAGAGGAGATACAGTCCGATTAAATTATAATAAAATTGTTTGTGCGCATGTCGATCGATTTTCAGAAATAACAATCACGTCCAGTGAGTTGACGTCAAGCCCGTTTGCTTTGGTGTTGCAAATGAATAAATTATTGTAGACTGAGAATGTAAAAGACTGAGAGGTTTAGGCTGACCCCTAGAGAATACACGACATTCACGTGCTCTCTCGTCATTACGTTCATAGCAAGTTAACGTGGCGAAATAATACGAATAATACGAAAAGGGATGAAGGAAGAATATAGTCAGTTCTTCTAGCAGTGACCAGTTATTCACGTGACACGACATAAAATCACAGTTTAGACTGCGAAACATTTTTCACCATTTCACGTTGACCGAACTTGCAATGAATCGTAAATACAAAGTTGGTTCCTCGGTCATTTACGCTGGACATTTGCTTGGTAGTTTAACAATCTTGATAAAAAAAAATACAGTGTACTTGGTAGACTTCTATAAGCATCGAAACCACAGATTTCAGCCAGGATATATCACGACCGGGCCACAGATTACTTAAGTCTACAGAGATGAAAAAGTGGCGTGTACTGCGAACTCCACCCACACACGCCAGCAAAATGGCTTCACCGGCCAGCAATATGGCGGAAAATCGTACACAATTAACTGCTGGAGACTGAATCACCAGACGGCCGGCCGCCCGACCAACAAGGAGTATTCCATAACGTGCATTAGGCAATCAGAACCAAAGCCCGTTTCCGCAACTTCATGCGGCAAATGAGCTCCCGAGTTCGCTTACACGAAAGGAAACCTCCACGCAATTTCGCTTCTGTATAATTACCTGTTCTGTGACCTTCCCAGAACCTTCTAGTCTATGCAGTCGGNGGAACCTTCTAGTCTATGAAGTCGGGTTACGCTGTTAAAAATGTCCGTACATTTACAAAAAAATTTACGGAAATTCACAGTAAATATACGGAAAGGTAATCCATCATTATGATAGACGGGGCTGAGCCTCGTACATACAAAATACGGAAAGTCTCCGTTTTTCCAATAATTCGCTTTTAGAGAGCTAGCAATGCCACGTCTACACGAAGCTTTCTTCGCCACTGTATCGTTCCTGTGGCAGTTAGTTATTATACGCCACCTAGATCTATTCCTTTAGATATGTAAAAGTAGCATCAGTTGCCTGTAATATTGAGCGACACTTAAAATACACAAAAATTTAATAGAAACTGAAAAAAGATGCTTATGTGAGAGAATTAGAAATACAAAGTAATAAGCTGACAATCTGTGTTAAGATATTGGGTGAGTGGCTATAGTCAATCTAAAGCGAATTTGTTGACTCGGGTTCAAATTTTGCTCAGGTATTTTTTTTAACTGAAAGTACAGAAAACTAACAAGTAAATTTACGCAAAGGTTCTGTGGATTATTGGAAAATTCAGTGACATTTCCGGAACGTCCGTTTTTAAACAGCAATGTGTCCGTAATTTCACGGAGAGTTTATGGACACTTCTCAAGAAAAATTCACTAGAACTTTTCCGTAAAATGAAGGAAATTATTTTAACAGTGTACATGGATGCCTAATTTCTGGTTAATTGGGTGCCCATCACCAATGTCGTCAGCGTCCGTTGGAGTAGAGTGAGATGTGGACGGAAGAGTCTCAGAATAACGCAAACGCGAGGGTAAACTAGAGCACCTCGATAAAACCCGCCAGCAAACGGCACCGTGCCCTGAGCGAGAAAACGCGTGTGACCCAGGGGCCGTGGTGGTGCAAAGGCTAGAGCTCTCGTCTCCTACCTAGGCGAAACGGGCTCGATTTCCGACCAAGTTACTCCCGGTTTTCGCACGTGGGAATCGTACAGGATACAGGGTTTTCTCGGGGATCTACCGTTCCCCACGCCTTTGCATTCTGGAGCTGCTCCATACTCAACTCTCTTCTCTCACATAGGTTCTCAATACCTCGATATTAAGAGCCACCCAAATCCCTTCACTCGGGTGCGACTCCACCGGGATTCAAAACCAGATGGACTTAGGAGGGCAAAAAATGAGGGGGGGGGGCATTAGCCAACGTGGCCACATTTAACCCGTTAGGTCCCGCTTGATGTGTTCGTGTTGCAATAGCGAACATTTTTGGTATGCTCTGTAGTTGGGTTAAGCAATTTTCTTGCGACCAGTAAACAACGTGCTCCGTGCTCGGTGATTCATCATTCATGCCAAAGAAGTGTAAGAAATTCCACAAATCAGATCAGCCACAAGGTATACTGGGTGCTGATGCCTTGCTGTGTACAGTACTGTCCATAAGTATCCTTCAGTTCTAAAATCAAAACATCCAAATCAGCGAATTTGTCCGCAAATCTGTTGAAACTCCTCCACTTGAACCAGTGAAATTCTACTGGAGAATTTACTTGATGGTATTCCCTAATTTAAGAGTGATTTCTAAGGGTGCCTAGTGGATTGCACTGGCCTGGCAGTTAAACTTCAGTTTCACTCCGCTGATTCGTGAATAGATAAAAGCTCACTAACTAAAGATTCAGTAAAAAAATTTACCTGATTGAAATGACTGATTTTGATTTTGAAGGTTCATTTGCAACGTGCCCGCTGCCGCAGGCACGGTGTCTGAAACTAATTAACTGTATTTTACTTAGCGAACGGGTTTTTAAGGCTGATCAACAGATCGGAGACAGCCGAACTGCACTCTAAGAAGGAATTATTCGTGAATTTACCACATGAGTGTTTACGTATAATGAGAAGCGCGTATGGTAGTTTCTTCTTTTTTTTCGTATTTTAAAGCGTTTCTCCATTTGCTCAGGAGAGAGTCAAATGCATAGGAGTGGAGTGAAGAGATTTAGGCGGCTCTTAACGAGGTCTTGAGAGGTAAAAAAAAATCCATTGCAGTTTAGGAAGTTTAATAAAAAGGTTTTTTTACAGTGTGTCTTCGGAGCTGGTAATCTGGCTCACTACGTGTGTACCACCATCAGGAACTATGAACCGTCGGTTATTCAGCGTTTTATTCACATTGCCGTAAGCAGAGATCTGAAAATTTACACAAATTCATTTTGGCACAAGGTAGAATTTAAAAAATCTCCTACTTTTGTGTTTTTCCTACCTGGTTCATGCTTTATTTGGCACCTTCCGGAGAAATCTGAGCCACTAATATACAATCATCGTATTCCACTTTATTACTAATCAATACCAACAGCGGGTCTATGACTTCTATACAGCGGTTCTTGCAGAATGAAAAATCAAGAAAAATCATAACAATTATGCGCATTTTGTGGAAGATGGAAAAACCATATAGGCATAATACATGTTCATTAATTGTTTTTGCTGGAAAAATTAAAAATTTTAAATGACGTTCTTACTATGCTGTATGTATTCTTAAAAGAAATCGGTTTTATAAATTTTGTACGTAAAATTTTATTTGTATGTACATTCTGCTGAAAAACAACACCGTAAAACTGATACGATGTGACATGATGTCAAAAAAAAAAAACGAAACTATCTCGTAAAGTAATGCATTGTTAGAAGCGCATAGCTTAGGTGTGACAGGCTGGAAGAAATATTTAACGATGCCCTTGAATTAACTTCCTAAACGTGAGTGTAGGTGGATTTACCGGGTATTTATTCTCGAGAAGAAACTTTCCCTGAACTACTCTACGATCTCTCCCTCGTGGTGTTAACAAGTGACGGGGTTTCAGCACCGGTGTAAATTTGCTAGCCCTCAAATGGGGCGATCGTCAAGGTATACTCGCTACCCTACAGTGGAACTGAGGTAAAAGGGCGGTGCACTTTCAGAACATGTGTATAACTCTTATAACACCATGCCCTAGCATAACTTGGGCTACTTTAAAAAGAGAAATCTCTCTGCCACTGAAAACAAAACTCACGTAGATGTTGTTCATAGTTTCCTTTAACCTCGTCGGGATCTTAAAATAAATTTACAGAGCATCGAACCTAATAATCGGAATAAAAATACTAATGTTTATTTTATCAACTGAAGTGGACAATACACATTCTACTACTTGTTACATATGAAAGAATATTTTATTAGAGGAAAATCATTTCGACTTTATTCAGTGAAGGAAGTGTGTTAATTGTGGCGTGAATCAATAGGGCGGTTACAAGTGGGAAAGCAGAAACGAGCAGAAATATCGCAACTATGATTATGGATGTAAGTGACACAATTCTAGTTTGTCTTGAATGCCTTTAAATGTGTACAGAGTGCAAAGCTTTAAGAGAAAGCGCCAGTGTAGAACGTGTAATTTGAAATTAATGTTAATATTCATGATTTTATCGAGTGGGAACGTTCGGGAAGTGATGAAAGCTGTGCGTACTGTAAAGGCACATTGAGTGAGCAAGTAAAGAGATTTGGGTGGCTCTTAAGGACGAGGTTTTGAGAGCCAATGAGGGTGATTGAGGTGGATATGGAGCAGCGCCTGAATGAAATGACACGGGAAACGGGAAATCCCGAGAAACCCCGCCGACCAGCGGCATCGTCCGACATGATTTCCACTTGCGAAAATCCGGAGTGAACCGGCCGGGGACTGAACCCGGTGACCAGGCCAACCGCTCAGCCACCACGGCCCCTGGGCACATAGAGAAGTAAATTATTGCGTATAGGCTGTTCACAATAAAGTGAGCACTTTTGAGGCCCTGGTTACATTTTTATTTCAGTCATTTTTTATCCTTCAACCACCTTTCCAAATAAATTTTTCCATGTAAGTAATAAACAGTGTGTAGATTCCACCGTACTCGGAAGTTAACGTTTAAGGTTAAAATAAAATATATTTATTGATTCGCAGTGAATTTCAACTACTCCAATCAGTGAAAATTTATCCACTTAGAATCAGTGGAAAACCACTGACTGATTCAGTGAAAGAATTTCACTGATTGAATATGTGACTTGAAACAATTTCACTGATTGAATAAGTGACGGCCAACTGCAGCGGCGAATTATTATTTTTTAATTTAGCCAAATAATTACGATAAATAAACATATTTACGATGGTTTACTATTTATATTAAGCAATTGGCCGTAATTTTAAAAATTTCGCACGTGGCCGGGATTGAACACACATACCCTCCACAGTTCAATGGCAGACCGGCACCTTACCATCTGAGCTATCATTTTTNTTAAGCAATTTTCTTGCGACCAGTAAACAACGTGCTCCGTGCTCGGTGATTCATCATTCATGCCAAAGAAGTGTAGGAAATTCCACAAATCAGATCAGCCACAAGATATACTGGGTGCTGATGCCTTGCTGTGTACAGTACTGGCCATAAGTATCCTTCAGTTCTAAAATCAAAACATCCAAATCAGCGAATTTGTCCGCAAATCTGTTGAAACTCCTCCACTTGAACCAGTGAAATTCTACTGGTGAATTTACTTTATGGTATTCCCTAATTTAAGAGTGATTTCTAAGGGTGCCTAGTGGATTGCACTGGCCTGGCAGTTAAACTTCAGTTTCACTCCGCTGATTCGTGAATAGATAAAAGCTCACTAACTAAAGATTCAGTAAAAAAATTTACCTGATTGAAATGACTGATTTTGATTTTGAAGGTTCATTTGCAACGTGCCCGCTGCCGCAGGCACGGTGTCTGAAACTAATTAACTGTATTTTACTTAGCGAACGGGTTTTTAAGGCTGATCAACAGATCGGAGACAGCCGAACTGCACTCTAAGAAGGAATTATTCGTGAATTTACCACATTAGTGTTTACGTATAATGAGAAGCGCGTATGGTAGTTTCTTCTTTTTTTTTTTTCGTATTTTAAAGCGTTTCTCCATTTGCTCAGGAGAGAGTCAAATGCATAGGAGTGGAGTGAAGAGATTTAGGCGGCTCTTAACGAAGTCTTGAGAGGTAAAAAAAATCCATTGCAGTTTAGGAAGTTTAATAGAAAGGTTTTTTTACAGTGTGTCTTCGGAGCTGGTAATCTGGCTCACTACGTGTGTACCACCATCGGGAACTATGAACCGTCGGTTAGTCAGCGTTTTATTCACATTGCCGTAAGCAGAGATCTGAAAATTTACACAAATTCATTTTGGCACAAGGTAGAATTTAAAAAATCTCCTACTTTTGTGTTTTTCCTACCTGGTTCATGCTTTATTTGGCACCTTCCGGAGAAATCTGAGCCACTAATATACAATCATCGTATTCCACTTTATTACTAATCAATACCAACAGCGGGTCTATGACTTCTATACAGCGGTTCTTGCAGAATGATGCCTATTTTCATTTTCATCGCGTAGTAGCATAGTAAGTAGTAAAATTTTTTATTTTATTAGAAATAAAAAATAACGCGTAGCCAATCACAATCGTTTCTTATTTTTTCCAAACTTACTTAGCTTGGGCCGAAAATCGAACATTTCTGAACCTCTAATGGATACTGAGTGATTCGAAATACGATGTAATCACGGCGGTTCAGTCGTGTTTGTTCTTCCTTCGCGCCTTTCTGAGTTAGGTTTTTTTTTTTGTCACGTTCTCATAAACCGACTCGACACTCCCGTGCTCACACACACCTCGAAATGAAGTTTTGCGCCATCGATAGTTCGGTTGCTATGGAAGAATACTAGCCGGAGGGGGGGGGNGGCGTACGTGGTGTTCCGTGCAGACAGCGCGCATTCCCATTCCCGTACTTACCCTTGAACCGTTGAGCAACCGATTCTCGGTAATCCCAGTGGTGCAAAACTTTTTTTGAGGGCGTGTAGTTGTGAATTGCCGTTCGTGTAGTCAACAGACTTGATAAAGTTAAATCACAGACCATGTGTTTGTGTCGCATAATAAGTAAAAAAAACCGTACCCCGCTTTTTTTAAAATATTTTTTCTACCTTGGGTTATACTTTCAAAGTGTTTCTAAAAACAGAAATTATGTTCTTTATTATTTCCCCATCATTAATACATAGTATTCTCTATGATATTTATGTGAAATTTATTTATGTATTTATCTTGTTCGTAAGGTGGCCGGGATTGAACACACATACCCTCCACAGTTCAATGGCAGACCGGCACCTTACCATCTGAGCTATCATTTTTNGTGGCCGGGATTGAACACACATACCCTCCACAGTTCAATGGCAGACCGGCACCTTACCATCTGAGCTATCATTTTTTTAAATTTGAAGTTGACTTTTTTGACAAAAACATTTTGCCGTTGAACATAACGTGCGTGGCATTTGGGAGTGTGAGTTTATTTTGCCGTGTGACGAGCTCTAGTGGTAGACCGACTTGATGACAAATTGACAGTACGCATGCGCGTGACATGCGAAATGAATGACTGCCACGGAGGAACCCAAGGCGTGAACTCCCGACCCTCCGACCACAAGTCGGCCACTTTGCCCCTGAGCTATGTGGTGGCAGTGCAGCTATCAAGTCGCGTTGGCAACGAAGACGAAAATATATGTGCTACAGTTCTTCGTCAAAAGTGTGTAGTTTTAAATTGTATATCCTTTCTTTTTATTTTTAGTTTAATTGGCAACGTTAAGATTGTTAAAACTTATAGTTCGAGGCAGTGATATTTCGCGAAAAGATTTCGAGACAAGGTACTGCTCAAAGCACTGTAGGGTCACCCAGCTCATTTTGATTGGTTGAAGCATGTTCTGGTACGTGTTAATTGTTTGCGCACGAATCACGAAGGTTCAGTGTCGGAGTTGCAGAAACCTGAGTGGCCTGGTCAAATGCGGAAACGACAGCAGCAGCCAATGGAGGTACGAAAACAGTTGAAGTGTATATATAGTATTGAAGTCTACCGTGAGCTCCGATTTTTACGCGAAATATCACTGGCCCTACTTATAGTGCATATAAGTGCACTCTCTTCACCACTTTATACGCAGTTTAAACTTTCAAACAGAGTGCTGTAATAATTACATGAAAACGAAACGAATGAAGTAAAAACGTAATGAAAGGTTGAATGTTCATGTTACCTCGAAAAATTATATTTTTAAAGACGAAAACACATTTAAGAGGATATTTTGTATTGGTTTTATTAGTTTATGCGTTGTTATTTCACTTAATACACGTTGTTTGATGGCCATTTTTAGACGTTGTTTAACGGATCCATCAGTCAGAAAACAAATCGCTGTAAAACAATGAAAAAGAAAAATGCCCGATGAACCAGTGGAAAATGCCACTGAATTAATAAGTGAAGGAAAACTGGTATTTTTTCACTGATTCATCACTTAAATTCACTGAAGTGACTGTTGAATCAGCCAGGTACTGTTAAATGATTGAAATAGTGAAATTCTCACTGATTCAGATTTAGAATGTATTATTCTGCATGAGAAGGCTTTCAAAAGTGCTCACTTTACCCTGAATAGCCTATGAGAACGAGAATTAACCAAAGTTTCGTAGCTTTAGTCACGACGCAATTTTGAAGGACCCCGTCTCTTGTGGACTTCGCGTGAAAATCAATTTTTCCCTCTTTAAGGACGTCGCATTAGGCGACGTGTGTGTGTTGAAAGGAGCGTCTGAACACGCCGAGTGCGGTAGAGATTTATTAACGATTAAGACAAGCTAGAAATTATTCGCCTTTATTCACGACAGCGCATCAGTTCTTTTCGTTTCTGCACTCCCATTCACAACCGTTCTATTGATTTACGCAACACCGGACACGCTTGTAGCAATGTACAACGCTCATGACTGGCCGACTCTATGGAAATATAATAACGAGTTGAAAGTGGCCCAATCGAGTGTTATGTCCTCCGTAGAATTGTATATAGTGCGTCCTGCTCATATGCACGATTTACTACGCTCTGAGCATTGATGACTTTATTTTACGTTGCCGAAACCGTATTGAAACTGCTGGTGGAGTGATATTTCTTCGCCTACGTCTTCCGAGAACGCGGATGTAGCCACGTTACTGCAGACTCGAAACAACTCAGCCAAATTCAGGCGAAGTAACATTATGTCATCAGTACTCGTGTTAGAAAAAATAGATCTCGATGTTGTATTGAAGTAGTATTTCCTCTTTCCGTGTATTTTACAGAATATATATCCACGTATGATTACACACGTAGAGAGGGGAAGAAGTGACAGAGCTTGTCGATAGAGCACGCAGCAAGCGGCGAACGTCGCGCCGGCGGCAGGCGAGAAAGTCGCTTGTTTTCGGGCCAGGCTGTGTTTTTCACGTCAGAGGAGATATCGTGCGAGAGAGATGGCGGTAATTAGAAACGAAAGAAGGGTTCGCGAAGCTCCGGGGAGAAGACGCAGCCGGGAGGGATGGCACGGGAGGCGGAGGAAGCATAAAAAGAAGAGAGTAAAAGCAGGGAAGAAGGTTGATGTGTACAGTGTCGGATCTGGAGGGGGTAAAAACCCCTGGAGATGTTACATTGACAGTGACAGAGCGGAGATAAGCAAGCAAGCCAGCGAGCACGGAGGCTCTTGCGAGGCTTCGCATCTTGCGAGGAGGCCGCGGCGATGATAACGAACTGGAGGGGGAGGGGGGGGAGATATCGTGGATGAGTAGAGTGGGGAAGGTGGTGCCGGGTAAAATACCCTGCATCGCGTTGAACCGCCTAGGCAAGCCCACAATGAGCGACTTTCCATTGTTCCTGCTCGTATCAGTCAAGGGTCAGACAGGCAGGCAATACCATCATGTTACTACTCCCTCTTGTTTCTTACAGCCTCGCGCACAGATTACCACCGCAGCTCGGAGTGTGCCGGCATTCGCGTTAAATGAAGCGATGCCCTCTACATAGGACGGGAAAAAAAATAAAAACTAAACAAATGGCTGTGGTGCGCAGTCGTGAGGATAGTAGGGGGGGGTAGATACTGAGTGCACTGCAGTACGCTCCGAAACTACAGTTATCTTAAGCTCCAGTGAATTATTGGCCTTACAAAAACATTAGACCGCTTACAAGTATATAGTCCGAGGCGGAAGAATATCCTGGAAGTATAACTTCAGCAGGCCTTCAGAAGAGTTTGAAGTAACCGTGCGTGGACTAAAGTAGTGTTATCACAGAGTAACAGTGTAAACAGAGGCGAAACAGAAACTTATTCCGCCAAAATGGCGTCACTAACCAGCAAAATGTCGGAACGCCGTTCGCCAACCAGCGCCCGGTAAACCCACTTGCCAGCCGGCAGCTCAGCCAGTAAGGGAGCATTTAGCAATATGCAGTAGCCAATCAGACACTAAACCAATTCCAAATCCTCTCACAGCCAACAAAGCCAATTCCAAATCCTCGCACAGCCAATCAGTAAATGGGGACATTTACTGAACACATTAAACGAACCGACATGCCGTTTCGTCACTTATCAANCAACAAAGCCAATTCCAAATCCTCGCACAGCCAATCAGTAAATGGGGACATTTACTGAACACATTAAACGAACCGACATGCCGTTTCGTCACTTATCAAACTCTGTGGGTTTGTCTTGAGAAGCAAACTTCCACGTTCTTATGCAAGCGAAATTTTGGACCCTTGTCTTACTATCAACAGAGGAAATTCCCATAATTATCGAAGACACTTTGTACAACATCATTGGAGCAACAGTTTATTGCGAATGTGTTACGATGTACATGTGAGGGACATCCTGAGGAAATGCATGTACCCTACATGTACTTTGTTACTGGTCTGAACTTGTTTCTTGTTAGAGATATTTCAAAAGACCCCAACCTATTACAAAGTACGAGGAAGAGGATAATCTTCTTTCAACATTTCCACGGCCTTTGTTTGGATAATGTTTGTCATCAACGAGCAAGACACGCGAGCCGGTTATACATGAAGTGTGCTTTTCAAACCATCAATACTGAACCTTATAACGTTTGACAGAGGGCTGTTTCTTTTCACTCGGCAAATAATTCACGAGGACGGAAGTACACTTACTTGTTAAAGTACTACAAAATATTTTTAATCCATAAATATTAAGTTGCCCACACTGGAAAAATTACTTTGTGGCTTCTACAAAATCTTCTGTTGGTATACACACAGCCAAATAATTATGCGGTGTGAGAACTAAATATTTTTTAGCTGCCACGAAATAAAATTCTAGGGGCCACACACGTTTAGTGGTGACAACTAAAAAATGTTGTGATCACCACAAAATAATTTGGCTGTGTGTATACCAAGAAAACATTTTGTAGCAGCCACAAAGAATTTTAGAAGTTATACTTCTTTTAGCGACTTGAGGGTAAAAGTTTAGTGTGCAACGGAAGTTGCGTGCGCACAGTATAACGAAATTTGACAGTGAACGTGGTAGGGGTATGACCCAACGCATATGATGCGCGTATCGTCTAGCTATATACAAACGCAACGTACACAAAATAGCACGTGGTTATATTTAAAACCGACAGAATATCAGTTCATGTAATAAGCAAATTGAAAAACATTTGATTTATATTATTAATTCATTGTTTATATACATATATATATACATTGTTTATTAATTTTACTTACATTGTGCCGTGAAAAATTTGTTAGTGACAAAAATTGTATAATACAATTTTGAAAGTGTTTTCAAGTATTTAAGGTTAATTTTTGTAAGTATTCTTTTATTAAGTTATACTTATTTTGGCGCGCTGAGGGTAAAATTTTAGTGTGCAACGGAAGTGTGCATAACGTTTCTACAAGACTCTTTGTATCATATTTCAGTTATCACTAACCACTTGTAACTCACATGCCCATTCAATCACCATCAGAAGAATCAAGGGAAACAAACTAATTTAATTGAAATATATTTGACTCAGTTTTATTTGACAATGACTATTTTAATATTTTTTGAACTAAAAAAAAAATATATATAATTTTAATTTAATTATGTTCTTTAATCAAACCTTTATTAATTGTATTTAATGTATTTCTTTGATCATTTTATCGTTTTTCCTACTTACATAAATTATTTGCATACGTAATAAAATTTAATTGTAGTCATGCCAAAGAAATATAACTTCTGACGTGCGTACATAAGTACACGCACCCATTTTTTTTCAGAGCAGACTTCTACGTTTAGTACAGCTTAAACTTATGGAACGTTTTCTTTGAAGAAAGAAAATTATAAATTATAATGAAATAACTGTTCCCACTGATAATTAGATGTTATCTCGAGGTAGTTTTGACTCACTGTGCTGTCGACTGGTATCTCTACACAACAGCCTTATNCTGATAATTAGATGTTATCTCGAGGTAGTTTTGACTCACTGTGCTGTCGACTGGTATCTCTACACAACAGCCTTATACTGCTGTAATTATTACATTTTGGATGCATAATACAATGTGCAAAACTTTCAAATATATAAAAAATATTATTAAGTTGTTAATGTTCAACATGAGAAATATTCACATATCACTTCAATAAATTAATTATTCACTGCCATAATTTTTTAATCGCTATATGTCAGAATCCTCTTGTTTCTTAGCACATATGAATGAAGTCGTGTAAATTTTCCATTTGATGTCAACACAATTGTAAATATAAGCAATGTTTCTTAATTTAGATTTTTAAAATAAAACGAAATATTATACCTGTAATGTCCCCTAAAAACTAATAAATTATTCAAAGTAACTGTATGAGTAAACTCCAGTTCCCAGTTTTCTATTTTTGTATCTAGTTCAAATTTTTTTTTGTGATAAACCTTGCAAAAATATTAAATAAATACGGTACCGATAATTATGCAGGAAATACCGAACTCAGCAATTATTCATCTCTTGGCAAACAAAACGATGTTGATGTCTGTAAAACTGAATAACTTTCATGAAATTAAAGTTCTGAATATTTTCCCCCTTCCTTTATCTACTAACCTATCACTGCGCTGTCGATCACAAAGCAACATAAAATAAAAAAGAGGTCAANTTTCCCCCTTCCTTTATCTACTAACCTATCACTGCGCTGTCGATCACAAAGCAACATAAAATAAAAAAGAGGTCAGAGTAAAATTACATTCTGTCTTTATTATGTTCTCCCTCACAATGTCATCGTTTGCGATAATATCGCAATTTTACCCACCCTTCCAGCTTAGCTTATATGGTAATGGGGTAGTATTTCTATAAGCTGTTCACGGCAAGTATAGCACATTTGAAACCAACCTTTGAAAAATGCCACTGCTCCTACGTGCATTTATTTTAACGGTCACACTGAATGGCATGCGTCCAGTGAAGTTGGTGACGACGGAGGGAAAGTAGTTCCACGTCTTGACGTTAAATTAAAATTGTTAGGTAAACATTTGTGAACAGTGAAAATATTTATTTTTCTTTCTGATTTTTTAATGTTTATTACTGCAAGAATAAGCCAATGTTAAATACTTTCTTCTGTAATAATTTCCGTTTCACTTGACCGATGCANATGTTTATTACTGCAAGAATAAGCCAATGTTAAATACTTTCTTCTGTAATAATTTCCGTTTCACTTGACCGATGCATGAATAAAGCGATCCCCATGCCAGTGTTAGTTTAACTAAGGTTTAATTATACTCAGGCTAGGAACAAAACGAGATTTCTTATAGCAGAGTTTGGCATAAAGAAATTTCCGCCGCTAGGTGCGCAGTGTTCCTAAGAGGTCACTTTTCATTAAAATTATAAGCTACGTGAATAACAAAAGAGAGAGATTTTTCTTAGGTACATATTTATTTTATATTTGATTTATGATAATTGCAATATATTTTTTTTTAACTTACAAAACAGAACAAATCTAGTACACATGCTACACTAGCACTTACCTAGTGGCGAAAAATTTTCGTTGCAAAACTAAAAGCAATGGGCTTCCCAATCTGAGTAGAATAAACCTTAGTTTAACATACGGCGGAAGAATACACATTAAGCATACAAGTAGATATATTTCAGGGCTTTCAGAAGTGCTCAGTTTACCGATAACAACATGTAACCAGGATTCTGAAGTACCGGCCAGTTGCACTGAACTGGTGAAACAGTTTTTTTTTCCATCCTTGCCTTAGGCCAATGCGCTTGTGAATTTCCTTAGTATGTGCGTGCCTCGCCCAGTCAAGTCAGTATTTTACTCATACAGAAAATGACGCAGAGCTAAATTGTTGGCACAGTGATACTTTTGCTCACAGCAACAGGGAAATTTCGTGAATTCATTTTTAGTACGATCAGGACTTCAAACACGTATACGTTTCTGTTACTTTCATAATTTTNTTCATTTTTAGTACGATCAGGACTTCAAACACGTATACGTTTCTGTTACTTTCATAATTTTATCACAGTTTATCAAACAAATATACGTTTCTGTTACTTTCATAATTTGATCACAGTTTATCAGACACATATACGTTTCTGTTACTTTCATAATTTGATCACAGTTTATCAGACACGCCCAGTTGAACTCCAAGTCAAGAACGTACTGTACCTTGAAGGAAAACAGCACCGGATCCCGAGCCACCAGGATTGAGGTAAAACTGGCTGCACACTGGGGCAGTAGCCATTGAACAGGAAGCTGCTGCTCAAAAATACACAGTAAAGTGAAGCATTGGCAAAGCTGCATTGCCTTCAAGTACTATAAAGAGCGAAATTTTATTTTCCCATGAATAATATATTGAAATAGCCGGGCTTCCTTGGTGTCCGCTTCTTGTTCTCAAGTACGAGGGCAAAAAGTGCAGCTTACAAAACTAAGCTCCAGCGCAGTTACTAATGAATTGAAATTTTTGGAATAAATTAAGTTGAAATAACTTAAATAAAAATATATGTTGTCCTTTCTAGCTGTACGTTTGACAGCTCTGCACGACCAGTCACTGCAAAAGCTGTTAACCAAATAAGAAAGATGGACGTGGCATCTCGTACCGATGTTGTACTTATCATAAAGCACACCCGAATTTCGCGAAAGGAGTTTCTGTCAAGTCGTATTTAAAAACCCTTTTGTTATGATCCAGTTTCGTAAGCGAATAGTTTTTTNCGCGAAAGGAGTTTCTGTCAAGTCGTATTTAAAAACCCTTTTGTTATGATCCAGTTTCGTAAGCGAATAGTTTTTTGAAGATACGTGTCCTAGGCGCGTGTCCAGTAATCACAGACGTTCATTTATGAATAACTATAATAACCCGACTGGCTCCGCCAGACACCAAAATTTCTCTCGCAAAGGCAGGCGGTTAATAGGGAAACTACATGTGCGCCAGGCCGGGAATGTCTTATCTAGGAGATTTACGCCTTCTGCGTCCAAGTTCGACTACCTGCAGGGTCGGGCCCCGATCTCGGCACGTGTGAAACGTTGCGGACGTTGCCTGGTTTTTCTCGGGGTTCTTCTTTTCCCCTCGCCCTTCACATTCCGTCGCTGCTCCGTATCCACCTTACTTCGCNCCTGGTTTTTCTCGGGGTTCTTCTTTTCCCCTCGCCCTTCACATTCCGTCGCTGCTCCGTATCCACCTTACTTCGCCTTCATTGCTAACAGTTTCAGGCACGGTGGTGTATACACTGGAGGTTGCTCAGTAACTGAATTCAGTTATGTACGATGTACAAAGCAGAAAACGCTATCCAAATAGGAACGTCTTTCATTTGATCAAAGGCGTAATTCTTTGTTTTTACTGTTAAAGAGATGCTGGCGATGTCAACAAACACGAAAAAAATTTGATTGGCCTCGACGTTCGATTCGGAGTCATACTAATACAAGTACAACTCCAAACAAAAATATGTGCTCGTTCTAAACCCTAAAAGGAAAATTTGTATACATGTTGTATCTGAATTCAACCGGCAAACTTCGGTTGCAGGTTAATCACGAAAATTGGTGAAAACATGAATGCGACCTGTGTTACAGAGTGAATCTTTTAAGTTGGATCTGAAGCACTAGTTCATTACAAATACTTAGGGACAGTGATATTTCNTTACAGAGTGAATCTTTTAAGTTGGATCTGAAGCACTAGTTCATTACAAATACTTAGGGACAGTGATATTTCGCGAAAAGATACCGAGACAAGATACAGTCTAAAGCACTGTACAATCGTCCAGCTTCTTTGATTAGCTAAAAAAACGTTCTCGCCCGTGTTAATGGTTTGCGCACGAATCACGAAGGTTCAGTGTCGGAGTTACTTAGTCCTGAGTGGCTTGATCGAAGACTGTCTCGGTACCAGCAGCCAATGGAGGTATAACAACAGCTGAGGTGTGCATATATTTTTTCGCGAAAAATCACTGGCCCTATCATTTCGTGGTTCCTTCACGCTTTTTGAATCAAACCTTTGAAAAATCACCCCATGTGTGAAATGTGTTTGATTATCCACAAATATGTTATGTATCGGAAGCGTTTTATACTACAGTTACCATAAAGGACATAAAAGTACCTCATTTTGGGTTAAGCCTTTCAGTACCTGGGTCCAATGCAGTGGGCATGTTGCGAATTAAGGAAATATATGACCAGATATGTACACAGGTAAGATCACTGTGTCAGTGTCTTCTCTGTGTGTTATGTGATATGTAGACATTTATACAGCTCTGGTTTATGATAGACTTCCCCAATGTATCTTAAATACCAAGCACACATATCATTGGTTGCATGAATGAAGCAAGTGTTGAATCGGTATGTGTACAGTACGAACCAAAATATTATTTATTTGCAACACTTTGAAACGTAAAATGATACAGGACTTAAAAGGATAAATAAAAATTTTACTTGCATTTTATTTATAAATTATAATATTTCGCTTATAATTATAACGCTTTAAAATAGTGACAAAATAGGCGTGTTGGTAATGGCTAGTAAGAAATAGTTCCCATTCTAAATATTATCACACTTAGTGCGCACGAGAATGCGGTGCGTTGTCCCTCTGGTGTCAATTTTCTAGAATCGGTTAAGCTTTTCTTGCACGAGGTGGAGGAATATCCTGGAAGTAGAACTTAAGCAGGGTTTCAGAAAAGTTGTAAATACCCGTGAATGGACTACATATCGCATTATATCATTTTCTGCTGATTTACCATGTTGTGTAGTAAAATTATAAAAAAAGCTACTACACAATTTTAGCTATTTCCCGAACTCTGCATTAAAGACATTAAATTCGTGCTGTCGATGTAAATTTTTATTGCAATCAGCATAACATAAATTTTATAATGTCAATAAGTTNAGACATTAAATTCGTGCTGTCGATGTAAATTTTTATTGCAATCAGCATAACATAAATTTTATAATGTCAATAAGTTTCTGGATTTTAGCATTTACCAAATAACAGGTCGTAAAATTAAATACCAAAAAATATTAAACCACTCGGTAAAATCTAAATTTTATAATAAAACTCCATTCACAGTTACTTCCAACTTTTATGAAGCCCTGCTTAAGTTCTACTTCTGGAGTATTCCTCTGCCTCACGCAAACAAAACTTAACCGAGTCTAAAAAATTTCATTTAAGGGACGAAGCGCTGCATTCATGCGCACTCAATTTAATAATGTTCTGCATAAGAACTATTTCCTACCAGCCATCACCAACACTCCTATTCTATCACTGTTTTCATTCATATCAATTATGAATGAAATGTAATTTATTTTTTAAAAATATATAAATATAATTGTAATTTAACCGAAAATAGGGTAATTTTAGGTACTTTAACAAAAGTGTGAAGAAACCGCGAGTAGGCTACGGTAAGAAATTCTCAATAATTACTGTAGATTGAAATTATGGCACGATAATGAAAAATGTCTGCGTAAGAGGTTGAGTCGAGCCTCAAAGAAGTCGGTTTGCTAACGTTTGCAATACTCTCATAGCAGTCCCCCCCCCCCCCNGTGGGCTAGAGTAAGAAACCAAACAGCAGTAATATAAGGATTGAATTACCAAGACGTGACAGAATTTAAATACCTATTAGCCGCTTGCTTGTGATTCGACAAACCTCTTCCTCGTAGTTTCATCGTAATCACTACCGAAATACGAGTGATACATGCCTAAATGTTNCTCTTCCTCGTAGTTTCATCGTAATCACTACCGAAATACGAGTGATACATGCCTAAATGTTTCACATGATGCCGCTATCTTATTATCACGTACGAGTGAAGCTGATAGTTTACGGGATGGTATAAGAAGTCTTGACGAAGCTGATGTCAACGTGTGAGGGTCGTGCTAGTTGAAACAAAGAATAGCAATTCTAACAAAAAGACGCCCTGTTGAACATTTTTGTCACTCACTTCTATTGGAACTATTCTTTACTTGGATACTTTCTTTTGGAATATGCACTTCCAATGCATTTACAAATCTCATTTTACAGTAAAAAAAACTGCACAGTAATTCAGCACACTTATTGATTTATCGCTTTTCAAATTTGATTACCAAATGCGTATTAAATTCAGTAAATATGTTTTGTGCACAATCACGTTTCTCGCTCTCTTTATTTCGTTCTCGGGTGGTGCCCAACCGTTTAAATAACGTAGTTGTCTTAGTTTAAAAAATGATTTCAGGAGAAACAAATGCGTCATCGTAATATTTAGTCACGAATAAAAATGTCCCTGAATCATTAAACTAATTTTGCACCAGAAAAAATACTTAACTGGAAAATAAAATATCTTGAATCATACTGTTTTGGGCGTTCTTTGACGCGAGCAGGCTCCTACCCTTCCTTCTCCACCCCCCTCTACCAAAATGTGTTATTTCCATAAGTTAGAAAATTTTAGCCTCTGAGATTTTATTTACAAAATTAATTAATTTTTTTGGTAGAAATGAGCAGTTGCGTATAGGTAACATATACCCTGATGATGGCTCNTATTTACAAAATTAATTAATTTTTTTGGTAGAAATGAGCAGTTGCGTATAGGTAACATATACCCTGATGATGGCTCTTGGGATGAGCGGCTATAAATGTGTAAATGTTTATGAGCCGAACATCATCTACATGTACTCAGTACAAAGTACTATTTTACAATTACGTTCAACTACGCAGTTCGTTAGCCGTGAACTTTATAAACGTCGTGTTAAAATAAAATTAATATTTGGTTTAGACTGAATAGCTAACCGGTTCTGCTAGGCTTTTGCCCTATTCATACACAACTTTTGGTGGCAAAATGTTAAGATAAGTTCAATCCTCGCATTCATTTGGTTGGATATAGAATAAACGGGTTATTTACTTCCGCTCGAATATTACATATCGAGAGTTTGTCATTTCTGTGACAATTAAAATGTTGGCAGTGTTGGTTGGTGTATTTAGTGAAACTTATTACTGGTAAAACAATATCTACCAAGGAAACCGTTTCTCCTGAAGACAAGAAAAAAGTTGGCATGGAAAACTTTAATACATAGACGTATTTGCTATGTACCTGATAAGATAGCTGTGCGTTTATTGATGCTTAATAAATGTATTAACTAGATAGTAGGTGGCAGAGAAATTTTCCTTTTTAGTTTAGCCCAGCGTAAAAGTTCTATCATCCTATTATTATGGTTGTTGGCTATTGANGCAGAGAAATTTTCCTTTTTAGTTTAGCCCAGCGTAAAAGTTCTATCATCCTATTATTATGGTTGTTGGCTATTGAGGAGAGAGGAACTTACGTACTCCGCTATCCATACTTAACTCTTTAATAACTACACTTTAAAAAAATGTTGTACATTTACAAGAAAAGTCCTTAGAAACCCAGTTGCCAAGAAAATCCTTTGTAAAACTACAATGAGTTTTCTTGTTTAATCTGCAGAACATTTATTTGTAATATTACAAACTATAACCTTGTATTACAATTAACCTTTTTTAAGAAGTGTACATAAAACTATTTTTACTTCGAGAAAAAAAATTTTGATAAATTAATAACAGAGAATAACAAAAAATATATATATAATTCAAAATATAATTTACGAAAACAAAATTACACTTTGTTAGCACGGACACTAGAATACGCACTCTTTGTATTACTAGCCAGCACATTTAACCTCAAGTCCAACATAACTTACGAAATTAAAGTATATTTTTACAGTAAATATGTCAGCATGTACTTACAACATATGAATGAAGATATTTCCTCAAGAAGAATAGGTACATTGCTTTCATTTTAAGCGTTCTGTTATTAAGTTAAGTGATTTGGACGGCTCTTAACAGCGAGGTATTGAGAGCCGATTTAAGAGTTCTGTGTAGCTAGGAAACACTAACAGTAAATGAATAATCCGTCACGTTTCATTATGAATATTTGAGTGGTTTTAAGTGTTTTACGTTATTCAAATTTGCAATACATCTCTTTTTGCAAGCAGCGACACTTTTCAGCACCCATAGTTTTTGCACAAACAGCTATATACGGTTTTACATTTTTGGGTGTCCGCCATTTTGCTGAAGCTCGTGGAAACGGGTCAGTACAGTACAAATATTTCTTGAGGTATATTACAAACACGGCCCTTGTAGTTTTACAAACGAGTAGTTTTACAAACGAGTAGTTTTACAAGAGAAAACTTTGTACTGTTAAAAGCATTTGTAAAATTACAAAAACATTTCTGTATAAACTTACAAAATTTTTTTACAGTGTACGCTTGTCTGTAGCTCAAGTTATGCTACTGTGAAAACTTCGTTGTCTTTGGAAACAAAACTCTTACGGATTTAAGATTAATTGTTTTGCTCAAGTTTAACAGGATCGTGCAAGGTAGAATTCAAAACACGTGTGTTAATAAAACTTCAGTTATTGGTCCACACGGTGTTTGACACCTCCTGGAGAACGCTGGTCCAATAGTCGCCTTCCACTGTGACAGCAGACAACCAATGCGCAGTTGATATCGGTATATTAGTACATAAGACTGTAGAGTCTAGCCCACAGGTCATTGAACTCACGAATTTTTCATGTCTCTAACAATAACACTGCAGTGCAGCAACATAAATTTTCATTTCTAAACGAAAATTTTGTTTTTATCACTCAAAAGGACATGATTTGATGTGAAACCTTTTACACAATAGGGAACATCTGACTGAGGCGAAAATCAACTCGGCGCCCTATTGGCCGACGACCAGCCGGTAATGAAAGTTTTACAGTACAGTAAGCATGTCGATGGTGAGTAGACAACACTGAGTAAAAGCGTTTGTCGAATGAAACAAAAAGAATTATTAACGTAACCGAATTACTTGTTTACAAGCAGGCATTTAAACATTTTGTTGCAGAAACCAAATTATTTTGTTGTTGCCCCAAACTTGGGATATTTGGTTGGTGCAACGAAAGGCATGGCCCTACTACGTACACAAAACTCTTTCGGTTATCATAAAAAAGTTAAATTAAAACCAAATTTCGAACCCGGATCTCTTCGCGCCAACGCTTATCGGCTTAGGCTAAAGTGACTACTAATGTGTTTTTGATTGCATAATTGGTTAATACAGGAAATACATAAATATTTTGATGTTTCGCATCTTTACTCTTTCGTTTCATTTATAACTGTTTCATTGGGATCGTTTATACGATTATTAAGCCTCAATAAATGCACAAACAAACACGGTTAGTGTCATAATTGTCAATAAAATCCCAAGCTCTCGTGCTGCGTTTTTGAACTAAGGCAATCAAATGACCCGATTTCCCTACAACCAACCAAATAAACGCCAGTACTGTACCAAGATAATTTTGTTGCCTGCGCAAATTCTGCGATAGTGAACATGCCAGACTGTTCCAACTAACCAAATACTTATTGAAGCCAAAGAAAACATCAACTCTAACTTGATATTTACAATGTTTACCGTAACTAAACTGATTAGTTGAAAATACTTGGTGAAATAATTGCCTGTGCTTTATGTACGCAGATGACGTCAAAACAACCAAATAATTGTATGGCTCGAAAAATTATTTTTAAGTTATTTATTTAGTGGAATGACTGCACATATTTGGAGTAAGAGCAGATTAGTTGAGTGAACCAAATGTTGACCAGCGTAAACAAATACTTTTCAAGTAAATTTATTTTGTATATGCAACTATACTCTTTTCTCGGTGCGACAGAACTGGTGTTTCTTCAGTGGTGGATAAAGATGGCTCATTCGTAACTTGTTCTGAATTACAGTAAATGTCTTCAGACCTCAGGATGTTAACATTTAACACTTCCAACACTACGTAAAATAATATAGGCCTAGCGAAATTATCGTTTACAGCACGGTAGAAACGAAACGTCTATACATGCTTGTGGAGAGCAGAGTTATCCATTTTCTGATGGGATTCGGTGTAGCCACAGGATACTTCATAATACAGAGGTGTGACACCTGCTTATATCGCGAAATCCAGACGCGCACGCCACCAAAATGGCCTCACTGGCCACCAGCATGTCGGAATGCCATTCACCAATTAGCGACCGGGTGGGTTGGCGCAGTGGTAACTCACCATACTGGCATTCGGGAGGACTCGGGATCGATTCCCGGTCTGACCATCCTGATTTCGGTTTTCCATGGTTTCCCGAAATCACTCCATGCGAACGCTGCGCTGGGTCCTTAACAAAGTCTATGGCCTATTCTTTCCCCAATCCCTCTTCCCTGAGATACTTGCTCCGTTTCTAATAACCTCGCTGTCAACGATACGTTAAGCCCAACTACCTTCCTAAACCTATCTTCATACCTACCAATTATCGCCTGGTATTCTACTTTCCAGGTGGCAGCCCAGCCAATAGAGAATCTTTCGTAGTACACAGTAGCCAGTCAGACACAAGACCTGTTCCCAAAGCCTCGTGCAGCCAATCAGCGAATGGATACGCCCACATCAAAGAAAAAAACACGTTATTTCATCTCTGTAAATTTATTTACTCTGTGTTGTCGCCAGTCACTTGTAAAATTCGAATTAATTTGATGAACGGGTAAAAGTTTGGTTATCGGTCCACTGTGTCAAGAGGATGTTGTGATATTCACGTGCAGCTATTTATCAATCCGTTATGGCCGTCTCTTATTTGGCAAGAGCCAACTGTTTTTTCGGCCCTGCGATATCTTTGAAGGGATTGATTTTTAATTGTATGCTTCTTGACTGTCTTATTAACGGATGAAGTGGAATAGATGGCCTTAGAAGTTCTCAAAATCTGATCACTATAAATGTTTTTTCCAATGTATAGATACGATGGCTTATCGAAGAAAAAGTTGACCTATTCCTACAGGCGTACTAGTAACATGTCAGAAAATTTTCTTTCGTTTTTGGTTGTCGTGTTTGTACGAAACCACATTGTTATTTCTCAGGACCAATGAGTGTGTTGACACTCGGAGGGCCGTATGAGTGGTATTTTCTGAGATCTCGTCTTGAGATCGTATCGGGTGATAGTCTTGATTAGTTTCTAGTCTTAAGACTCGCGTGAATTAATAGCTCTCGAGTAGTACTTAGCTGAGAGTAGTTTCAAGTTTCTCTTCTCAAGTGATATTATATTGAGAAATACGTTTTACGTGGCATCGCAATGGGCCCTTTGAAGCAAAAATAAAGACCTTTTTGCTGTCGATGTGCGTTTGTTTGCAGCTACGATCGATTGTTTCTCGCGTTTAGTTCTTTTTTCTCGTTTCTTGTACCGAAACGCATTTCAAGAATATTGAAAACTGCACAGTGTTGAAGAAACATAACAATTTCTCTTGTAAAATACAAATACATAATTGAATACGTAATGTTTGGTTTACATATTTGCCAAAACAATTCGCAACGGGTAGCTAAAACAGATTCATTTTTCAGAATTCCGTTACGGATAGAACAGATTTCGTTTAAAGTATACTTCAAAGAGTTACGGTGTTTGACGTGTTTTTTTTTTTAACAACGGTTTAAGTGGAAAATCACCGTAAAATGACGCAATACTCTTCAAAGGTTAAATATATCTATTTGAAATGTGTGATTCGTTTGTAAAATATACGTAGTTTGAAAATGTATCGTTAGTAGTAATTTTAATTTATTATGGTAATGTAAAACAATATTAAAAAGCAGAACATAATTGTTCTTTATTTCGTAAAATTTGTGTTAAAAAAATTATCGAATCAGCATTGTCGTTAACTATACTTACTTTCAAAAACATGAAATAAACTAATTTATTACTACTATGCAAGGTGACATTTGAAACAAAGTGCCACAAATACGCTGTCGTATCCGTCTTTTAATGAGTATTTCGTTATAATTATCGTTATTATCCTATTGATCACACGCACACTATAAGACAAATCCATTTCCGTATTTATCTCAAACAAAATATATCAAGTTTAACCTCAAACAGTGCACATATTGGAGTCTCAAGTGACCCACGGACATAAATTACGTGAAACGAGAATTTTGTCGCTCTCTATAGCTACTAGTTTTCGTGAGTATTAATAAGCAGCAGTCTCAAGAGTCGACTATTGAATCGGAGAAACTAGTCTCAAGACATAAAGTCGCGAGAACTCACTCTGCTGAGAAATACTTCTTCGCGAGTCTCAAAACTATTCTCAGGATGTGTTTATTTAACAAAATCGATTCTCAAAACTAGTCTCAAGTGCTACCAATAACCGACAGGTAATACGGACCTAAGACCGATCTTCATGACTGGTCNATTCTCAAAACTAGTCTCAAGTGCTACCAATAACCGACAGGTAATACGGACCTAAGACCGATCTTCATGACTGGTCTGCAGAACGCCAAGCAGGGTCAAAAATGCAACATGCTATCACGAAAGGAATGAGAACTCAGCGAGGTGAATATGGCGCAGCGCCAGGATGCAAGGGCAAGGGGAAAAGCGAGATCCCCGAGAAAACCCGGCGATCAGCGGTATCGTCGTCCAGCGCGTTTCCCACGTGAGATGATCCGGGAGTGACCTCGCCGGTATTCGAACTCGGTTCGCCTATGACGGAGGTGAGATCTCTATCCTCTGCACCACTGCGGCCCCATACTTTATTTTTTTGGAAGATGCGTTGTCTCAGGTATTTCTCTCAGGAATTTTCAGCGCTGCTACCAACATAGTATATTGGCGCAGAATTGACAGTGTTAAAACTTACAACCACGTGTGGCTCGATCCCGGAACCTAACGTTGTGAATGGGGAAACCCTTATAGATGCCTCGTCCTCTTCTGTTAACTGGTTTTCACGTTGAAAATAGTGAAATTGAAATATCGGTGTTCTCGCTCATTGTGTGCGAANGTGGCTCGATCCCGGAACCTAACGTTGTGAATGGGGAAACCCTTATAGATGCCTCGTCCTCTTCTGTTAACTGGTGTTCACGTTGAAAATAGTGAAATTGAAATATCGGTGTTCTCGCTCATTGTGTGCGAAGCAGAGAAAGACTCTCGCGCTTACAGATCCCGCATTATGAACTAATTGGGTCTCCAGGAAGTCGAATTTCCTTTCGTTTAGACGACACGAGTAGGTACTACGCCCTTCTGCATGCCGGGTCATCCTTGTGAAGAAGAACAAATGCTTCTAATGAAGCACGCACGAACTCCNCCTTGTGAAGAAGAACAAATGCTTCTAATGAAGCACGCACGAACTCCTCCTTCCCTTCAAAAGAGGTGTCATTAAATCCCAAAGACATATCACTCGCCAAATACGAGGCATAAAATTCTGAGAGAGAGAACCATCACTAAGCTGTGGCACGTGTTTACAAAACTATTGTTTCTCTCTTGTTTATAATCTCGGAAACAGCTCGGGGCCNCATCACTAAGCTGTGGCACGTGTTTACAAAACTATTGTTTCTCTCTTGTTTATAATCTCGGAAACAGCTCGGGGCCACGGTGGCTGAGTGGTTAGACTGCTTGCCTACCACCAAGACAAACCGGGTTCAATCCTGGCTGGTTCACTCCGGATTTTTGCAAGTGGAGATCGTGCTGGACGATGCGGCGGGTTTTCTCGGAGATCTCCCGTTTCCCCCGCCCTTGCATTCGGGCGCGGTTTCATTCTCACCTCATTTTACCCTCATCGGCTCTCAAGACCTCTTTGTTAATGGCCGCCCAAATCGCTCAACTCATCTCTCCCTATCGTAGACGCCCATCCGGGTCGGCGTTCAGTCCAGGAATCGTCAGGGTACGTTGGGTGACAACCTTCGCAGACCAGGCTTTCTTCTCGTTGTTCAGATGAGCCGTACTCCAGCGGACGGGCAAATAACGACGATCTTATCTGCTTTCTTTGTATCTCAGAGCGTGCTTTTTCGCACGAACTTGACTTGGCACAAATTCAAACGTTACATCCACAATACAGCATTACGACTTGGAACTATTTCTCTTAATTCGCTGCAACTTAAATCGGAGCCTGCGTGGCATTGTATACGGTAGCTACCGAACACAAAGGCTGATTTAAAAAGCGCTCACTTTACCGTGAACAGCCTATACCTAGGGACACCCGAATTTCGCGAAAAGATTTCATGGCCAGTTGTGTTTGACGACTATTTTTCTCAGATCCACTTTGGTGATTGTTTGGTTTCCGTGCAACGCGTCTTAGGTGTCTGCCTGCTAATCACAGACCTGCACTATCGTAGTTAACCAGTTACGATTGGCCAGTCAAGTAGGTAGATGTCTTCTCACAAAAACGCGCCGCCAATAAGCATAACAAAAACTGCTGATACGACCATAGGTTATTGAAATCTAGCATGCGAGCGAATCTTTTGGCAAAATTCAGGTGTCCCTTCCTACACAAACTTATAATGCAAAATGATATGGTAACTTCCTACTATTTCTGCAGCCCTGCTAAAGTTCTATTTTCGGAAAACCCTCCACTTATTATTCCTACACGTGTAAACAAAACGAACAATTTTTTATTCGGAAACTCTACATTGGCTCAACTATTGCTGTATGTGGGGTTTTTGCTAATATGAATATATAGTCAATAAAACCACCTCCCTCCCATCTAGATTTATTAAGTAGTTCAAATTCATTTCGTGCTTTATATTTCTGAAATTCACGCATAGCGAGACCTTTCCGTAATCATTAAGGGGAGTACCTAGCTGAGCGTTCAAGGTCAAGAAGCAAGGGAGCGATACGGGCCAAACTATTACTCACCCCTAGTGCCTCATCGCTCCTACNGAAGCAAGGGAGCGATACGGGCCAAACTATTACTCACCCCTAGTGCCTCATCGCTCCTACGCACAAGGCGTGCAGTGTATCCGTCGTGGTCCTGTACTGTGCAAATTATATCTGTAACGGTGGGACTTTATTATTCGCCATGAAAGCCCACAGATAAAACTCATCGCTCCTACGTACAAGGCGTGCAGTGTATCCGTCGTGGTCCTGTACTGTGCAAATTATATCTGTAACAGTGGGACTTTATTATACGCCATGAAAGCCCACAGATTAAACTATTCCCGTACAGTATTCAAGGTTTAAAAATGTAATATTTTACCATTTTCACGAATTTTTTTTTCACGAATAACTTTACTATGATAAAACTTAAAGAAAAATTTAGTATACTGTTTTTTTTCCCTTTTTTTTGGCAAAAATACGTATTTCCAGTTCATTTATTTACATATATACACGTATTGATGCAAACAACAATTTCACATAAACTGTTTCAATACATATACTCCTCTTAAAACACGGAAATAACTTTCGTGGTTCATTGCCAACGGAACTGTGAAGAGGCCTTAGGGACGTATTTTATCGCTGCTAGCCTGCTCTTTGTGAACCTTTACCAACAGATAGATTTTCAACAAAGTCTACAAAAAATCAATACACATATGTGGACACGTCCTTGACATCCCTTTAGTTATATTTTGCGGTGAAATTATATTCACGCGATTACGGTATGAGAAACAGCGCGACAGAAAAGCATCGCTATTGCATAAGATCCGCTCGTGAATTTGACAACGACCGTCATCTAGCCACACAACAGGCACTCATACAGAAGTCAAATTACGTGGCGGTTCCTTGAAAGTGGACGTACCCATTCGCTGATTGACTGCGCGAGGCCCTGGGAAAGAGCGCTGTGTCTGATTGGCTACTGCGGAATATTTCCTATTGCCTGGGTTGACGGCTGGCGAGTAATTCACCGGGCGCTGATTGGCGAAAGTCGTTCCGACATGTTCCTGGCCAGTGACGCCGCAATGCTGGCATCTGCTCCAGGATTCCGCGGTACAAGGGGCTGATTCACCTCTGTATTCTGATGTACTCTGTGACAATATCCAGTCGCAGGATGAGTTGAGTGAAGACATTTGGGTGGCTTTTAAGATCGTGGTCTTGAGAGCCGACGAGGGTGAAGCGAGGTGAGTATGGAGCAGCACCGGAATGCAAGGACGGGGGAAACGGGATATCCCCGATAAAATCCGCCGACCAGCACACGATTTCCACGTGTTTAAATCCGGGAGTGATCCCGCTGGGAAATGGAACCCGTTTCACCTTGGCGAGAGGCGAGTATTCAAACCACTACACCACCACTTTTTTCAAATACCCCAACTTATTTGTGAAGCACTCAATTAACCAGCAATTATTTTCTGTTGCTGCTCGCTTCCTAAACGAACGCCAGATCGACAGGTTCCCGCTAACGAATCGCTCAGTCGAAAAACACATAGCACGGTGGTAGAAGCCAGGGCATAAACGACGCAGTTGCTGGTTTCTAAGACTTCTTTCTTTTCCTCCCTTTCGCAGTGAGCGTACTTCCACCCCCGGGGCGAGGAAAAAGAGGGTGAAGCCATGCTCCACGCTGCGTTCTGATTAATTAATAAAAAACAAGAGCACGGGACTTCTTGGTGGCTGATTAACGGGAGGGAGAGAGAGAGCGAGAGAGAGAGAGAGAGAGAGAGAGATAAACTAGGGAGGGGGTGGAAAAAAATGAAATAAGGCTCCAGCTATCGTGATCGTGAANGGTTTCTAAGACTTCTTTCTTTTCCTCCCTTTCGCAGTGAGCGTACTTCCACCCCCGGGGCGAGGAAAAAGAGGGAGAAGCCATGCTCCACGCTGCGTTCTGATTAATTAATAAAAAACAAGAGCACGGGACTTCTTGGTGGCTGATTAACGGGAGGGAGAGAGAGAGAGCGAGAGAGAGAGAGAGAGATAAACTAGGGAGGGGGTGGAAAAAAATTAAATAAGGCTCCAGCTATCGTGATCGTNGAGAGAGAGAGAGAGAGAGAGAGATAAACTAGGGAGGGGGTGGAAAAAAATGAAATAAGGCTCCAGCTATCGTGATCGTGAAGAATACGTGATCGGCGAGGCCTGGGGAAGAAGGAAGAGCTGTTACGAGGGGTGAAGAGGGTGTATTTAGGTGGAGGGTGAGAGGAGGCTGATGTCACCACGTTGCCGATGTTTTCCTGAAGACGCTGACGGTTCGGAAAGGGGGAAAGGGAGAATGTTGGAGTTTGACGTTTTAGGGAGCCAGACAGAGAGGGTAGTAATTAGAAAGGAAAGAACTGGTAGGAGGAAATGAAGGGTGGGATAAGTAGGAAGAGATGTATATGCCATAGGGAGAAAGGGGTGAGAAGGAAGTTCCCGGGGAGGGGCGTGGAGGGGGAGATATGAAATTGGCAGTGACAGAATGAAGAAAATGGGAAAAGGAGAGAAGAAGCGAGTTTTGGAACCAGAGGGGGGCGGTGGAGGACTCCTGACATTTTGTAGACATTTTAGAAACAAAGAAAAAAAAATTAAATTAATGAAGGGATATGGAAAACAGCGTTTTCTCCTGAGCAAGGCGAAAGAAAGGGAAAAGGGGTTGAATAATTCGTCGGAATGGAAATTGAACCTTGATGTGCTGTATACATTATGTGTACTAGCATTTTCCGTGGGGCGCTGCCAAGCATATCGATCGCTTCTCTAGAGGAACGCGGAAGAAGCGAAGTAGGGGTGTTTTTTTTTTAACGTAATTACTATAGGTCCTTCAAAACCCATTCACTACACTCCACGAAACTCAACCATCCTTAAAAGTAATTCTCATGTCGGAAGCGATTATTCATGGGGTTGTATGAATAAAATCTCGAGAAATCCGTCATAAACTACATGCAGTAACGGGTCTTACAGCAGGACCTATTCACTCCAGACAGAAATAATGTACAGCATTTACATTTTAACTTGCACTTACTGGCAAACTATAATAAACGAGTATCCAGAGCAGGTACAGGCGACATACGTGTTATCTATTGCACAACCATAAACTTTTAGTACAGCCCTATCGTGTGAATGTATATTTATTTATTTCTTTGGATCGATTACAGTCCAGCGCTTAAATTGACAGGAGCTGAGGAAGTGCACGTCCTTAACGTGCACTTAAGGAACTGGGTAAAATACTATACCTTATCTTGTCAAGCCGTTGTGTGTTGTGAGAGACCTGAGATATTCACACGCTCAAAATCCTGGAGGCTAGACTTCACACTCTTTCATATACTCATGCAGTCTAGACCTCAAACTATATCGTATACTCATGCAGCCTTCAACTCAAATTCTTTCTTATACTTATGCAGCTAAGACCTCAAACCTTTTCGTATACGTATGCAGTATAAAAATCGCACTCTTTCGTGTACTCATGTAACCTAAACATCAATTTCTTTCGCAGGCCTACACTAATGAAGCCTAGACCTCAAGTTCTTTCTTATACTTATGCAGTCTAGACCTCTAACTATTTCGTATACTCATGCAGCCTAGACCTCAAACGTTTCGTATACTTACGCAGCCTAGACCTCAAATTCTTTTTTATGCTCATGCAGCCTAGACCTCAAACGTTTCGTATACTTACGCAGCCTAGACCTCAAATTATTTCGTATGTTCTTGCAGTTCAGACCTTAAACGCTTTCTTATTCTCATACGGTCTAAGATCTCAAACGATTTCGTATGCACATGTAGCCTAGATCTCAAACTCTTTCTTATACTCGTACAGTCCAAGCCTAAAATTCTTTCGTATATTCAGGCAGCCAATACCTCAAACTCGTTCGTATTCTTATGCAGCTTAGGCCTTAAACTCTTTAGTGTACTTATGCAAATGTTAACCTGTGATGGCTTATTTCTACCACAGTGGGATATATGATATGGCGTATATTTTGTTGCATGTATTTTATTTCACTCAGTGTCTTCCAGTGTGCGTCAAATGAGTCGGAAGTCACTTGCGCAAATAACGAAAATATACTAAAGATAAGTCTAACTTTCATTCCAAAATGAATATGAACAGAGGATCACCCGATTTTCGTGATAACAATACATGTCTGGTTCTATTTAAAAACACTTTATATCAGATCCACTCTCGCGATTTTGAGTGTCTGTTCGCGTACCAGAAATGTTTAGTACAGGAGCTATAATGTATTCGTTGTTTTTCCGCAACTTTTGAATCAAATATTTGAAAAATCATCTCATTATGACGTGTTTAGTTGTTTCCTAAATATTCCACGTATCACACACATTTTATACATGTGTTAACATTAAATTACCTGTTTTGTTGTTAAACTGAACATTTATTAATATTTTATGCAAAAAATTATAATATTTCATTTGCAACTAATACGAATAAAGAAAGAGATAACATATGTGTGTTGATTATGCGTAGT
>NQII01004233.1:0-15899 GCA_002778355.1 Clitarchus hookeri
TAATATAATGTTTTTTTGGTGATTTGGATACGCAATACGAAATAATCACCGAACTAACTACTATTTTAGGCTCGTCCGTAGTGTGCACCTTAATCTTCAAATTTAAACTCATTTACAAAAAATAAAAAATACGACAATTTCGTAAGGAGGTGTTTCAGTACTACAACGTGTGATTGTGCAGCACATTGTTATAACAAAAACTAAGTTTTAACATTTTAGACGATTATATTTGGTTGTGAAATTGCTTTTAATGAAGATGTACGCGGGTAAATCTGACGTGATGAAGTAAAATATTACTTACTTTATTTCTTGCGAAGTTCCGCTGATTGAATTATTTAAAGTATGCAGGAGAGAATGCTTGACTTCTCAAATTAATCGAGTTTCGCTGCTTAGTAACAACTGTTGGGAGCTCAATTATTAAAACATTTTGTTTAGAAACAATGAACACACTTACTGAAACAACCAATTACAGCAAATAATTTTTATTTACGAAATATTTCCAAAACACGTTTGAATTTTGTTTGTTTATTTACATATTATAGCTTTTTTGGGACTTTTCCCAGATTGCCAAATGAAACATAAATATACAATGCATTTAATTTCTTTAAAAATTTTGATTTAGAAAATGGGGTTTTTCAAGATACAGTAAAATTTTCAGTTAATACGCATTCAAGCACTTTGTTTCAAGCTCGACTNTAGAAAATGGGGTTTTTCAAGATACAGTAAAATTTTCAGTTAATACGCATTCAAGCACTTTGTTTCAAGCTCGACTTTTTTGTCATAAACGCAACACTTACTTCGTTAAGGTATCCTGCAATTAAGCTTTCTTGTACGGTAGCTAAAATATTTCGGAGGGCGGACAATTGAGACCACGAGAAGAAGCTATTAATGCTGCATGTTGGAACAGAAATCATTTGAATTACTGTTAAAAATATTTTAAAAGTAATCTTACTGAGATTATATTATACGATCCTATTATATAAGCGGAACAGCCAAATTATCTAATCCTACATTCGAAAACGAAAANACTGAGATTATATTATACGATCCTATTATATAAGCGGAACAGCCAAATTATCTAATCCTACATTCGAAAACGAAAAAAGTTTGTAAAATTTGCTCAGTGATCGGACACGGAAAGTCGACATTCAACAGACATAAATGTTAAGAATAATTTATTATCTATATTTCAGTTGAACATCTAAGGGTAACTTTTGAGAATGAATATAAACTAGGTTTTTGCCACACATCGAACTTAACGCTGACAAGCTAACGGAAAACATAATTAGTCAATTATGGCACCAAATAAAACATTCATAAATATCTCNACTGAGATTATATTATACGATCCTATTATATAAGCGGAACAGCCAAATTATCTAATCCTACATTCGAAAACGAAATAAGTTTGTAAAATTTGCTCAGTGATCGGACACGGAAAGTCGACATTCAACAGACATAAATGTTAAGAATAATTTATTATCTATATTTCAGTTGAACATCTAAGGGTAACTTTTGAGAATGAATATAAACTAGGTTTTTGCCACACATCGAACTTAACGCTGACAAGCTAACGGAAAACATAATTAGTCAATTATGGCACCAAATAAAACATTCATAAATATCTCTTGTAAAGAGAGTTTTTATTTAGAATTTGCCAAAGAATATATTGAATGTGAAATAACAGCAGTGGTATGGTTGGAGTGAATGATAAAAATTGTATTTTTTTTTTCAACATTTTAAAATGTATAATACGTTAACTTTAGCCAGTTCGTGGTCGTTCATTACAGTGTAAATGTAATCAAAGTAAATAAAGTACATAAAAACTGAGAGTAAATACTAAAATTAAGTTTTGCTGCCACAATCTCATAACAGCGTTAGTAAACGCTGTTCTGGTATGTAATTAGTCCTGAATGTCATACATTAAGATGAAATAGGATAATTAATGTATTGGTAAAAATAGTCGCAGCATGCAAAATCTCGGGTTTATCTGCGAGTCAGTCTGGTCAAAGTGAATGCTGTGAATAAACTGTGCTTCACTCATTCCAATGTGCCAGAGGAAAAAAGCATCACGAATTCTGTCAATAGCGAACGGTTTGAATTAAGCGAGTGACATTTCGTGATAGCGATTTCTGGTTCAACTTATCTACCGGGATAACTGAGAATGTCATGTAATTGTCATAAGTTTGCATTGTAATATTTGCCAGCGGCTTATATTTCGTAATTCTAATTTTACTATTGAAAACACTTTGTATCCATTTCTTAATTTTTTGATATCATTTATTAATGGTTTGTATATGTAAATATAAGGAATACACATATAATGTTTAATAATTTAATTTCAGTGGTGGTGAATAAAAATAAAATTTAAATACAATTGAAATAATGATATTGTTACACATTAAATTCTCCGTTATATAAACACTGTATTTATATATTAATATGGTGGAAGCATTAGTTTCCATAAAATTTCCATGTGAAAAATTCTAGTTAACTCTGTAGTATACAGTTGCCCAAAAATGTTTGTGTAGGCGAAAGTCAGTCGATCCGTTGATTTTAACTGAGTGCCCAATCAGAACCCAAGAGAAACAGTCTCAAACTATTAAATCACTGACATCAAATGCCACTGTCTACACAGCACTCCGGGAAATACAGTCCGGCAGACGTTCTCCACGTGGAAGTACACACTCATTCCTCCAGCTGCTAGATCAGCAACCATTATTCATCAATACATATCGCCTCTCACTATGCTCCACTTTGGGCGTTGTTTGCATCTCTCCAGACGTTTGACTTCGGGCATTGATGCATGTGATCAGTGAGCTCTCGGCACGTATATCATGCTCAAATCCTGGAGTAAAGTCCCATCACTATCCCTTTAGGAAATTTACCTGGGCTGCGATTATCGTTCCTTGAAACGGATGTGCGACGACTTGTTCGCACAACACAATACAGCATTCAGCTGTCTCAATTAGTTAATTTCTTTGGTCAGTCAGTGTAAAGTCTGAGCCAGAGTTTCTATGACGTTACCACTTAACGGAGACATTACAGTGAACAGTAGACCGATCACTTTTAAGTACTACGAAAATTCTCTCACGTTGTTAGATTTCATGAGCCCCTAATTTCAGGATAATTTTGAATGGATGGAATAATCTCCGTTGATCATAATAATTTATACATGTCGTTCGTATATTTGATAATTTTCTAATACACAGTATTGTTGATAATGTTAAGAATGAGCAAAGAGGTATCATGCCGCTTTTGGCCATATCTATAAATAAACACAAGCCAGGTTTAACCGCACCTATTAATTTTAAAACTATTTGCAGCCTGCTTAGATATTGAGGTGTAAGATACATCTTCCGCATTCACTTATTATATCACATGTATGTAAACTATAACCTGTTACACACGGTTCACTTTCTTGTGCAAGAAGGTGTACATCTTTTTTGTTCAAGTCGACTTGCTTCATGTGACTGGATAACTTGCTTGCAAGTGGCTTGCATGCAAGGACTTGCGTGCTAGCTAGAATCATTTAGAGACAGTTATATTTTTCGTTTACCATCTTGTGCAAGTAGTTTGTTTACATTTGCATTTTATACGTTTATGTAGCTCCCTTTCAATTGGTTATATTAACATTGTTAATTTGAGAGTAGAAAACAGATTTTAATTCTGTATTAGTGATTTTTAGGTTTGTAAATTATTGTCTGTTGTGGTGGAAATGACTGGCATGCTGCAACATTCAAGTGTTACTACTTTGTGTATACAGTATGTACATGGGACTTGAATACAAGAGAGTGTTTACATTTTTTTCACATTTTCGTGATCACCTTCTTGTTTACAAAATATGTCCGTCTGTATCAGGCTCTACACTCAACTCCAATGGCCAGTTCATTATGGATCAGTATCCGTACGGGTTTCAATACTGAGACCCGTTACAAAACTAGTACGCTTGAACTTATTGCACCATGGTTAATTTAAAATACTGCTAATAGAACATTGTTTTACTGAACACTATGTTCCCTCCCCTTGACAATTTCAGAATTAATATTTCGCCATCTTTAGTCCAAGGTGTTTTTAGCTATTAAAAAAAAAAAAAAAAAAAAAAAAAAAAATTGCGCGAGAGACATGACGTGAGATATATAGAACTAATACCAATTACGAGACTTACATTTACCGTATTATATATTTAGGCCTAGTTTGACTTAAAGAATAATCTCGTTTCAAAATAATGGCCCAAATGAGGACACTTCAACTTTGTACGAAATTAGTTAAATTTTGTTCCAATATTTTACCACATTTGAACTTTCATAAATGTTTTGACATTTTGAGGCTTGTACATTACATCACACACGCATACATTACAGGCCAGTCCTTTGCAAGTAATTAATTGTATCTCATAATTTGCCGTAACAAAAAATCGGTTTCTTTAAAGTATTTATGAGTAAAACAAAATTGAACAACCTTTTATGAATTGGTTTTTATGCAAAAACCGTCAAATATTTAATTTCTACAGTAGTGCATATTTAATTTTCCATTTTACTCTTTAACATTGTCTTGAATTACATTGTTCTCCTGTACATTAACTTGTACTTTTATAGAGTTTCTGATAAAACATTGTGGTTTATAAGGAAATAATACTTGATGATACTTTCCAGGTACACACCGACTTTATAAGAAAGTTATTGGGCATTATGATTATAAAACAATTGCTCTGAAAATATGAATTAAGTATTATCAATCACTATTAGGTTGTTGAGTGTANGGCATTATGATTATAAAACAATTGCTCTGAAAATATGAATTAAGTATTATCAATCACTATTAGGTTGTTGAGTGTCATACGTGTTGTTTATGTAATTGTATTTTTTTTTCAAGCTATTTGTGTAATTTTTATTGTAATATATCGATTAGAGCTATAATTACAATAATTTTTAACAGCGTCTTACAATAAAGTCTTGATCTCAATGCGAATAAAAATTGTACATAATATCAATATAGGATGAGGGACAGTGTACCATACTGAGAGAAAAACGCAGCAAATATTTATAGTTTTAAAAAAATCATGTTGACTGACGATGCGTTTAATATGATGAAAGTAGTTCCACGTGAAACATTGTTTGTCGGATACGAAACTTCAATTTGTGATGCAATATTAGTGTATTTTGGTAAGAAAGAAGCTTTGCAAAACTATACTGTCAAATTACGAGACNGTGTATTTTGGTAAGAAAGAAGCTTTGCAAAACTATACTGTCAAATTACGAGACACCAGCTCATGATATCATGTAATAAACTTTACGGAAACATCTGCATTGCACATATTACACCGTATTAGATTTATTCGTACCGTAAATAATTATTTCGCTGTCACGTTTTCCAAGCGCGGGTAACTTTATTTGGATGTGCACTGAAAAGATATAAAATTGATGCAAATATCAAGTGGAAAATTGATTTTTGTGACGAAATCCAATTCAGCAATAATAAAACTGTAGATCACGACAATAAGTTTTACTGTAGTGTATATAATCCACGCTGAATAAGAGGAACTGTGATCAGTCGAAAATGAATGTCCGTGTTTTATGTGGGTTTTTTTGGTTTGCAATCTTACCTACAGCATTTCATCGAATGAATCCGCACGATACGTGACTACCGTAATGTTTCTCCGACATGCTCACTTTGTAGAGTATTTCCACTAGTGATGTGATTACTGAGCGATGGAAATCCTCCACGCCGCCCCGTCGACGCAAGGAAACACTTGCACTGGGTATTTATGTAGATAGGCCGAGCGAGCACAGTCACGTGGTCTGTGCGATCACGTGACCGCGTTTCTATCTTATAATACGTCTGAATGAAACTGTAACGAGTTAGGAGCCGGAAAGCCTGAACCATCTACGGCTACTCATCACCATTTAGGTAGAATCTTACAACATTCATATGCCATTAGAATGTGCGTTTGTGTTGCAGGAGAAATTTGGAGCACTCATGACATTGTTTGTACGACGTGTGCTAATAAAGCCTGTATGTCCTACTCTTTTCAATGAAACTCTGGTTTCGAAAACTATAAATTTCCAAATAAACGTTTTAAATGCTACCGATAAGCAAAATTGGAGTACTGCAATACAGTTATCAGTTAATACTACAGTTATCGCTGACCCTATATTCTCAACACCTGCAGATAATGTGGCAATAAAATATTCCATCTATTCCATGACAACAAGTTTGAAATAAAATATCCTAAACACTAAATTTTGGTGACAGATATTCCATTCTCCGGTTAAATTATTTAAGTATCTTCATTGATGTCACGTTTTCCTGTTTTACACTCAGAGCCAAACCTCATTTTATTACACTATTTCATTCTCCTCTTGAAAAATATTGCTGTAGCTTCATATCTGTAGCATTCACCTATACAAAACCAAAACAATCTTTTTAAACGCTTTTCGTGATTATCTGCAATTATTCAGTTATCATCTCAGCACCGGAGCTAATTATATCCCAAAAGTATATATTAAATATGACAACTCACCAAAGGTCAGAAGCAGATTATTTACCTCATGTGGTAAGTTGTTTAAGCGGTGGGGTTTACTTCCGAGTTGTGTCGGTACGATATGTAGGGGATGCTTATTCATCTAGTCCATCACATGTGTACATTCTCAAATGAAAAATGTTTAAAAGTGTTTTAAATGAGTTAAACCTTCGTGTAACGGGGGGCCTCAGAGATCCAGCTTTTATGTAGAAAGGAAAAACTGTTCTTTTGTTTTCGTGAGTGGAGGTAGTTTGAGGTTTGTCTTGAATTATACTAATTACGTATAAATAAAAACAAACCACAGATACATGACTTGTCCGTAATGTGGACCTGAAACCTTGGAGATCAAACTCGTGTAGATACAGTTCAAGTTATTAACTATTGTAGAGAACGCGTGATTGCAAAGCACTATATTATAACGTAAGCTACGGTTAAAAATACAAAAATTATATTTATAAATGGGAGTACTAATAAAATTTATATTAACGATTATGAGCTCAAATAAATTTGAGAAGGCAAAGGAAAATGTTACTTACTTTTTCTTATAACGATGTACCAAGGAATACCTCTAAAGTTCGGAGAAGCAGAAAACCATTCACAAATCTAACGCGCTTCGTTGCCTAGTAACAACTTTTTCCAACTCAATAATATAAGGAATTTGTTTTACAGATATTATAACTTATTGTTGCGATGATTATTCTGTCTGCGAATTAGTTTCCTGTACATATGATTCAATGGGTGTCGTTATTTTCATTAAATTTCTTCAATGATATTTTGTATTTCGATTAGTAATCGCAATTATGTGGAATTTTAATATTTCGACTACTATTTTCTCCCTTCTTACGACCAGCGTAATCGTCCGGCACGATTCCCACATGCAAAAATCCGGGAGCGACCCCGCCGGAAATCGAACTCAGTTCGTCTAGGTGGCAAGCGAGTAGTCTAACCACCAAACCACCGTGGCTCCGCCTAATTATAGTCTGTTAGTGGTTTCTTCTAAATCTTTGAATGAAACCTTTGAAAAATCACCCCACAAATGACGTGCTTGGTTCTTTCCCTAATAAGTCTTGTATCACAAGCGTTTTATACTTTTGTGAACAATAACGTATCTTATGTTTGGTCAAATTAAACTTAAACTATTAATTTATTAATTAAATATAATATGTTTGTAAATTATATAAATAAAAACGGTTAGAAAATATGTGTGTTGGTGATACCTAGTAAGAAATAGTTCTCACGCGCACTATTACAATGAAGGGGGCACGAATGCGGAGAGTTGTCATTTTGATGTAATTTTCTATACTTGGTTAAGCTGTGTTTGCACGAGGTGGAGGAATATCTTTAAAGTAGAACTTTAGCAGTGCTTTATAAAAGTGTGAAGTAACCGTGAATGGTCTATACTTTATTCATGTGTCAGTTAAGTATGATAGTAAAGTTGTTGGAACCTAAATGTATACCATTTATTACTGTAACGTGTATAAAGCAGAAATACATTAACTTCGTTTGCCATAAATTTATACATTGCGCTCGAAATACACCGTAAAGACTTGTTCCTATTTTTTCTTAATTCGATGCCAACTTAGAAATATATTCACAATTACTTCAAACATGTCTGAAGCCATGCTAGAGTTTTAATTTCAAAATATTCCTCCGCCTCGTGCAAACAAAGCTTAACCAAGTCTAGGAAATGACGCCAAAGGGACAACGCACCGCATTCGTGCGCACTCAATTTAATAATATTTTGTATAAGTACTCTTTCTTACTAGGCATTACAAACATACCTATTTTCTATCTATTATTATTCACGTTAAGTGTAAATGAAATGCTATAATTTATAAATTACCTATAAGTAAAAGGTCAAATTGAAAATGATATAAATTTATGTTTACACAAGTATTAATCGCTTATGATAAGTGACATGTTTAGGAAACAATGAGAAACTTCATACATGGAGTGAGTTTTCAAAGATTTGATATAAAAAGTGTGAAGAAACCGGAATAGACTATAACTGGGAACCTGCATGCCAGTGTGTACAGTAACTTCCATGAAGTTAACTCGTAGTGAGTTATTTTTCAAATGTGTATTTCAAAAGTGTTCACTTTACAGTAGAAAGCTTATACCACTGTGCAGGGCGGGATAATACCGCTCCAGCTGACAAGAGGTCCCGTACCGGATTGGGAACCTTATTCCAGCGTGTGCCCCTCCACCCCACCCACCTCCCGTCTTAATAAAGCTTGTTGCGAGACGAACCACGCAGTTCCATCTACTCCCGACAGCTAACTCCCATTCTTCGCCGTCCTGATGGCAGTCGGAGACACTCCAGGGCAGCGAATAGAACTCCAGATCAAACACGTTATGGAACATCTGTGTAAACATATACATTAGAACATTAATGCCGATACCATATATTTGCGCATACCATTAAAAATTAGTAATTAATGGTTATTATTCTTTTGACAACCACACTGTTTTGCGTATTTAAAACTAAATCGTGGTTATCCAAACTATGTATGAATAATGCCAAAATAATGTCGGAACTATTTAAAAATAATGTCTGAACTACTATAATATTATAATTATAATCTAAACTATTGTAATTAGTTGAAGTAGCAGAAACCCTGGGTTCTGTTTTTATTTCTTTTTACATTGCAGTTTTCCCGTGACTACGACAATTGTTGCATACGCGTATGTCCGTGATAATAGTACAGGCAGTCACTTACCCTATTGCAGAATCATCAAACATCACGTCAATCTCCGTGTAAACTAGATACACCCATTATGTATATATAGTTTTTGTTAATAGTTGAGGTCCTCTCTGCAATAGAATCGCATGAAATAATGTCGATTTAGTGTTTACATATACATAAATACCAAATATAATATCGGAGAACATTATACTTTGTAAACCTACATCCACTATTCCCCACTATTCTTACTATTTCAGTCACGTTTACGACAATCTCTTACTATAAAATATAAAATACTCAATGCCTGCAGTTATAATTTATGTCTCAATAGCAGCTGCTCAAAATGCGTGTAATTAATAAGTTAATAAAAGTTGATTAATCCCTTTTACTTTGTTCAGTCAATTAACCACAAATGTCACCGGCTTATACGGGTTTGCCTATATAGTCTACGAGTCGGTTTTTCATGCAGAAAATGCTAACTCTGAACTAAAATTTTTTCATACATATTATTTTTACGGTTGGCAAACATAATTATGCTGACAATTTCCTAAACTCTCAACGATTCTTCGAGTTATTTATTGACGGTAAAAAAAAACTCATCAGAGTAGCTGGATGTACCTAGAAGCCATTTATTAAGTGCTAATAATTTATATACTTAAATGTTCTTATTTTTGTGTTATTTAGCTATTATTACAAAAAATTTCCCTACCAAAAAATGTTAATGTGATTAATCGAAATCCATTATTTTTTGCAATAAACAAAAACCAAAGAAAATTATTTGTATCGAAGAATTAATTGAGCACATGTTCCCTTCTCTTATGATCGATTTCTTCATAATCGTAGCGATATTTATAGAAATTGGATAATTCCGATATAAATGCATACATTTCGTTACTAATGAGGTTTAATACTGTTAATTAAGTATTCATATGATTTGTTCTGTTGTGAAAATCATCCACTCTCCAAAACTATTTAGAGATTCTTCACTGTATGTATTCAACATTTTGCTTGGGAATATGATTGGCATACATGGTTGTAATTCACTTATCGCGTGTTTTTGCAATAGTTATGATGACCAATGGTAATTTTTGTGTTCAATCAGTTTCATGTTTCTGTCGTCCTTATGAGACGGGGAATTTATACTTTAATGGAAGCCTCCACGTTTCCTACTCGTTCACTGGCAACAACGTCTTCACCATAATTTCTCTATATAACTTTTCTCGCTACGAAACGATTGGCATTTATAATTGAGATGTAATCTGCAGGTGCGACTGGGAACATCGCTAATTGTATTTTCAGCAAATAATCTAAAGAGCAAAATATCGCAGCAAAAAAAATGTTGAACAGAGTTGTTGATAAAGAAAAGAAACAGTGCAATTTACATTTCAATATTGTGATGAACAAAAAATAACACCACGAAACATCGTTTGCGGAATGAAAAAGAAGTGAGAAGTGTAGGACGGGTAACTTTTTTTTGCGAGCAGCCCATTTCTGAATGTTTGTAACTATAATGAAATTGAATCGACAGTTTTGTAATGATAGAAGTTCACTTTTTGAATTAATTAAAAACATCATTGTGAGTTCCGTAAATGGTCAGTAGAAGGGGAGGGGTGGAGTATTCCAATATATACATGCAAAATTCACGCCATAAACACCGTGCGAACTTTCGCGTTTCTACGCGTATAAAAATATCTCCGCTTAATTTAAAGCGCTTGAAAATAGTTTCAAAACCTTATCCGCCAACATTCCATCGAAACAAGTTCAATCTCAGTTCAAAATATTCTCACATTTGATACAAAATATTCTAGCATTCCTTGACTTGAAAGGTTTGGCCTCTTCGTATCGCCGTGCCTTAGAAATGATGGCAATCTACAGTAAATTTAAAATCAGAAGTTTTCACTAGAAATTATGGGTTAGTGAAATCTAGGAAACAAATGTACCCCCCCCCCCCTTTTTTCCCCTCTATTTTTTTATATATTTCAAATATTTAGTCAGCTGGTGCCAAATTTTCTCGTTGCCAACACGTTCTTCAAATAGTATAATTTAACTTGTAAAGTTGATGATATGTTGGATCTTGTGACCAATTTATGTAGTTGCATTGCAATATGCTCAACCTTACAAGCGGTAGACGCATTTGGAATATCGTACATGCCGAGCACGTTAGAGGAAATCTGTACATACATAGGCCTCATTTGAGAAAGAGGAATGAGGATAAAAATCACTCGTTCTAGTTTAACACAGTGCTTATTCCAACGGCGCTTCCTTCCACTGTCTGTGAGGCCTGGATCTGTCATGATATGTTGTGGAAATGTGAAGAAAATAATCACACTATATGTTATTTACATATGTTCCAGAGAGTGTTGCAAATTTCTTTCGCTTTATCAATTTCGGGTAGCACTCGAGAACGGAATCAGTAAGCAAACTTTTCTACAACTTGCACCAAAGTCAGGTACGTAGATGCTATTAACTGACTGTGGAAATTTCTGTTTTAAATGCATTACATTTGGGTTACATTAGTTTACCGACTTCAAAATAATAATTCCTGTTGTAAACAGTTTAGAACTTCAAAATAAATTTTAGTAAAAAAATAGTAAATTAGAATGTTATAAAACAACTCGTAACAGTGGCGAAATAGATGGATGACGCGAATGCTATATAACAAAATGAAAGTGGTTTTCTACAGAGCCATGTTGAGTGGGAAGTGTCCAGGCATGTGCTGGATGCATGTCAATAATACACGTGTAGTTCATAACTCACAGAGAGGGGAAATCGTTATGAGCATATGCCGTCAATAAGTGATGTGGAAGCTGAGGGACGTCAGTTGGTCATTCAGAGGGGGCGTACCACCTGCGACCGCCGAGAATGGCACGGGTGGCTATTGCAACAAACTAATATTTAATAGTTTTTCGCCTACTGATAAAAATGGAGATTATATACGTAATAGTTAGAGACCTGAAAAAGCAGGTGTTATTTTCTCCAAAAATATGTGTTATTTTTTCGAAAAATATGTGTTATTTTTGTCAAAAATAGCTGTTATTTTCTTGCTACAAAAATGCAGGTTTCTGCATGAGAATTGCTCCATTTTTTCATGTCCTCTTTATAAAGGCATGCATAATTTGAGAAATATCACTTTATTCGTAAAACCTGAAATTGGCAGTGTTATCCCTATTGAAAATAGTCTTTAAAACTTTTATTTCCTTGAAAAAATACCTAACTAACTCCCAGAGAAAATACAGTCACATTTTTTAAGACAAAACCACTAGTTTCCTTTATCAACAGACAACATTGAAAACCATTTCACATTTTCTTACATAAGATTTTGTATTCTGTCTGTCACCTGGAATAAAGGTCATATTGTTTCATGACGAGTCTAATGTAAACAATTTATACACAGTTATAAAAGCAATGTTTAAAAAAAAACGATAAAAGTGCCTTGTACGAAAAGAATTAAAAAATGAGAGAAATCTACCTTTATGTTTTTAACTATCTGAACTTTCAAAAACAGATTTTTGGTTAAGCAAACTTTCGTTTCTTCAGAACGTGTCATTTTTTACCGCACATATTTACAGAGAATATGTATAATAAAAAATACAGTAAGCTGGAAGAATATCAGATTAAAATACGTGATAATTCAATTTACAAATTTATTCTACATAAATAAATGCATAAAAACACATTTTTGACCGTCGTGCCGCTATGTAAAAAATAAATTATTGTTGGATAAAATGTGAAGATGCTATGAGTGTAAACAAACTCAGCGAGCTAGTTGCAAGAATTCCATAGATAACGTGGTGCTTGGTAGACGTAAACACTACAACGGCTCTGTTTCCTAGAGAGCAAATAAACATTTGCTGAGCCGTACACTAGAATGTTAACCCAAAGTTATGCATCATCACTTGCGGTCATGCTATTTATGGCCGTAAACACACGTTACAGAAAGTAAAACATGTTTTCGTTTATNTTTAATATGCAAAAAAAAAAAAAAAAGTCCTAAGAAGCAACTGCGTGACATAAAACAATAATTCGCGAAAATACTGCAGGATTTGGTACAATTTGTGAATAACAGCTGGGATTCTCAAAAATCTTAATTTTTGGTTTTTTTATGAGAAAATTCAGAGTTTGCTAAATTTTGAGGTTTCTATAGCAGTGATGAAAACTCCATCTTAACTGGTGCGCTAATTTACATTCTGATTTCCTGTCAAATATTTTCTAGCCGCGTGTATTGTATGGTCGTCAAGGCCTTGTAATAATTCCCGCTACCTTTAACAGTAACTATTTTGTTTGGTGATTATAATCTTTTGAACTCTGTAAGTGAAAAATTATATGGAATGGGTGTGTCGTTCAAAGAAAGCTACAAAATGTGATCCACGAATTATTGACACTTAGACATTGGAAAATTTTAACACGCAAAAATAACTAGTTGTGGCAACGAAGACGGCGGACGTTTGGTAAACACAGCTACGAGTATTCCTAACCTCAACCACAAAACGTGATATAAACATTCATTGCGTGTCGGTGTGCATTTTGTTTGCCATATTTAGTTAGCAAAGCAACAAAACAGATCATTGTGTAACACTCATTCCGCGAATGTAGGTTTAGTTTTAAGAAAAGGATCTGTGTAAATTTTTAAAATAGGTTTATTTGAAGTAAAACGGGAAAAATCGCTTTATTTGCACTAAAATGCTAAAATTCGTGTTATTTTTTGTTTTATCGCAAATGCTATTTTTCCAGGTCTCTAGTAATAGTACGTACTTTAAAGTACGCTGTTTGAGAAACTTGGAAAACGTGTCCAACACGCTAAAATAACCTCTCAGGCCGTCATGTGCGGCTGGAAGTTCTCTACTTGAACGAGGTGATTCATGAATATTTACCGCAAACTCTCTGTCGTAACAACTGTGCCAGTTCCAGCTCTGCAGCTTTGATGCGTACTTCCAGATAAACATTGCTTACAAAAAATATATCAGCGTAAGTTACCACAAGAATTATTTGCAGCCAATCAACCAAATAAGATAATAATGTTGTTTTACCCTAATTTAATTCAATTCAGGTTAATGTTTTGCAAATACTGTCTTGGGGAGGGTTAGGCTTTCCTAGTTTATATCTCTAGCTTGTGTGTGTTTTCGTACAAGCCGTACAACAGATATAACACGTGAACGAAATAAAAGGAAAATAAATAAAGGAATTGTGCTAATACTTGATTGGAATAGTTGTTCGGACCTTTTAAGGTATCTGCCACATAAAGCGGAAGAAGAAAATAGTTTAAACCAGAAAAATGTGGGAAAATATTATCAGAAGGTAACAATATTTTTAACAGTATTGGCGCTATATAAATTTTATGGGTTGACATGATGTGTTAAAACAATCAATTGTGTACTCACCTAACCGTTAAAATTGCAACTAACTGGAGTGGAGAGTTTTGGGCGGCTCTTAACATCGAGGTCTTGAGAGCCAATGAGGGTAAAGTGAGGTGAGTATGTAGCAGAGCCAGAATGCAAGGGTGGAGGAAACGGGAGAGCCCGAGAAAACCCGGTGACCAGCTGCATCGTCTGTCACGATTCCCACATACGAAACTCCGGGAGCGACTCCTCTGGGAAACGAACCGTTAACCTTGGTGTGAGGCGAGTGGTCTGACCACTACATCCCCGCGGTCCTCATGAGAGTGAAGAAATGAGTATGGAGCAGCGCCGGAATGCAGAGGCAGGGGAAACAGGAGACTAGTTGGCAAATATGGTATTATACATCGATGTATAAAATATCTTAGACAACTCAGATCACTTATTGAATTTAATTCACTCATTTTAAAAATAGTTTACAACATTCTTAATTATTTGGTAGAGTTTTGAAACAATAAACGGAACACTATATTATATCTAAGTGACTGTTACAGATGGATTAGTCCTAAGTGATTGAGTGAACTACTACTTTCTACATTCGCTATTTCTAAACTTTGTTGCGTACTTTGCACAGTCACCAAAACAACATAGTGATAATAAATAATATAATAAAAACATGGTAAGGATAGTCGTTTTCAAGAGATACGTAAACAACACGTGTAGTACCCCTCAAAAGCAATTATGTCAGTTATCATAAGAAAGACACGACAAAAAGGTCAATAGAAAGAGTCATTAGAAAAAGTAAAAACTAGAGCAGGATATGCATTTAGTGGCTGTTTACGGTAAAGTTAACATTTTTGAAAGCCGTGCTTATTTTTTATTTTCGGCTCACTGCATTTCCTTGCACTGTATCTCATTACAAACACTGCCGTGCGGATTACGTTTAATTAGCTGTTTAGAAGATCGTTGCATTTATATACATAAAAATACAACATGTGATTATCTATTTCAGTGTAAACTTTAATTTCCTTCACGTTAATTTCAGTAAATAATGTGATTTTGACTATTTTTCAAGGCTGCAATTTTCGCCCGTCATAGGAATGAAACCCTCCGAGAAAATACTGAGCATTGACTCCGTCATCTACAGCAAACAACACGTGTTACATCGTTGTTAAATGATACGATAATTATTTTTAAAAACATTTATGGTTAGACGCATCATTTTACTTAAGAAGAATATTACAAAATACTGTTCTCCCGTTGCGTACATTACAATAGCGAAAATATTTGCCGACATTTCAAAATTCCTACTGATAAAAAATGTGCTACATAAAACAGAAGTAACTCCCCAAGTAG
>NQII01004233.1:15910-61186 GCA_002778355.1 Clitarchus hookeri
TATATATATATACACACACACACACACACACACACACACACACACATACACACACACACACACACACACACACACACACAATGTGTTAACAAATGCCCAGTTTTGCTGCGAAGACGTTACGAATGTCGAAAATAGTTGTCATAAAACCTCGGCGGCAGAAGCAAATTGATCCAGATTTTTACAGCACTCTTCCATGGCGATATTTATCACTACATGTAAGTTGCATGCAATTTCGTACAAACGAATTTTGTTTTTACGGGGTCTAACGATATGAATGTTTGGCCTAACATTTCTTACGAGAAAATCACTTTTAGCTTATAATATTAGAATAACTACAGACAGCTATTGGAACGTAAATTTATTAGCAGAATAAATAAATTCCCAACCCATAAAAATATATTTTATGTAATTGCATAAACGCATTTAATGCATTATCCAATTTTCATTACTGAAGTAGAGTTTATTCGTGGCAGTTCGGTATGCTCCCTGTTTTAGTGACCGGGATATATTGAAGGGTAAAACAGAACGCCAAGGAACTGTGTAGACATAACACAAGTAGAGGAGAAATTTTCCATATCTGATATGAAGCAATTTCATAACGTTATTTGTTAAAACTAATGAAATACGTACCGAAGTAACGACTGTTCTCGACAGTAACATAAATATTAACACAAATCCATTGAAGTTCCAAAATTGCTAAACAATTTCGCAAATATAATTAAATGCACTCAACATAAGTTATTTCAAGTTTTGAATTATTATAACCAAATTTAATTATATGTATAAACACTGGTGACACTGTAAAAACATTGTGTAACTTTACACCAAATATATGTGGCAGCAGTGTTTCCTTCAACATCGGGGGAGGTAATGTAAAAAAAATTTTAATCAACCCTTTGATGAGGGGGCGGTCAGGGTAGAAGAGCTTTCGCGGGTGGGAGAGAGAGAGAGAGAGAGAGAGAGAGAGAGAGAGAGAGAGAGAGAGACGCGTTGCATCGCTTGTGTCTGGCGGGATCCAAGTCCTCGGTCGGTGAGTGCAGAAATGAAGCGCAACTCCATGTAGACCTCGTTCAACCAATGAAAATTGGCCTACAGGCAAACATTTACTCTGTAGGTTACCACATAAAATGACTTTGGTAAGAGTACACTCCTACATACATTAAATAGGCGTTGGCACCCTCCAATTGCTGGTAACTTTGTAACCCTGCTCTGGAAGCAATTGGACATGACATATTAGTAATCAGCATGCAAAAAGCAATGAAAAATATTGTCTTGATAGTATTCGCCAATCCCGACCTTCAATGCAGAAATCACATTTTTAGTTGGAAAGCAGATAAGTGGTTGTCTGGGAGTTAGGCAGCCTTTACCATTATCGTGCATGGCTTGTGATCTGACACCCTGGCTAATGCCCATGTCATAGGCAGCAGGTTTCTAAGATTGTGGACTACAGGGAAGCTACTGCGGACAAGTGCCCATTTGCATTGGTTCCTGTTATCGTACCAAGTGGCGACGAGGTTGCCTGCCTGCTAGCATTGCGTTGGTAGTTTACACAACAGACAGTCCTTCACAACGTGTGTGATGGAGTGGAGTAATGAGAAACTGCTGAACATGCATCTCATGTATTGTGAAACGATGTGTAATACATCAGCTGTACGTCGTCGATACGCCGTAAAGTTTCCAACTCGACATTTACCAGATGCACGTGCATTCACTTCAGTTCATCGGCGATTGTGTGAAACAGGAATTGTACACGCAAGTTACCACGATCTTAGTCGATCACGGTGAGACATCGAGCACAATGTATTTGACTATGTTGATTTCAACCCACGTGCCAGCATTCGAGGTATCGCTAATGTACTCAAGGAATCACAGTCTTATCGTATTTTGCACTTTATGGCGGGACAGATTGCACGCATATCACTAGCAGCCAGTGCAGGCACTTCTTACCACTGACCGGCCTGCCCGTCTACAGTATTGTGAGTGGTTCCAAAGCCAAATTAGGTGATTCCCAGGTTTAAACGGCGCTATACCATTCACCAACGAAGTATCCTTCACGAGGCAAGGTGTCTTCAAATTCCACAATCAGCATTTCGGGGCGCACATCAACCCACATCCAGTACGGGAATTCCACTTTTGCACTCTTCTATTAGTGCTTGGGTATACCGGTGACTACCCGACTAGCCCACACAGTTGCAGGGAGACAAACAGTCGCACCTGTCAGTTGCTCCGACTCTTCGTGATGCATGTATCTATGACGACCTCCCATTTTCCTGCGTAACATGAGAGTGGTCGCCTCTGTCATGCTATTGACACCTGTAGTTAAGTACTTGGGTCTGCCGGTGACAACCGACCTGCGAAGTCACTTGCTGGATGCCATTAGCCAGGCTTACCCACTACACCTACTTGCCTACACCTTCAACCTTCCAGGCTGCACCCGCTTGTATGGAACACCCACTTTCTTGCTTCTATCCTGTCTACACCTTTATACATCGCCACAGGGCTGGACGGGATAAGACTGCCAAACAGTGGCTAGTCTTGATTGTAAGCCCGGTCGAGGATGGACAGAGTGCCCAATCTGGTGTATTCCTGTAAGCAGGAAGAAGCAGCTCGACAGACGGGAACATCGGCCTGCTCGATCAGTGGAAACTGTAACCTGCACTACGAGATAGAGTCGGAAGTCCCACATGCTTNATGTTGTGGAAATGTGAAGAAAATAATCACACTATATGTTATTTACATATGTTCCAGAGAGTGTTGCAAATTTCTATCGCTTTATCAATTTCGGGTAGCACTCGAGAACGGGAATCAGTAAGCAAACTTTTCTACAACTTGCACCAAAGTCANTCGCTTTATCAATTTCGGGTAGCACTCGAGAACGGGAATCAGTAAGCAAACTTTTCTACAACTTGCACCAAAGTCAGGATACGTAGAGGCTATTAACCGACTGTGGAAATTTCTGTTTTAAATGCATTACATTTGGGTTACATTAGTTTACCGACTTCAAAATAATAATTCCTGTTGTAAACAGTTTAGAACTTCAAAATAAATTTTAGTAAAAAAATAGTAAATTAGAATTTTATAAAACAACTCGTAACAGTGGCGAAATAGATGGATGACGCGAATGCTATATAACAAAATGAAAGTGGTTTTCTNTTATAAAACAACTCGTAACAGTGGCGAAATAGATGGATGACGCGAATGCTATATAACAAAATGAAAGTGGTTTTCTACAGAGCCATGTTGAGTGGGAAGTGTCCAGGCATGTGCTGGATGCATGTCAATAATACACGTGTAGTTCATAACTCACAGAGAGGGGAAATCGTTATGAGCATATGCCGTCAATAAGTGATGTGGAAGCTGAGGGACGTCAGTTGGTCATTCAGAGGGGGCGTACCACCTGCGACCGCCGAGAATGGCACGGGTGGCTATTGCAACAAACTAATATTTAATAGTTTTTCGCCTACTGATAAAAATGGAGATTATATACGNATGGCACGGGTGGCTATTGCAACAAACTAATATTTAATAGTTTTTCGCCTACTGATAAAAATGGAGATTATATACAGAGTGCCCAATCTGGTGTATTCCTGTAAGCAGGAAGAAGCAGCTCGACACACGGGAACATCGGCCTGCTCGATCAGTGGAAACTGTAACCTGCACTACGAGATAGAGTCGGAAGTCCCACATGCTTNACGGGAACATCGGCCTGCTCGATCAGTGGAAACTGTAACCTGCACTACGAGATAGAGTCGGAAGTCCCACATGCTTTTACACCACTACCCCCAAACCGTTTAAAAAGCCAGTCATCTTTAATAGGCCCTCGGCCTCAGACAAGGTGGTTAACCACTTAGACCAATCATCAAGCTACACACCCACTTGGGTTCAGACCCTGCCAGATCCCACTACCATTCATCCTCGTGTCCAGCGGGCCATAATTAACTTGCCGATAGCAAAATGTATCACTCCCAGCAATAGCCCCATAATGTGGACGATGCCTGCTGCCCAGCTGGCTGTGAGGAGGGGGTGAGGCACCGAAGTCTACCAAGGCTCAGAGCACCCATTAGGTGGGGAGGATACGGCTAGAGACCTAGACTATGTAATTGTTATGTACCCAATATGCAGAATCTCACCAGAGCAGAACCTGTAGCAGACATGTGCCCACCGATCCTCAACCAGCTACCATTCCCGAATATACAAGGAAACCCTAGGATGACCTGAAAAAATTCCTTCAGGCTTGCATGATGGATTTTCAGAGAATGCACTAACCTAGAGCCCTGTGGGTATCCAAGGCGAAGGGACAGTTCCAGGGAGAAACCGGGAAATTGTGGCAGATATATGGGGAGTAGTTTGTCATCAACTGGGACCAACTAGCAGAATGTCTTAAAGAACTTTTCTCAGGCCCCCAAATGTTAGCTCAGCTCACCGATGAGTTATACTGCCAGGTCCAGAGGGAAAATGAGGAGGCCGAGCCATTCATCCGATACAAGGCGTTGGTCTTCCATTGAGTGCATCCCGGGCGAGATGAACTGGATGCGGTGGAATTAATAATCCAGCTATTATTACCTGAGATTCGCTCGCATCTGCATCATTCAGAACCTGAGAGGGTGAAAGAGTTCGTAAGAAGGGCGCGAGTTTGAGGAACGAACATAGCTGATATTCGAAGAGTGCTGGCTCATCGTAAGACCACACCCTCCTCCGCAGGGAAGGCCACTAGAACCAAAACCCCACACAAGGGGAAATGCCAGAACCTACCACTGCCCCTACATTAACTAAGTGCTGACACTGCCCCACAAGGCATTTGCCCAGTACTACGAAAGAAGTTGCAAAGCAGACAGGCAGGTCCATCGAGAATGCTAGAGGAAAAGGATGCGAGAAGAGCCAGTTAACACACCGAAGCCCACCCTGAATCAGGGAAACACGAAATCCGTAAAGTCCGAAGGAGCTGGAGGAGGAGGCCCTATAGGATGCCATCATACAAGAGAAGGTGGTCATATGAGACCCGCCCCGAACTATAGTGCTCATCGTGGGAAAGGAAGTCCTGGTCACTTTGTACACCACTGCATACACAAACAACTACATACTTTATCCATAAACTAGCAGTATAATGGGGATTCTGGGAACAAATCCAACCTGCCACGAAGAAGGGGTCCTGTTTACCCACCGAAGGTGAACCAACCCTAACCCTGACATTCGCTAACGAGGAAATCACAACCAGATTTCACGCAGCAAAGGAGCTTGGTGAGACAGTCATCTTGGGGCAACCATGGCTGCCCGAAAAACAAACGATGGGTGCTACTAAGAGGTGATAGATAACCTGATGTGAGCTCGAACTCACTCCCCTCTCGCGACAGCTCGTTGCGCCATACAACACCAACAGCCCCAGCCGAGCACTATGCCACAGTCACCATCAGCAACTAACTCGAACAAGTGGGCCACCCTTAACAGTCCTGGGGTCCAGATACCAGTCATTAGGCATGCGTGCTCCCACATCACACTGCGCTGTCAGGGCATATCACATGAGAAGGCATCACCAGGCAGAGTAGCGCTCCTGATCAGGTCGTTTACTACAGCCGACACTAGAGTGCGACCCGAGTGTAAGTGCAAAGTAGCCCCTAAAAAGCAGAACACTGCAGCCCATTGGAAAACCCAGAGTGTATCGAGTGCATAAAGCACAGGAAGGAAACACCTTGTGTGTTCTTGGTCAACCAGCCCGCAGAGGTGTCAAAGTGATACAGGATACAGAGATAGGAAATGTCTGTATTATAAGGGTTTTATTAGGTTTAGTTTTTTATCACTTAGTGCAGATATATGAAGTGTAAGTCATTTCCACATAGTGCAATTTTTAACTCAGACATACTCATACCGACACAATGCAACTCAAAGCAATCCAACAGACATGTATTCTACTTACCTTTATTGTTNACTCAGACATACTCATACCGACACAATGCAACTCAAAGCAATCCAACAGACATGTATTCTACTTACCTTTATTGTCAATTATAAAACTATTGTAGCGCATAATATGTTTTTTACTAGGGACTATGTTCAGCTTCATTTGATAAGGGATATATCCCACACAGTTTATTTGTAGCAGAAGGTTCAGAACACCTACTTCCGGTTCTGTAACATTCTAGAATATTCTCAAGAAGCGCTACCCCGATGCCACCAAGCCACTACTGGGAACTTGGTGGCCTCGGGGCAGGCAGTCTGGTTACAGAGCCTGAAGCAGGAGGTAATGAGAGTCGGCCATGCTCACCAGCCCCTTATGGGCTCAAAATGAACTTGTCACATCATTTAGTTATCAATAGTTCTTTTTTTGCTTACATGGAACCTTAATGTAATCTAATTAACTTCATCGGCCTGGAAGGTGAGACACTATCAGTCATTTGCCCCACGGGCGTAGAACTCGTAAAGTACATAATGGAGAAGTAAGCTGCGTTTTGAACAGCAATAGCCAACGACATGATATAGTGTCGAGCCAGTTTTAATTAGTGTTGAAGAGTGTTTTTCCTTCTACTAGCACCTGAATTGGAGAAATAAAGCACGTTTAAACTCCCATTTACGCCTTTTATTTCAGGTCAAGCTGCGTAAGTTTGTAGGGAGCGCCCCCCCAACTGTGGTCTTTTTCAGTATTTAATTAAGTGTTATTTACCCTGCGTGTAATTAGCATGTGGAGAGGCTTACAGCTCCACANCCAACCGTGGTCTTTTTCAGTATTTAATTAAGTGTTATTTACCCTGCGTGTAATTAGCATGTGGAGAGGCTTACAGCTCCACATTTAGACCACGGAAGTAAGAATCATGCGAGCAATAACAAAGTAATCACGGCGGACTTGTGCGGGGCACAACCACCCACGGTTCCACAACCATCAATCAACAAGATGCGGATGACAACAGGATCCAGTCCATGATGGGTGGTCAACCATAACGACCCTATTATCACTGAGCAGCTGGCTAAGTATCTTGACAGAATGTCTCTGGATCGGTGTGTTTCCCATCAGAGACACACAAGAGTTTGTACACCGCTACATCACCCTCTAATCCCCTTGCCATCATAAGCCATTGCGTCAAACCTTAACGGGTTGTCGTTAGCTAAGGAGTGGGAAACAGGTTGTTTACATTTACAGTGCCAGATTTAAAGAAAGGTTGGTTAAGTTGGAATTTCGATTTAAATGGTGCCAGCTCGGTTGAGCAGTGAGATTATTCTTAAGGGGTGGGCCATTCGGCCGCGTGGCTGCTCCTGGATTCACCCTGCGCCGACGATAATATATTGTTGAAGTATTTGTCCTGTATGCCTGCCTAATGAGGATGTAGACCCACATGTGCCGCTAATTTCAGAGTGAGATTGTTATGGCCATCTCACATGCAGATAGAATATATGTGCCCAAAAATAACGTCATTTATGGGGTACAGTAGTAGAGTGGGTAGAGAACCCAAAAAATTAAGTGGCCGTGAAGCGGCCAGCAGTGAAATAAAACCACCATTTGGACTAGTAGGATTTTGCTCACTGCGAAACTTCCTCCGAAGAGGCATTTACATCTACTCAATGGCTAGGGCGCGTTGGAACCAGTATTGAACAAAAACGGCACGCGGCTGATAAAATGAGTTACGTCGTAATTACAATCCTGGCACTTTTGAACTAGCAGATCTTGGGTGGTGGTGCTGCCTCTGGGCCAGAAAAGTTAAGCTACAGTTCCAAAACACAAAAAATAACTATTGAAAACTGAATTGCGAGTAGATCAAACAGTGAAGGCACGCGGTAATTGACCACCTCCAGCAAGCTCTAGAGACCTACTAAACAAAATGGCGGAGACCTGCCGAGAGCTCAACAAAAAAGCGCCTGAGAGACACTGAAAAATACAAACCATATATTGCAAAAAGGACAAGTATACTAAAACAACGTGCCATAATATTACAAAACAATTGAACACTTATTAATTAGATTTAACAAACAAATTATGTGATAGTATAAAAATTTGTTGGCAGTAAACAAGTAGAGCAACCTATTGTTGATAAACTCTGGAGCTGTTTCTCCCAGACTGTTGTCTCATTCATTTAATAAAAACAACAATTAACACTTCAAGAATTCACAAAATAATTACGCTCTCAAGCTTTTAATGAGTAGGGTGGCATCGGGTGGATCAAGCTGGGCGAGTCCATTTTCACCCCAGGAGGAGTGTAGATAACCATGCCAAATTGGTTACAAAACAATGGCAGGTTTATATTCAGGACCTCTAAGTAAAAATTCAATGTGGCTGTACAATTGTAAAAATTAGATTGTCTTTATGCCACACTCACACTGCACGNACCTCTAAGTAAAAATTCAATGTGGCTGTACAATTGTAAAAATTAGATTGTCTTTATGCCACACTCACACTGCACGCACATGCACACACGAAGAAGTAACATGTGTAGAGGGGGTGTACGAAGGGGGTTCTGGGACTCTGGACCAATTGTAGCACCCTCGCTGCATTAATTTCCCCAGTGATAACTTTTCTAGGGAGGTTGTTTGGTGGTAATTGTCAGACCGAATTATTATGCCCTTACAGGTTGCCTCTTGAGGGCATGAACGTGGGGCGGTCACTTGACTCCGGCAATACCTCGGACGTCGTGCAGATAGGGTGCACTCCTCGCACACTGCGCCTAGGCAGGAGTCGTGGAGGTGTAACTGGCACGTTTGCGCTGACTCCCCCTGTAGAGCACATCATAGCTACACAGANACACATGCACACGAAGAAGTAACATGTGTAGAGGGGGTGTACGAAGGGGGTTCTGGGACTCTGGACCAATTGTAGCACCCTCGCTGCATTAATTTCCCCAGTGATAACTTTTCTAGGGAGGTTGTTTGGTTGTAATTGTCAGACCGAATTATTATGCCCTTACAGGTTGCCTCTTGAGGGCATGAACGTGGGGCGGTCACTTGACTCCGGCAATACCTCGGACGTCGTGCAGATAGGGTGCACTCCTCGCACACTGCGCCTAGGCAGGAGTCGTGGAGGTGTAACTGGCACGTTTGCGCTGACTCCCCCCTGTAGAGCACATCATAGCTACACAGAGGTAGTGCGACGAACGGGCTAAGGAAGAGGTACGCTGCGCATGCCAACCTGGCGCTACTTCGTTAAGACAGAAGTACGCAGTCTATTACCGTGGAAGACGTGAACCACAAGCTGCAAGGAAAAGCCGCGGTACAACTGACCCAAATTGTAAAAGAACACCAGCGCGTGTTTCAGCAATGCAGCATGCTACGCCAGACTGCTACGATTTCACNCTGACCCAAATTGTAAAAGAACACCAGCGCGTGTTTCAGCAATGCAGCATGCTACGCCAGACTGCTACGATTTCACACAAAATCCACCTAATCAGTCCTCAAATAACCCATAACAGTCCAGGGGAGGCTTCGGCCAAAAGGAAGGTCATTATCGAGCAGCAGTTTGAGTTATACAATTCAACATCATCGAGCTGTCAGACTCCGTGTACAATGCTCGAGTTATTTTAGTACCAAAAAAAGATGACATTCTGCAGTTCTGTGTCAATCACCACAACCTAAATCAATTTACTCAGCCAGTAGCTCCCTCTTCTCACAACTTACGGAACACGTTCATTTCACATGGAGAGGCCAAAATCTTCAACACCCTCGACATGCGATGTGGCTATTGGCAGATACCGGTCCACCTGCCCTCAAGACCTTACGTCAATTTCACAGCCCTTTCGCCTTAAGATTACACTAGTCACATTACAACATCTCGTGGCTGCAGAAGCCATCACTGGCCACATCGGGGAGTTCTGCTATGCATACCTGGAAGATATAATCATCTCTAAAGACTGGTATGTGCACCGGTGCCATCTACAACTAGTCTTGTCTTTGAGAGATACGAGGTTTACGGCCTCATGTGCTGGCTGTCTAAGCGTCACTTCGGAAAGACAGACAGACTTTTTGGGGCACAGAATCACTCCCGAAAGAAACTTCACTCAGAACAAACATATTTGAGCCAAAGCTAAGGCCTCAAAATAGGAAACAGTAGCGGAAATTAACAGGGCTCTGCAACTAGCTACACGACTTTATTCCCAACATCGCCGAGCTCATGGGATCACTAAACCACCTCCTACGACAGGGCCAGAGCTGGAGATAGACGATGAGTAAAACGCCTTCCATAGGATTAAAAACCAATACTCGTGCAGCCCGACATGCTCTATCTGCCACTCCCCAACTTACTACTAATTCTGCAAAGAGATTCTAGTGGAGTCCGCCTAGGGGCTGTTTTATTCCAGGAGACGCCAGAAGGCAACCGACTGATGATCTGCTATACAAGCACCTCCTATCGGACACGGAAATTATGTGCCATTCCAACGAACAGGAATGCCTGGCAATATTTTGGCACTCAAAAAATTCCATTACCACCTGGATTATGCACCTTTTTNTTCCAACGAACAGGAATGCCTGGCAATATTTTGCCACTCAAAAAATTCCATTACCACCTGGATTATGCACCTTTTGTCCTACGAATGGATAACCGAGCAATAAAATGGCTACATACATCACGTGTCACCAAGTCCAATCTAGGTCACTNTTTGTCCTACGAATGGATAACCGAGCAATAAAATGGCTACATACATCACGTGTCACCAAGTCCAATCTAGGTCACTGGGCTCTCCTGCTGCAGGAGTTCACCATCATAATCCAGCACTGCCTGGAGAAGCAGAACGAGCTACCCGATGTAATTACTAGAACTCTGAACCCATGTCAGGATGAAGTGGACCTGGAAGATTGAAAAAAAAAGACGCTCCCACCAGAATATGCTATACATCAAAAGCCGAATCCAGGAAGATATGTGCAGCTAATGGACGNAAAAAAAAGACGCTCCCACCAGAATATGCTATACATCAAAAGCCGAATCCAGGAAGATATGTGCAGCTAATGGACGCATAAACCAGTCAAGCCATCTTCGCAGCACAGCAGCAAGCTGACCCTGAAGTTTAGAACCTACTAGGCAAGTAACCTAAGCACTTCAAAGAAGAGCAGAGTCACGTGTGGACTCGAACCCATTCCAACACCGAAGACTGGAAGTTGTGGATGCCTCACAACTTACGAGCAGACATCTGCCACTACCACCACAAACACCCCCAAACGGGACACCCCGGAGTAAAGGAGATACTCCAAGAGCTAAGCCAGAGATACACCTAGAACGGTGTGAGTAGAGACATGAAAATATATGTCCGGCAATGCCAAGTCTGTGGCAGCACGAAGGCCCACGGAGCCGTAAAAGCTGCAGCAATACATCGCCGACCAACGCAGGCATGGACAAAAGTCGCTGTCGACTTAATAGGCCCGTACCCTTATTCCCAAAAGGGGTAACAATACATCCTGGTAGTCACCAATTTATTGTTGAGTGAACTTTCCACCCCTGCTGCCTCATAACTGACAACAGGCCGCAATTCATAGGAGCAGCATGGGAAAACGTCTGTCACCTATGGGGAGTTCAACCCTGGACTACACCCAGCTACCACTCGCAAGGGAACCCGACTGAGAGGAACTAGGAGATTAAAAAATACCTCCGAAGCCGCATGCAAGGTGATCACCACAGATGGAACTCCTATCTCAGACTTCGCCATCGGAGAAACGAAGCCCTGGGAGCTTCCCCCAGCGAGCTACATTCGGCCGATCCCTGTAGATACCCAAAGAGTGGGATTGGGAAGCCGAACTTAGTGAAGTGCCACAGGCCGAAGAAATATGCTGTGAGAGTATAAAACCTGCAAAAGCAGCTGGCCAGAATCGCAAAAGTATCCCACGCCTACATCTCAGCCTGGAAGCACCATAACTGAAGGGGAAAATGTGTGGACTAAAACCTGACCACTGAGCAGCCAAGCAGCACATTTTAATTCTGTTCACCCTAAATAAGAAGACTCCTACTTAGTGAGTGAAAAGTGAGGAAATACACTGTGGATACAGGACAGAAATGGGAACATATGTAAGCTGCACGTGATACACATCGAAAACCACCAATCCTGAGATCGAACAAAAGACCCTACACAGGGCNGAACATATGTAAGCTGCACGTGATACACATCGAAAACCACCAATCCTGAGATCGAACAAAAGACCCTACACAGGGCCCGCAACCACCGAAAGTAGAACCTGAGCGTGGACATGTGATTATCAGTGACCCAGTAGACATAGCAGCACCAGTCAAGAGCCCCTCTACACACCACACACAGGCAACTACTCCCTCCAAACCGCAGCAGTCTTCAGAGCCGCAGTACATGCCTTCGCCGGAGTCAGCGCCAACCAGGGGGAGAAGAAAGTGCTCCGAGTAACCCCTGGTGGGGCAATCAGCAAGCAGGGAGCAGTGAGTACTGCCCCCTCCAGCACAGACGTCGCCCTCCATGTTCGCCGCCGCAGGGGCGGGAAACCAGTCTGCCAACGAGAAAGTCGTGGCTTCCCTCCCGCCAGTCAGCTGTGGGCCGTGACTGCGACCTTCGTGCCATGGGTTGACTCATTGCTGCCTTCACAATCATCTGAGCAAAGGTATGTTCCACCTCAGCGTAAATCCAGTCTTGGCGAGCTTACCATGCCGACGCCGAGGGAAGACCCAGGCGCCACCACTGCAGTAACCCCGCAGTAGACTCATTGTGAGGAGCATACCTTGGTAACTCCTCACCTGCTTAGAGCCACAGACTATGTGTGTGTCACTGTCCTGTGCAACGTCACACCCGCTGAGTGTCTCCTCCACCTCACCGTGTGAACCAGCCCCGTCCACGAAGGCGTGTGAGATAGCATAGGAATGAGTTTAGCTAGTCATGTAATTTTTTAGATGGATAGGACAAAGAATACGAAGTGAGCAAGAAGCAAAACTCCATGTGTCGAAAGCAGAGCGATCCCTTCCCCAAGTGTTGTGCGACATGATGTAAACCAGCAAGCTAAGGAAAATTCTGGTCTTGAAATATGCTTCAACCTTACCAGAAGTATATTGGCACATAAGTATAGCCACACCTCTGTATTGTAGCCTTAGACAGTGTAAGTAAAAATTGTTGTTTCTGCTTTTCCTTCTTAAGTTTTTGCTGGTTTGTGCTTTTGTTTTGCAACTGAACAAAAAAAAAAAAAAACTGNTGGGATGGGCAGTTTAATTGAAGCCTTGGATAGGTCTTCTCATAGACGTTTGTAGGGGGGTGTGTCCTTGAGTTGGTTTTCTGCTTCTAGAGGTAGTCTGCTTTTCTTTCCGAAGAGTTTATGTTGCTGTTGTTAGGTAATGAGGTAGCAAAATCAGGGTCTGGAATGTTGACCAGGTTATATGTGATTAACTGTGGGGAGGGTCCCACTTGGATGGGACACACTAGTATATACCTGCTTCCGAAGATACACAAGGAATAATACCCACCCCCACAGGACATCCCATTGTATCACGGATTGGCAGCCCCACTGAGAGAATCTCAGAACTTGTAGATGCCCACCTTCAACCTTGGGTACAGCAGCTTTTGTCCTACGTCAAGGACACTGGTCACTTCCTTGAACGCTCAAGACACCTGGGCCCCATTCTCCAAGACTCATACATGAACACCATAGATGTTACGTCTCTCTATACAAACATCCCCCACTCATCTGGACTGTCGACCATAGAATATAACCTCAAGCAAAGACCACCACACAGCAAACCTTCTACAGTATTCCTTATTAAACTCGCTAGGTTAACCCTCCAGATTTCAAGAGACACTCACTATCTTCAGATTAAAGGCACAGCGATGGGTACACATATGGCTCCATCTTATACCAATCTTTTTATGGGCAGTTCAGAAGACTTCCTCAGTCACGAACCAACCCAACTACACTGCCGGATGCGTTTCATCGATGACATCTTCATGATATGAACTTCCACTGAAGACTGCCTAATTCACTTTCTGAAGAACTTAAATGCATACAGTTTGCTCAATTCCACCTGGCCATACTCCAAAACACATGCCATATTCCTATATCTTGAATTGACTCTCCACAATGGCACAATTTAAACTGCTGTACACACACCAAATCCACCAACAACCTCCAGTACTTACATTTCGACATCTACCACCCATGCCATGCCAATAAATCCCTATCTTACGGTCTTGCCACTAGAGCCAGACATATCTGCTCCACCAACAGTGATCTCAACAAACAGTGTGAACAAATAGCCAGAGCATTCCTCGACAGTGGCTACCCCAGGCACCTCGTCCACAAACAGATTCGGCAAACCATCTCATATACCGAAACGCAAACCAAGGTCAACAGCATTGATATACCCCTGTTGGTCCCATATCATGAAGGTCTAAGTCAACTCAGAAACATTCTCCACTCTGGATACAAAATTCTGGATTCCTCACCACAAACACAAGACCTGCTCTCCAAACCACCCAGATTGGTATTCAAAAGGCCACCTAATCTCCACAACAAACTGGTTCGTCCATGGCTGCAGCCTACCACAAATGCCAAACAAACTATCACCCCCAGAGGATCCCACCCCTGCAATAGCTTATGCTGTGGCTCCTGTGCCATCCACCAGCCCTCAACTTCTTTCAATATCAGACACACTAGCCATACACACCCCATCCAAGGCAACTACAACTGTGCAACAGAAAATCTGATTTATCAGCTACAGTGCCAACACTGTAAAGCAGAATACATCGGCCTCACCACCAACACACTCGGGAAGAAAATGAATGGCCACAGAGCAGATACCAAACAATCATAGCTGGTTACATCANCAACACTGTAATATAGAATACATCAGCCTCACCACCAACACACTCGGGAAGAAAATGAATGGCCACAGAGCAGATACCAAACAATCATAGCTGGTTACATCAATAACTTACAAGACAAACCAGTTGCAACACATGCAGCATCATACAACAAAGACTTTGATTCCTGCTACAATACCACAGTTGCAAGAGCCCTACCACCTTTAAGCAGTAGCTTAGAACTCAGATGCTGGGAATTAGCTCACCAATTTATAACACAATCCAGGCAGCTGCCATGTCTCAACATAAGATAATCACAGCTCCAAACCACACTCAACCGCTTTACCAACACATTTTCAATTTTCTCGCCCTACGCTAGTTTGCCACCTGGTCGCTAGGTTTACTACCAACAGCACCCTTCCACTATACTGGAGTGTCTTACAACTCACCACCTGATGAAGCTGGCCTAGCCAGCGAAATGTAGCGATCGTGCAACCGTGTGGAAAATGTGTCATCCTGTGTGCGCGTGTGTGCACCTGTCGACAAGTACTACACTGCGAGTACTTGAATTCCAGTTGTTTTATATACTTCAGTAAATGGGAATTACATTACACTGGCTGTTTTCCAAAGTTTGGGGTAGTGACGAGTTAGAAAATTTGAAAAGACATGTTTGAGTAATAGAGCTAGAATTCAAGGAAACCTTTAACTACAAAATAAAAAATTTTGTCAAGTCAAGAAGAATGAGACAATTAAAATTTGTTATACCCCAGATTATGAAACTTGTTGTTATTTATAGTTCAGGTATCGCCTCAGTGTGTTGATTACAGAGTCACAGCTTAATTAAGTATAGTGATTTATCCGATGTACGTTGTATTTGTTTAATTTATATTAATTTACAAGTCACTGTGACATGTGTTTTGAGAGCAGTACCAAAACCATGTGCCTTCACAAAGATATCTGTAGAATAAAATACCAAATCAAAGACAATTACTAGTATACATGCTTGCATGGCTGTATACCACACACTCATGGCAAGGCTCAGGTGACACATTTCTGGAATACTCAGCAGGTACACTAGAGTGTTTTCTCCCTGATCCTGGTCGAAAAGTTAGCAGGTGCTGGTGGCTTTCTTGGTTGGCAGGTGTCAAGTGGTCGTTCCCATCCATGTCACAACTTTACTACGCGTGCTTTGTTGTTCCGTCAAAAGTAATTTTACTGCATCTCTTCTCTCCATGCTCTCAAATATCTCACAACCAAAAGACAATAACAACACAATTAATTTTTTTTAAATCACTTTTATTGCAAAACTCAGCGTTTGACACGAATGGTAACAAACTGTATAATATATAATATATTGAATTATCATCATGACCTATGTACATGTGAATGACACTATTACATTCTGTACAACTGAGAGACGAGGAAAAAATCAATGGTTGGTACGGCAGTATGGCAGCTACTCCATGAATGAATACTTCCAAAGGCAGCGCGTATCTGCTGCAACTTTATATTGTGTCTGTGGTGGTGAATATCATGTGTCTATGCTTAATACTGGAGCTTGCAATCTCAGTGTCTGCTTCAAACTATACAATAGAGCACAGGTAAAGCAATCTATAGTTCACAATCTCACTAAAATATGTTAACATATTAAGATAAATTTATTCAATTTAGGTAAGTCTTATTTCATGGGAGAGACAATTTTTTTTTTTCAATTACAACAGTTCATTACCTCTCAGAAATGTAAATACGTACACAATATACAAATACTACAAAAACTGAACTGACTACACAAAAGTACTGCTCTTCTTCATTGCTATAATTTTTAAGTTAAAATTCATGACTGTCAGAAGCTAACAGCAAAAAATGTGCAATGAATCAATTGTTTATCTTAATTCAATATTAACATAAAAACCGAACGCAACAGTATACTTTAGGCGTAAGAAGGAAGACTTAAAACAGTTTTAGTACTTTTCATGAACAACTTTTCTTGTATGTGGAATGCAAAATAACAAAAAAATACGTTAAGCTGCTGATGCACAATGCAAATACAAAGCCCTTATTGATCATAAATACACAAAGCAACAACATTAACACAACACACCATATACAATTGAAACATTTCCGATACATACAATTTTTTCTCAGATTTACTTTCCTGTTTATTCTCTTACATCTTTTGGACTTCCAGATTTTGTGTTGGACTTCATAAAACTTAAAGCTCATCTTAGCTACATTACGTTTTCACAACTGTACACAATCTGACAGGAAAATAAAGTTACAATGAAATTACCATGCAAGTGTTCTCTTCACTTGTCCTGTCATCTAATAAAGATGCAAATAAGTTAAATGTAAAGAAAATATTGTGCTGTACATTCTTCTTGAGCATCATATTACAAATTAAGCTAATATATAGAAATATTTTAACATCAGTACTTTTTAGTGTGACAATAAAATATAAAAATGGCATAAGTAAAAAATTAAATGAAACTTTAATAAATTACATAAGTCTTAAGAGCCAAGAAACAGTTCACTGTCATATGTGCATACCACATTTTTGCTCTAAAAATTGCCCATGATGAAAGGTTCTTTTCCAAACAGAAAATACATTTGTAAAGAATGATATGAAAGAGAGTGCAAATTGTATTGTAACAGCTTCTCAAAACAACAGCCAATTAGAGCTTAACATTTTGGCAATATGTAAAAGGAATTATTAATTTAGCCCAAGCTATGCCCAAGTGCCAATAGTGTCTCTTAAATTAAATAACAATTTACACTTCACTGTTAAATTTTATGGCCATACTGTAGTATGCATAACACATGAACAGTATGTATAAGTATTTCTAAATGTATGGTATCCTTTGTAGGACCTCCTGTTTTTACATTGAAACTTTCACATAATTTATTATTCACCTTGTGATTAATTCACAGTACTTTAACAGTGATAAAATGTCTGCTTTGTTTATAAAAAAAAAAACATACGCATGCTGCTTCTATTACAATGAAATGTAAGCAGCAGCTTATAATCGGATGACAAACTGGGCTAGGTTACTGTTATGAGATGCCACTGCTGTGTGTCGGGCATTTGCAACTTCTTTTGATTGGACAGGTGTAGGGAGGAGGTGCTCATACAGTAGTTTGAACTGCCAAGTAACGCGTTAAAGGCTTGGCCCCACATATTGGGACTGATTGAGGCCCAGCCCGGGCGAAGAAGGGAACCTGGTCTTGACAGGCAGGTGCCACAGTTCAGGGTCGCAACCGGGCCAGCTAAGAAATTTGTAGGACAATTCGCATTGAGGTGTTGCCTAAAGTCATGTTCATATTTTCTCATTGAATGTATTAACACGTTTTCAAATTTCGGCAATAGCAACCTAGGAATCGTAGCACTAAAAGACGAGGATGTGTATATAAGCTAAGCGGTTGAAAAGTAGGCCAGTGGAAGGGGGAGTTAGTAACTTTGTTCCCTCATTTGATTGATGATGAAAGAAAATTTTGTGAGCACTTTAGAATGACGTAGTCAACATTCCAAATGCTGTTCTTGATACTGGAGAATCACAGAAATAAAATAAACCTTTGTAGGAGCTTGACATTCACCAAAACAGTACCAAACAGTTTATTCGAGGAAAGCTACTATTGCCTTGATTACAGTTCTTTTGCACTCGTGATATTAGTTAAACCAAATTATTTTTAAACTGTTCAAGCCACTGTGAAGGGTCATAATAAAAATCCTACCATGACTATGTGATACGTATATTATATACTATGTACCTGGAATTCAATAGTTTCAAGCTTGTAGTTTTGGCATCAAAAAACTTAAATAATTGAGATAAATTAATTTTTACTGCCCATTATAAATACTGTGAACAAAATTCTTTGGGAAATGATTTTATAAATGTTGTTCTTTGTAACAAAAACCGCCAAATAAATTAAACACTTTTAAAACACGACAAACTTCCGTTCACCCATCTCTGTAAACACAAAATTCGAAAAATGTCTCTACTGGTGATGTAACATGTAAAAGAAAATGTTCTATGATAATGTAATTTATCATATATTCACAAATAACAGAACCAAATTATGTAATAAAAAAACTGCAGGACAATTAAAACCTGAAACTCTGTGTGCAATGCTAGCCTCAACGAAGTAGCGTCCTGCCCCTCCGACATTTCCTGCAGCACAGATAAGATTCAGGGCCGGGTCTGGGATAAAGTAAGCAAATCTACGTTCATCAAGCTCAGATCCAGCGCCCAGACACATTACTGACATGTGCTGGAATGTCTTACGTAAGATGGTGGTTCAAGGTGACGTCGGTGGCTCAGACAGTGCCTGGTTCGGAATGGGCCGAGAAATGCGAGGCCAGGCCTTGACAACATGCTACAGGAGAAAATTTTATTTCCTTGGAAGGACTTTCAAAATAAGGGGCACTGGAATTACATTGGTGCAGCAGGTACATAGACAAATTGTACTGCAGTCACATTTTTCTTGCTGGGAACATTTTTGTAGCTCGGTTTCTTACACGAAATAGTATGTCGAAATTATAAAACTATATGGAAAATGATACCCACTACAATGTACCATTTTGGATATATCAACTTACAGCAAGGAACTTTTGCTTCACATAAAATACTTGAATACTTAAAACAGAAATACATGGATAAAAAAAACCCATCCATCCTGTCCGGTTTGGCACACTGTTCAAAAAAGATCCTTTCATTTCTACCTTGTGCATTTTCTATTTCGGCATAGCTTCGGGGTACCAAGACGCAACTTCATACCTAGACCTCTACAGCTAATACGTCAATGTGAAAATACGAGAAAATAAAATGACCAAATGTTAGAAGAAATGATTATACTATCAACTGTAAACTGAATATTAAAAGACTGAAAACTTAAAGTGATGTTTGAAATAAATTAAAACTCTAAGCTCTTAAGTTTACAGAATGAAACACAACGTAGGTGTAATGGTGGTGAACCAGAGGCATAAATTATGGAAAGGTAATACAAACAAAAAATTTGAGGAAATTTCACAAAACCAAGACTAGGGGTTCCTTACACAAAAAACTGTAAATATGGAACAAAGATAGAGCTACAGAAAGACTTTCTGTATACTACATTTCCCCAGTTCTTTCCATGCAGTTACTTAACCATAAAAAAGGTTAGTTTCAGTTCTGCACGTGAGTATGGAGTGACAAGAGGCAGAGCAACAAGAAAATTAAATAGTATCTTGAACAATTTAAGGAAAACCATAGTTTTCTTGTGTTTGTTGCAATTAATGTCAAAAATACAGCATCAACAAGAGCTATCAAGTACCTTACTAATTAGAAAGGCCATGTCACACAACAAAATAACCACAAAAATTACAGTAATAATTATTTATGGCAACACTAAACAGAATACAGCAGCTATATTCACTGCAATCAGCCTCATTGTACCACCTGTCAGTTCAGAGCAAACACACATTTGACTAGTATTTTTATGCAATCGTAAATTATTATCTCCTCTACATGAAAATTACAAATCTTCTTGTAAAAAAATTTAAACTGACATATTTTCAGAACATTTATATATTTATAATTACAACAGGGTGTATTTATGATTAACTCCAATGAATAAGGCAAACCTACTGTTCTCTTACTGTGGTTGAAGATTATTCAAACTATTCACAGCAGAACCTCTTTCTTTTTTTAAACTTTCCACAAGACAAAAAAGTTGCCAATTGAAGGAAAATATAAAATCACAAGGAGATACAAAAGAGGGGTTCTGCTGTACGAGTAAATCACAATATTTTGACAACACAGTGGTTACAGCACAAGCTTTATAACAAATTCAACACATTATAAACCAGAAAGTAGGCCCTCTGAGAAGGTTACAGCTGTTAAATATCATCACTGCATTACATTGCTCTAATGATTTTCAAATATTTTGTCAATTCTATGACACTGCTAGCATTAAAATGCAAATGCTATGGAAACTAATGCAACAGAACTGTTTCTACAAATGCTGTTAAAACAAACTTACTTCATTACAACTGCAATACAAATATTTCATACACCCAACATACGCAATGCAGTGAGGTCACCTAAATTTTTACCCAAATGTACCAAATGCTTTTAAAACCATAATCTGGCAAAATTCCACAAAATGCTATCTTTAATTAATTACAGTCTAAAAATAGCTTTCCCCATTCCAACAAACGAAGCTAACCAATAATAATAATAATAAAAAAAGAGAGAGAGACCATAATTATTAATGGCATACACAGAATCCTGCTGCTGTTGAATACTGCAAAGGTACACTTCTCTATTTACTATGGCACGCAACGCAATCAATGTAGTTTGCATGTAAATTAGGTGAATGGGAGCCAGACATCCAACTCAACAAAATGAATTAAAATTACCAACAGAATATAACAAACATTACGAAAATTTGAATGTAATCAATCGTACACATTGCAAACACAACCTAAGCTTTTACGACTGGTAATGCACAGGGGCGGTCAGGGGGTCCCTTGCTGGTAGAGGAAGCCAGGAGAGCCAATTATTAAAATTGTCTTAAACATATAATATCCCCAATTTTATGACCTCGGATTTTGCGACAGTCGTAATTTTATGAAATTATCAAAACCACCAAAACAATTACAAAAACTTGAAGAAAAAATTGTAGGCAAAAATGCAAAAGTCACAATCAAAGTTATTTTAAAAATGTGTTTGTTAGAATAGTAATGCATCTTTAATAACATACTGTTTGATTTGAGTTTCGCGTTTATACAAAAACTTTTCATTCCCCCTTCAGGTTGAGATAGGGAATTCAATGTTACCAGATACGGTTAATGCAAAATAGTCATTATGTATTATGAAGTAACTTTCTCTCTGTTTACGCAATGTACTATTGTTCTACTACTGGATAAACCTAATGAAATTGTTTGCGTACGTGAATTTTCGGGAATATATATTCTCAAATAGGTTAACATCAATAGCATACAATTATAATGTGGTCTGTTACCATACAATTTGGATACGTACCATTAATTTTTCTGTTGCACATAATATTATTGTTCACTGTGTTCAGTTTTGTTTTCCACAGTATAGCCAAAGCAACCATTACAAAGTCCTGAATGAGTAAGTGTGATCAACATGGCGCAGTGCACTACCACGTCCAAGTGTAATAAAATGAACACAGTTAGGAGTGCTGAGTCTGTGCTTTGGGTGTATTGCAGTTATCGTAAAAATGTATTTATAAATTTATAGTCTTTAAATTGGTGCTCAACAAAAATAAAGCAATATATTCAGTTTGTGCTGATTTTTGAACTGCTTAATAAAATAAAGATAACGTCAGGAAAAAATAATATTTGAGATAAGTTTTAAATTAGACTTCTTGTGGGTGAGTTGGTCCTATTGACACTCCCATTGTTTTTGTTTTGTTTCTCTACCACTGTTTACTAACAAAGCCTAGTTTTCATTGGTTATAAGCTACATGCTGAAAATGGCCAAATGGAAGAAAAACAATTTATCTTTATCTGTAAAAATAAATAGCTGTGTACGGTACTGGGAGGTCTAAATCAGACATTGCGCAGGACTTTAACGCACCGTTGTAGAACAGTTAAAGCAGCATGCGTGAGTGGCAATATTACTAAGGACAAAAAACGTATGCATGGTCCTCAGCACAAAGACCTTGAAGATAAACAGTTGGAGTGGTTTCACCAATGTGGGGAGGGAACATACCCTTATCAGGGCTGGTAATTTGGCAGAAAACTGATTGCTTTGCATTGCAGTTTAAAATTGATACCTTTAAGTGCAGTATGGGATGGCTGCAGCATTTTAAAGAGCAAAACAATCTGGTATATAAAACTGCGTGTGGTGAGAGTGAGGCTGCATGCAAGGATGCCGCACTCAGTTGGCGGTATTCTGTAAAAACGATTCTAAATTAACATGCACCTCATGTGACATTTTTAACATGGATGAAACAGGCATATTTATCAACTCTCTTCCCAACAAGACACTTACTTTTAGGGGAGAAGCTTGCTTTGGTTCCAAACATAGCAAGGTCCGAGTGACAGTTTTGCTGTGCTTAACCAAGACGGCAGCACAAAGCTCAGACCTCTCGTGAGAGGAAAACCACAAAAACCAACATGTTTCAAGAGCACTGCCACCACCCAGCTGCCCTGCAACTATCCAGCAAATGAAAATGCTAGCTCGATGCGCTGCACATACAGCTCATGGACTGCAGCTGAACAATGTCACATTGACGTTCCTGCCAGCCAACNCCCTGCAACTATCCAGCAAATGAAAATGCTTGGGCAACAACAAAAATATTTCAATCATGGCTCATCAAGTTTGACAGAAGATGGCAACTTTGAACAGGAAATTTCTTCTCCTGCTAGCTCGATGCGCTGCACATACAGCTCATGGACTGCAGCTGAACAATGTCACATTGACGTTCCTGCCAGCCAACACAACCACCTTTATGCAGCCACACTGCACCAGGGCATCATACTGTCAGTAAAGAGATTTTACAGGTCAAGACTGGTCAAATATCTTATTCGGCAGCTAGAACTGCAGAAGTGCTCTCTGCCTAGATGGAATGTTTTGGGTGCCCTGAGGAACCCTGCAGCTTGGGACAGTGTGTCTGCTGTAACAATCCAGAACTGTTTTGCCACAAGTGGATATGGCAAAACATTGGAATGTACACAAAAAGACAGTCCAGATACAGTCAATGGCTGAGAAGATCTTAAACAGCACAATGCTTTGGGGGACTGAACAATTTGTACAAATTGACATTGTGTCGACAAAAGCTGCATCATTGACTGAGGAATGTGAAGGTGGGTTGGATGAAGTTGTTGCGGTTGCGTGAGAAAATGAAGATGCTGAATTTGTTCATGAGCTTGCTGACAAGAAAGAAGCAACTTCAGCAATAAGTGTCCTTGAAAATGTTCTGGCTGCTAGTGATGTCAACAAGTATGTCTAGTCATCCTCTAACAAACTGTGCAGTGCAATACTGGGTATTTATGACAAGAAACAGGTGCAGTAGAAAATTAATGCATTTTTCAAGCCCGGTTAAGGTAGAACTGTTTTATGTACACATTAACAGTCTGCTTGTTGTTTCCCATAGGGTTATACATAAAGCAATATTTTTAATTTTAAGTACCTAACCCACTGCAAATGTTTTCATATTGAGTTGTGATGAACATGGGATTTCTTAAAAATATTTTCACAACACTGCCTGCAAAAATTTTGTACCTGTTTCAGTAACATTTTTTCTCGCATCTGGTTTCTTTTTATTTCCTTACATGTTATCCGAGAATATAAAGACTGCTATAATGAATCTCGTATTAAAAGAAATGAAAGCATTGTGATATTCTGTCATTCAACTCAGTTTTGACGTAAAAATTAACATTAGTTTTTAATCAATATTTTTTTATTGTGAGGATCAACACCTGTTAAATAAAAACCTCATTAATACAAACTGCTACATTCTAGATCCCTTCAGGTTTGTATTAAAGAGGTTTCACTGTATGCGGTAATAAAATACAGGGGTTGTTACATTACTGTCAAGTGGTAGGCCACAATATGAGTGTGTGCATGTGCGCACGCTCGTGTATGTGTGTATGCTGTATGCATGCACGCGCGCGCGCACACACACAGGATGACAGGTAATTCGCGAATGCGGACTGCTTTTGGTAAAAAGCATAAGGCGCCTAGTTTACGAGAAAAACAACATTTAAGTACACAAAATGACAATTTCATGTTAAGCACATCATACAGAATGCCGAAACGTTATAACATGTGTTTGAAATTTGCTCTGCCCATAGCAATGCGCTTTTCTGCACGTTGGATGCAAGCAGCATGCACAGAGTTTGGCTGCCGGATGCACCCATGGCCGTTGCCATGTCCCAGTACTCACTGCATGTGAATCCATTACCTCTTTGGCACTACTGTAAAACCTCTGTATAACAAAATTGAAAGGACCAAAGTTTTGTGTGTTTTGTATAGAGGGGTTCTTTATAGAGAAGTGATTTACAATGTATTTCTTTTTTCATCATGCAGTCAATTTTGAATCTAATTGCTGCTGAAATTTAATTGCATTGGTTGTTTTGTATTCATTTATATAATAAAAGTATTAAATGGATTTTATTTTGAACACTTATACAGTAAACTATGACCACTAATTTTGTTTGGAGCAACATTATGTAAACAAAAAAATTGCAAAATTCTTAAATTAAAAATAAGTAATAAAAACTCATATGATAAAACAGTACTTGGTACACACAAAGTGAGACTATACAGTATACAGTTTCTACAGCACTTAAAATAACATTATGGCTTTGGTATATTTTATTTTTTACCTGAAATATGTGACACATGAAGGTTTTTTTTTACAGTTCTTAGTAAAATTTTGTAAAAAAAAGAGAGCTATGAAAGGAAAGTAACTATAATCAGTCCTTTCAGTCTTTGTTATAAAGAGGTCGTGTGCTGAAAATGGACAGATAATTTGTTATAAATAGTAGAAAATGCATTGTATCTCATACAATTTTGACAGAATAAAAAACAAATTTTGTTCGAGAAGTTTTACTGTACTGAGCTCGGCTTATTCCCTTGCCGTATGTCTTACGACCAAAAATTAGTTGCAGCATTGCCACATGAACTCACCTTTATCTAATTGGAATACCACATGTTTGATACAATGGTCTTTGGACCTTCTTTCATGTCATTTTTCTCGTAAAAGAAGGGTCTTATGCATTTTTACCAAAGACTATTTTCTACTTAGTTTTGAGCACAGATTTGCGTGGTGTAGTCCGTATCTGCGGATTACCTGACATCCTGTATTTTGTAATCAGCAATGGTAAAGTTACAGAAAAAATGTAATTGGGCTGAAGTATAATTACTTGGGAGAAAATTGTAACAAATTACAAATAAAATTAACTCCAGAAGAAAGCAGGTAATTAATAAAATTACAAGTACTTGGCATTTATTTCCTAATTTGAAATACTTTTTAAAGTTTACCACACTGGAGAATTTGTTATATTTGGCTTACATCGTGAGTTATGGCATAGTAGTGAAGACTATGAGGATACAGGAAATCCCAGGGTAAACACTAAAGAAGTCTAAAAAATACCATCACAACAAAACCATCTGATAACTGGAAACTCTGCCCGACTCTGCTTTGTGGGGTCTGAATAATGCAGGCAGAATACACTAACGCATAGTTGAAGGAAGGAATCAGCAAGTTCAGTAGATCCAAAAATTACGCCTCTCCAATTTTTCAGAACTTTGCGAAAGTCTGTAAAGTAAAGAATTACTGAATGCATTGATACTGATGTTGGTAAAGACATCTATGTTCACGCAAAATAAGAACAGCATAGGTACCTGTCACTCCCTGCACTTTAATTCGGTACCAAGAATTGCGTTTTCTCAAGTTTGATAGGGTGCTACATGCTGCATTTAAAAACGTTTATCTAACACACAACTTTCAATTTATATATGTGTTTCCTTTACATTGTGTGCTTGCATGTTCAAAATACTTTTGCAAGTCTGCAAAAGGAAAAATGTGATGTTGACATTTAAATTTACTTGGTCAAGGTACATGAATAACCATTGTTATTGTTTGTCGTTTTCAATAAACACAATCAAATGGAACCATTTGGTTCAAATCATATTTGTAAATATGTCGCCAACAGGCATGGAAGATACCCCTGCAGTGTGAATTTGCTATGAGCATCATTTGGATAGAGGGATAATTACATAACTTGTATTGAGCAGGAGTAGATTTAGACTTTTGGTTTGCCGAAGAAGGGGGCGGGAGGAGGTCACATCATCATTGTGCATAAATGTTTAAACAGGTGTGGTACATAATGGTAAATGGCACTAGCCTGTTATTAAATACAAACTGCTTCATATGTAGTCACAAATATTGTAATGAACTAGCAAATTGCTGTACGAATGTTGCACATAAAAATCAAAACAATTTAATTAGCAACTTATTTTCAAAAATAAGAGGCATGTGAAATTAATTACTTGATGTAAACATCAGTGAAATATAAATTTGTGGCATCAAAATGAATTATTTTTGTAACTACTTAGCACCCGATGACTGAACTCCACAGAATTGCCCACAACAGACAATTTAAGATCCTGGATTCAAAACATAACATGGCAACTGTAGCAAATGCATCATCTGGTGTATATCAATTAGTATCAATTTTGTGACCAGTGTGTTTGTTATTCGCTTACAATGGTTAATCAGTAAGAATTAAATGCAAGTAAAATTAGAATAAAATCCCTAGATGAAGTAGAAAAAAGTAACAATTACCGGTAACGAGAATACAGTATAATTCATTACAAGCAATCACTGTTGTAATGCCTAGTAAGAAATAGTTCTCATGAATGCAGTCGTAGTCACTTTGCTGTGATTTTCTAGACTTGGTTAAGCTTTGTTTGAATGAGGTGGAGGATTATTCTGATAATAGAACATCAGCAGAGCTTCAGTAAAGTTGGAAGTAACTATGAATGGATTATTTACAGGATTATTCTAAAGTAACTTTACATCTTTGAACATGAATATGAAATAATTGAAAAGATTTACAATATTTCTTCCAATGCACAAATAAAGTCAAACACTTCTATGTTTTATGTACAGAAACCGTAGCTCCAAAAAGTACCACCACGAGTGCTCTCTGTGCGATCAAAATGGCTACTTTCAAAAAGTGTGGAGCGAGCTCATTGTTTCTGACGATGCCATGGAGTATGGTAGGGAATGCTTCACTCAAAGTCCAGCACGTGAACAAGACATGCATCTATGGAAAGTGGGATTCCACAGCCATATGTGTGACTAAGACATTTACACTTAAGAGTGTACCAATTACCAATATTGCAGGCCGTTTCACATAGTGATAAACATGTTTGTAAGGTATTTTGTGTGGAACATTGTGGCAGGTTGAAGATGACAAAAGATTTTCAGTGATAAAAGCATGTTCCATGTCACTGGCAGTTACCACACACAACTGCAGGATTTGGGGTAGTGAAAATCTCAGTGCCTCCATGGAACATTTTCACGACAGTACCGAATGAATGTGTTTTGTACCCTCGGCAAATATAAAAAGTACAGGCCCTACTTTTTCATGGAGATGACATTACCAGCATTGTGTAGCTGGACACGCTCCAACAGTTCCTCATCAGTGACTGTGACCAAGAAGGACACATTCATTTCCAGCAAGATGGCGCAGCCCCTCAATACCTTGGAGAAGTGCGCGAGATCCTCAACAACCGTTTCCCAGGTCTGTGGATTGGTCGGGCTACACCAATAGCATGACCAGATTATTCCTCCAACCTAACACCATTAGATTTTTTCTTGTACAGTCATGTTAAAGATCGAGCATATGTGGCACCCTTACCAGCAAATGTGGCTGAACTATGAATACAAATTATGGCTGTGTTGTTGAAGTGACACAGCAGATGCTATACTGTACGTGGGAAGAAATTAACTTTAGATGGGATGTCTGCCATATAACAGGTGGAAGTCACATTGAATCAAAAACAAAATTTGTGTACAAAACTTGTGAAGTGTGTGGCTTCATTTGTTCATTAGAAGAAATATCAGAAGTCCTTTAAATAATTCTATAGTGACGTTAAAAGTTGTAAAGTTAGTTTAGAATAATTGTGTGTGTATGTGTGCATATGCGCACACGTGCACATACGCATGTGTGTTAAAACCTTTGTTTGGGCCATACTCGGCACGCGTGCCTGGTCAGCTAGGCTGTGTGCAGCTCATGATGTCAAGAGAAGTTTTGTCTCTGGAACTCCTTCCTCCCATGCTACACACAATTTTATGGATACACAATTTACGAGGGTAGCGATTTTTCAGGTCATTCTTGAGAACCATCAAAAAATTCCAACAATCAATGAAAACATACTAAAGTATAGGCAAAAAGGCAAGAGGTCATTATCAAAAGCTATTAAAAAATGTGTTAATCTAGCAATAAGGTATAGATGTTGTAATGTTGCTGCCTGTGATTGGTATGCTACTACTCTAAATTAATAATAATAAAAGGATGAATTGGTGGAAATCTGCTGTTTACCGTTGGCATCATCGAAAAATGCAACATGTCGGCATGCTAAAAGGTAGGAAAGACATCGGACTATTGAATTAAAATGATATTTTATTTAAAAATTATGTTGGGTTTATGTTGGAGAATATTAAACATTTTTGGAGACTAGGGGAGGTTAAGTATACACTTCTTGGGTATAATTTTAGTATTTGGAGAACGTCTGTCAATTAAACTCAATCAAATCAATACTTCATTTTAAAAAAATGTTTGTTTTGTGCCAAAGACAATTAAACAGGAAATTCACATAAAAAAATGCACTTTTAAACATAATTTTAAAATTGTTTAGGCTTCAAAATTGGTTAGCTTTGATTTTGCGATATAATTTTTGGGAACTGTGGACATTTGCAAAATTAGTGTCTACTGTACTTAAATGTTCACTAAAAATGTTGGTTTATACATTCCTTGAAAATGTTTTCTATTAGCATGAGAAAAGGAGGAATTGTTTTCTACACCTTTTGAGCTGACACTCATTAAACATGAGCAAGTGCCTATTTACAGTTAGCATTCTTCAGTACCTGAAGCTATACGGAGTTATCTAGTGATCTAATTTTTTATGTGAACAAAGGACAGCACTGTACCTGCCAGCTAATGCAGGGATGACACGGTTATGTTAAATAATTTGACATGGAAGCCGGACTAAGGGTGGTGCTCTCTGTCCTGCCCTCTCCTGAGATTAACATGATAATGATGATAGTGATGCACCCATGGCAACTGTCGTAGTACAGCCCCTTTCAGGCAACTGTCGTAGTACAGCCCCTTTCAGGCAACTGTCGTAGTACAGCCCCTTTCAGGAAGAGCAGTCAGCAGTTGTCAGTCGGCAGTTGCAGTTATACAGTTGGCCGCAGGCATATTGCATTAGCAATGTAATGCTAATGAAAATACTCACAGCGTAAAATTTTTTTTATATTAAAAGTTTGGTTACTATAAAGAAATGACAAAATACAATACAATTATTGTTCATAGTATTTTAAAGTGAAATTATATTAAAAAACACAACAAAGTCACACATTTTGTTTTCAGTTTTTTTTACAGTTGTGCATATGTTGCATTTATACATTTTATTCTTTAATTCTGGATACATGGTATGAAATGATGCTAAAAAAATAATTTGTGCTGCCAAACCAAGTTCACCTGACAGCGAACAGTCAACAGTCAAATGTTTATTCTGTAAGAGGAACATCTTCAGATCCCCTGTGTGTGTTAGCAATTTAGACTTTCATAGTTTAAAAAATCAGAATGGTTTTACAGGTCTCAGAATTATGCACTGGTAATTTTTTTTCAATGTAATATACCACCTTCTAAAAAGGTAATTTTACAACTTGAAAAGCATGAAACACTTAAAATTTTAAATTCACAGCAGCAATTATACACAGTCGAATCACATTATTATGGCCACCTGCTAGAATCCAGAGTAACCGCCCTTCGTAGCACGGACAGCAGCTAGACGAGCTGGCAAAGACTCAGTCAGGTGCTGATAGGTCTCCACGGGTATCAGGAGCCATGCTATCTGCAGTGCATCCCACAACTGTTGAAGGGTGCGTGGCGGAGGAGACAGATAGCAAACAAAACTATCAAGGTGGTCCCACAGATGTTCAATTGGATTGAGATTGAGGCTGTTTGGCTGGAAGATCCCATCCTTCCAAGGAAAGACAATCGTCATGTACGGGTGGACTGATCGCCGAGGATGGATTCATAACCAAATTGATCAAGAATAACTTCCACTCAGATGACGAGACCTAGAGAATACCACGAGAACATTCCCCAGACCATAACACTGCCCCCACCGCCTTGTGTTCATCCAGCAATAGATGCAGGGTGTCGGTGCTCTGACGTTTCTCGCTGGACATGCTGAAGTCCATCCGTTCTATGCAGCTGAAACGGCGACTCATCAGAGAAGGCTACCCATCGCCAATCCGCAGCTGTCCAGTAACCATACTGTCGAGAAAATTCCAGTAATTTTCGTCGGTGCACATGTGTTAGCATGGGTGCAGTCACCCTCTGTCTACTATGGAGCCCCATTCGCAGAAGGGTTCGCTGAACTGTTGCGGTAGACAAGTGCCTGGATGCCCCCTGGTTCATTTGGATGGTGAGCTGTTCCATTATTCCCAATGGTGCTATTCGTCCACTCACGATACACTTTTACCACAACGGCACGTGAACAGTTCACAAACGTCGCTGTTTCTGAAATGCTGCCCCCCTTGGCCAGAAAACCGATGATCAACCCTTTTTACAACTCTGTTAAATCACTTTCCATACCCATGACAGCAGGAAGCGCACGGTGTACAGCCAAACCGTCAGTTGCATTATATACCTGCTTCACCAGCCCACGTCATGGGCCATACGTCACGGGCTACGCGCTGCAGATGGCACTTCTAGCAGGTGGTCATAATAATGCGATTCAACTGCGTATATAAAAATAAGTTTTATAATAAGAGAAATACTATATTCCAAGATAACATGTCTACAAACCATTTATATTTTTGTAACCAATGCATAATTAACGTACCATGTTTAATATTCAAAATAAACTGTTCAAATATTTGCAAACTGTACAGTATGTGTAAAAGTACTATTTTCTTTGTAGACTGGGAGGATACCGGTACGTACGCCAATTTATGAAATAAACACCATTATAATGTTGTAGGTGCCGGTAACCAATCTTGAGCCAAATCTGCTAATGAATATAAATACTGCACACTACTACAAGCACAGTTATGTTTGCTGGGATTCAAGAAACGCTGATAAAAATTATTTATACAGGCCCACAGAAAATAATTTTAAGAACTAAATTAGTATGTGCAGTTCCCAAAACAAAATAAATACTGTAAAATACTACCTTACTGGTACCTTAATAGCAGGCCAAAGCAAATTATTTTGCAAGACAAAGAAATTTCATTGCAATTCTGGTTATGCTATAGTCATAGTGAAAATCCATTGGGCACAGTCCATGACAAACAGAACTTGGTAAAAGCAAGTCAAACATACATACATCCTAAACTTGCATTTCAAAGCCAAAGGAAAGCACAGCTGATTGTAAACACACACACACAATAGAACTACGCAAGTATAGTGCATGAATGAGTCGCCAATAAGTTAAAAGCAAAAACAGAAATCTGAAATTGTAAATGAACCCATAAACCAATCAGTGTCTGCTGTATATAACTACAATTACTCAGCAGTTTAATAAAGTTTAATTCTTTATGTAATGAAAAAAGGTTATTTTCAGAAAGTTCAATTTTGATTTGCATTTTTCTTTTCAGTTAGCATTCAGAGATAAACAAGATCTGAAAATTACAACACATCAATATTAATTATTAGCCAATTTCAGTATTCCAGTGACTAACACAAATGTTGGCAAGGTTATGCACATTCGCAATTGTTTCGACTCAAGGCACAAAGTGTTGACTCACAAAACATGTAGATTATTCCTATCAACTTCAGGCACAAGAACATGCAAGTTTTTTATACTGTAAAAGTACAAGTTTAGGAAAAAATTTTGACGTAAAATTTTTAATACAAAAATAAGATAATAAAACACCCTTAGCATGTGGAAGTAAGAATTGGAATAAAAAAGTGAGGCATATTCAGATAAATATGTACAGCAATGTTTATTTGGGTGATGTGCTACCACCTGGCACTGCAGCATGCTCGACACTGCCAGCATAATGTTACAGCTACCCAAGCCAGCAGGTCTACACTATGGAACAAGAGAGAGAGGAGAGTGCACATCGCAACTGCACCTGAGATGTGGGCATACTGCATGCAGGGCATTATGTACTACATTAGGGGAGTGGAGAGGTTTGGACGGCTCTTAACATTGGGGTCTTGGGAGCCGATGAGGGTGAAGTGAGGTGAGTATGGTGCAGTGCCAGAATGTTTGGGCGGGGGTAACTGCTGACCAGCAGCATCTTCCGGCACAATTCCCATGTGCGAAAATCTGGGAGCAACCCCACCGAGAATCGATCCTGGTTCACGTTAGAGGGAGGTGAGCACTCTAGTTACTGTGCCACTGCAGCCCCAGCTAGACTTTGGACCATTAAGCCTTGCTGACTTGGGAAATATTCACAACAGAGGGCAATGGCAGTCCTTTCATTTGCCACTACTGATGTCTCCCTTGACTTGTTACAAACTGTTGTTTGAGAATTTCCCTGCAGCAGGATTGCTTTGTGTACTGCGCATAAAAATAGAGCAAGTATGAAAGAAAAGTGCTTGTTGGCAACCACTGGCTTTTCCCTTTTTTCCCCAAGGCTATAACAAATACGAGCTCATCTCAGTTCATATCTCATAACTTATGTATTTCAGAAGAATTTACCCTTTTTTAAAATATAAAATAAGTAAGAAAAGTTTTACAATTATATATATTAACTTAAAAATTTTCAATTAGGGATATATATATATATAAAGAAAGATACTACGTAAATAAATATGTCTAATAAGTCAACTGTGCACACATGTGTTCTCTTCCTTTTTACATGTTGTGATTTCATACATGGCATGTACATGGCATGCACTGTTTCAGTGCAGAAGAAAAATAATTAAATCTGTGTTGTAGTGTTTTCATTACATAATATTTATACCCTAAAAAGTTTGACATATTTGTCAAAAAGTAATTTCAAAAGATATATCAATTACAATAAATTGAACAAAATTCAATTTAAATGTTACAATGTAATGCAGTGAAAATCTACAAAAGGGCATCCTAACTGCAATGGTCTTCTAAAAGCTATGGATAACACTTCATTGTCTTTGTGATTAGGACACACTTTGACAAATTATGAATTGCTGTTAAGTAGCCATTAGTATTTCGTTCATTTATTCAGTCTGATATATTCCACTGCTCTGTAGCCCTTCAAGACACAACTTTTGGGTTCTTAATTAAGTAACAAATATCATTATTTATTTCATCATGACCTGAAATTGTCCTATGATATTTTTAACTGAACACTTACTTATTAGAAGTACATTTCCAGAAATTCCTGCCCATAACTGCAAATTTAAAGGGTTACAGTACTTAAAAACTAATATACTGACATTATCATTAAGAATGAGTTATGTGGAAAAGTTTTCTGGAAAAAATAACAAACAGGCAAAAATTTTATAATGTTTGCCAATGGACACAGCCAATTTAAATTCCCATAATAACAAATGAGATGCATTTTTCTAGCAAAGCAAAATATGAGTATATTTTTATTTAGTTCATACCCTACCTATAGTTCATTTCATATAAGAAGGCCACATTCTGACAGTCAGTGAGTGGCAACTTGAAGTATTCAAAACAAATAACGTGCCATTTACAAAATCCTGTATCAGCTGATGCACGAACGAACAAAAGTTAATATTACGTTGGCTATTCTCAGAGCAGTGCCGAAGCACATCACACAAGCACAAAATACGCAGATAAGAAAGAGTTCGTAGATTAATTAATTAATTATATTTTACATGGTCATAAAACAGCGGTTTTAAGTTTTAGAAACGAAACTTCGTGATAAAATAGTAATGTATAGGTGNCTGATGCACGAACGAACAAAAGTTAATATTACGTTGGCTATTCTGAGAGCAGTGCCGAAGCACATCACACAAGCACAAAATACGCAGATAAGAAAGAGTTCGTAGATTAATTAATTAATTTTATTTTACATGGTCATAAAACAGCGGTTTTAAGTTTTAGAAACGAAACTTCGTGATAAAATAGTAATGTATAGGTGTTCAAAATGAGATGCACAATAAAACGATACGTATCCAAATGTAACAAAAAAATCCAAAGTTTCCAGACTCTCCAACCATGTGCTGCCATCTTGTGAGTTACAGGTGCACCATCTGTTACAACATGCCCTTCCACACCATCTGTTATCCATATCCCGAACTACACTCGGAAACATATTATAGTTTTGTTGTTTAAAATAACGTATTCACGCGCATATACAAATAATTTTATTTTCCCGCGAGCTCTGTATAATTTTTAAAGTAACATATATTTCGTGTACCGCGTTTACGAACGACCCTACACGCGTCCACCAAGCTCTGTTTACGAATGCAGCGCCACCCAAGCAGTTCACCAATTGCCACACGTAACAACACCTCCTAGACGTGCTGACTCGCCACATCAAAGCCTATTCTTGACACGCCAGTTGATGGCGAATGGATACATAAACGAGAAGGAGCGGCGATTGTCAGCTGTCAAGAATGTGGCCTTCTTATATGGTACACAGTATAGCAGCTGGTATCCTTACAAAGAGAGCATGTAGGTTTATCCAGTTGTGCCAAGTCATCAAAATTAACACATATATATTTCATCATAATTTTAATCCACAAACATTGCAGAAAAATTCAAAATCTGTATAAGAGTAGGTATGATTTACATTCAGAGTTTAAAAATTAAAACATAAAATTCAACAAAAAAAGATAGTAAAATTATCACTAGGTGATAACTGAAAAAAAATAAGAATTATAATTTAGGAGTAAAAAACAAAGATATTACAAAATTGTCAATGTTGAACTGAACAGCAAAGTATTTATTTACTCAGTTACGATACAGAATGGGCTGAAATGTAAGATGTGTCAATAATATAAATAAAATTTCAGCTCATGACTCATGCCTACTATATGCACTCAAAAATTCAATTAAATAACATCAATTTGTTCTTTGAATTGCAGGACCAAAATGTATGGTACAGTAACCCAGATGTATTGGTACAGTCTTAGAAAGCCGCAATAAATTTTTTTTTCTAAAGTTGTTCACCATTACACATTAAGTTTCTTTGCTTACTGCACATTACGGTTAACTAAATTACAATATTGTACATCTTGGAAAACCCTCTCGAGAAAACCTTTAACTCATATGAATCTCAGCAAACATATTTGAACTTTACGGTTAAACAGGAAGTAATAAAATCGGAGCAGAGCAGTAACATGGCAACAAAGAGAAAACATATATTGATACTGCTTTGTATTTGTACATGTAAAATCTTCAATGTGATTCTCACAACATATTTTAAAATGCCCTAACAGTCCACATCTCATTTTGCTCACCTTCTCTTGTTTATCTCCAAAACAGACACCACCACATTTCAGCGATAATCATTAATATTAGTAATTACCAATTACTTAAATAAACACATGTTCGCCTAGTATCTTCGAATCCTAATGAGGACATCAGCTGCCACCAGTGCAAATAAATAAAACACAATTACACTGTACGTTTCAGAAATAAATATAAAAAAACACGAATTACAGAAAACATTATATTCCATACTCCCAGGAAANTTTTTTTTTAAAGAAAAGAGATATTGTACTAGAGCTGGGAACAATATTTTGTAAGAGGAACACTTACAACGTCTGCTGAATGCAAGAGCACACATGCGTAACACGCTGTGCTGGGTCAGTCTGTTTGGCTGAGGGAAGGCACTCTCGTGTTGCGAGTTCCTGGAGAGAAAAGCAATACCACAGTCACTCTATAGGCTTTACTTGCGCCATCACTTTCCCCTCCCACAGTGGCAAGACTTCGTTATCGTCCATTATCTCCTCTTGAATCACTTTCATATCCACATCATCGCACTCTGTTTTGAAGAAGTAACTGCAACATAAATATGACTGATTACAACAAAGGACACGACATTCCAGTAACAATTATTTGAAATGCGAGGCTTCATTGTCATATAATATTTAAGCTGGTAGCAAAAATTATATTACAAAATAGAATTAATAATATAAGAAATTAAAATTATTTTTTAGTTGTTGGTAGTTTAAAAATCTGAATGTGCACTGACACGCAAAACTTACACAAAAATAGAAAATTAAAACTTATGCATTAGGTAAATTTAACTACCCATAACTCCAATTATTATTTTTGCATTCTTGTTTTTTAACCACAATAAAGAACTTCTTTATAAACAATTATCAGTTCATTCTCTTTACACAGACACAAACTTCATATACTATGACACTGCTTCTAGTTATCTCCTTCAGTGCAGACTGAGCACCACCTGGGTGTTATGACTGATGAAACTATTTGTATTATGAAGTGGAGGTTGTACAATGTGGACCCCAATGGGAAGGAATGGACTTTTTTCTCTCAGTTTGTTCTGATGAAGGGGGTAGTCAGTCCTCCTGTTGCATTTCCTAAACCTGGTTGTTGCTCAAACTGTAATTTTCCTTCACTTGCTTGGAAAAAGGCATGATGCACGAGATGGAATGAGAAAGNGGTACATTGAGTAAGGTTTCCTCGAGGGAGTCTGAGGAGGTTCCTGATAATAAGCAAAGGCCTAATCCTGTCCTGCAGTGTGGAGAGCGGACTGAGTTTGCACTTCCCTATCCTCCAATCCTCTGCCACTGGCGGTGCATACGTGGTGAAATGGGCAGGGGTCAGTGAGTAGGGTTGGCATTTTCTTTTTTTTCTTCCTGTACCAGGGGTCCTGGGTAAACTTCTCCCGTCCTCCAATCCTATCTCCAGTGGTTGGTATGTGGTGGCGTACAATGTATGACAGTCCTGTCCAGATGACCTAGGGTCAAATAGTAACAGTCTGAACATCCACAGTAATGGGCAACTGATATAAATGGAGACCCTCCACGTTAGCGGAGGAATCTCCACCGCCAGCTAATGTGCCTGGTATCCAACTGTCATTGTGGAGTTCCACCCCCACCACCTCATTGGGCACACCCTGAGGGAAGAAGTGGTCCTATGAGGAAAAGTGAAGAGGAGGTGGGCAAGGTAGATTTACAGGTCCAAAAAGGGCAGAAAAAAGGTCAGGTTTGAAGCAGTGTGAGATTTATTGTTCTTACTAACAGCTAGCAGCAAAACTTAGAATTCCTTGGTCCTTGGGTTGACATCAGGTCTGTTTTGAGAAATTTGTGTTGCATTGGGACTGCTGCATTACGGCATGGTGAAGAGTGTTCCTGCATTACAATGAGGGGTTCAAGCAGATGTTCTTCCACTGCTGAAGATGTATGTGGTCATCTGGTGTCCTGTGGTGCAGAGATACCAGACTCCATTTCAACTTTACTGGGCCGTCGCCCTCCAGGTTTAGCCCGCCTGCAATGGGGACTCGTCCACAGATGGTCAGGTGGACTGAGTGTGCTGCGTGTCTGAAACAGTGCTTATTTCACCTTTATTACCCCTTGGAAAAGTGTATCCTNTCTGCCTAAAATGCACCTGGTTGTAAGGTGGCCCACTAGTGTGCTGCGTGTCTGAAACAGTGCTTATTTCACCTTTATTACCCCTTGGAAAAGTGTATCCTGCAGACTGGGCCAATTTCAGAGGGTATTGGCCTCTTGGATATACTGGTGATGTGCTGGTTTGAGCTGCTCTTGCTCATCTTCGGTCTAGTATACATTCCCCTGTGTCTAAATGATAACGAATGGTCCTTCCTACAAAGTGGCACAATGAGCGTAAAGTTTCTGACTGGCTCACTCCCATGGATCATTGCTTCCCTGCCCTTTCGCATATGGCATTGATTGCTAGTTTGTGAGTTAGGGTACTTCTCGCAGATATACTTTTGTTGGTTACTTCTTGCCATCCAGCACTTCTCTGTGCCCCCAATAGGCTAATCCCAGTAGTGAAAAGGGGTACTGGTTCCTCTTTCTATTAACATTCCCTTGACACATCAATGGTGTCATTGTACCTGTGACATATGGCGAATAGAATTTTCAGAATATACAAATCTCACTGGGTATGGTTATTGTAGGCATGAAATGAAGCTAGAGACCTTTCTTTACCTCTTGGTTCCTCCTCTCTCTTGGGTTCGCCTGAGGGTGATGGGCAAGAGTCGCTCAACTCTCTGCCCCTCCCCCTAACCATTGTGTTTGCAGCAGACTTCAATCCACTGCTTCCCTGTAAACTGGCTCCCATTATCTGTTAGTATACATTTTGGGTATTCCCTTTTGGGAAATAGTTCCTTTCCCATAATTTTTATAATAGTATAAGTCTACGGAGGTAAAGACTCATAATATCTGGTGAAATTATGTGCATCCAGGCAATTGCGGGTTGCTGGGGTTGGTACCTTTCTTCCTGACACGAAAAAGCCTTGTGCTTGGTACGTACTTGTCATTGTTCTAAATATTTGTGCACATATTTTGTTAGTCCTTCATGTATGTAGCAGTGCAGGATGTCTCCAGTATGTAGATTACGGATCTTTCTGCAGGAAACATCTTACTTAAGATGTGTCGTTCGTGTAATGGCCTCGTTATGACGCCGTGCTGAAAAATTGATTACATTCCTGAGTGACTTTACTGCCTCGTCTTGCCTAAGGCGTTGTTACTATGACTTATGTTCCTCATCAAATTTGTGTAAGTTGATGCTACTGAGGATTTGGATATTTGCCTATTAGCCAGTAAACAAGAAAAATATATTTTTATAAATTTATAAATTAAAAAATATTGCAATCTTTTACTGCAAAATGTAGTTTAACTACTTTAATGAGTCCGAATATTATTCATTTTTACTTCAAAGCAACATCAACATATCCACTGTAACGCAAATTAAATATTGTGGTATCGAAATGCAAAATTTATGCACTATTAATAAGCATTAAAACATTTATTGTTATTACCTGCTTTGACTTACTTTACAGTTTATTGTGGCTCAATACTTGAAGTTTTGGCAAACCGCTGAAAGCTTTAGAAGATAATTTTCCACGAGTTAAAATGCATTACTGTATAAGACGCCTACTATACTGCTATCTGTTAGGACATGTGTAAACTGAGTGTGCTTCCTGCTATCTATCTGCAAATTTTTGAACTGAGCATGTGGGTTGCTGTCGGCCCACATGCTGTAAACAATTTCCTGAACTGTAGTGCAGACACATCTTACATAAAAAGATTTCAATACTAACGAATTTTTATAGATAAACAGTTTAATAGATTGCTGTTTTAATTAATTGGCTAGCTTAGTTCGCTTATGAAAATATAAACTTACAATGGTGCAGCATGAAGAAATTAGCACACATATCCAAAGGAATGGTTATATATTAATTCATAGAATGAAATATTAAGGTGTTTGCGAGCGAAGTGTTGCTAATTACATAGAAAACTCCTGCAGTAGAAACCTTGCTGTATATCTCGTATGTATCTTATGGCACAACATACTGATGGCAGCCACATTCGAGCGTCATAAATAAGATGTTGCCATCATACCTGTGTTGTGTGATAATGGATCTGTGGTCACATTTTGTTGTCAAACGTCTTACCTGTGTCACGTCTTTATTACGACGGGGCAAAAACAGATCCGTAATCAACTCACAGGATTCTGGAGTGATATGCATGTGGGTGGTCTTTGACAAAGCCCCTCAGCTAGTTGCAAATTCCTACAAATTGTTTTGTCTGCTTCTGTAATCTCTCTAACTATTTTGGGCGATGTGTAGTTTCCATCAAGAATGATTATGTGCCCTAGATATTCTAAGCTTTGTTGAAATGACAAATTTTTGAGATGGCAAGTCAGTCCATGTAACTCAAACCTTTGAAGAACTCTGTCTCTTTGTAAATATGTCCGATGCCCCTCCCAAGAGCAAGAGTAAACATGATATTTTCTAGTATGTGTAGCACATCTTTCCCACGTACTCAGTTAGGACGGATGCACACATCAGCTTCCGGGAAAGGCACAACTATTCTCGAGTGCAAACTGAATGACTCAAAATTGTAGTGTTCCCCCTCATGCACAGTAAATTTGATATATTTCCTGGATTTTGGATAATCAGTGTACAGTCTTGCCAGTCCAGTTCTCTGTCTCCATCCTTCCACTGTCCAAGCAGGAACGCCAACACTCTTAACCTAAATATACCACTCTCCTCTCCCACCTAACATGTGAATATAACAATTAACGGAAAAGTGTGAGAATTGCACACAACCATTTAACAAGGTGACTCACATAAAGGTTATCCACTAGGCTATATAAATTTCAGATCAGTCACCTGTTTGGGGACTCTAATGTGGTTAGGAAAACGTGAAACAAACCCTGATTGGGCACTCGACTTACTGTCACTTGGGAGCCCATTGAAACCAACACTAGCAGTGTCACTACTAAGACCTTCTTTGTCTGACCACGTTACATTGACAATGCCTACATCACTTTCACTGTCACTGTCCCCCTTATCAACGTTACCAAACACTTGCTTTGTGCGATGCTGTCTTTCGTTTCTTCCACAATGTGCACTGCTATTTGGTTCCCTCAATTTTGGAAGAGACTGTACCTGTGGTTGTGCAGACGGCCACATCTGGTCAACATGACAATGGACCACACCATTAAGGGTCCCAAATTTTGTATAACAACGCCATTTTCCCATTTCTCCCCCTGTTCATCATATGTCACAGGTGCAATGACACCATTGATGTGTCAAGGGAATGTTAATAGAAAGAGGAACCAGTACCCCTTTTCACCACTGAGATTAGCCTATTGGGGTCACAGAGAAGTGCTGGATGGCAAGAAGTAACCAACAAAAGTATATCTGCGAGAAGTACCCTAACTCACAAACTAGCAATCAATGCCATATGCGAAAGGGCAGGGAAGCAATGATCCATGGGAGTGAGCCAGTCAGAAACTTTACGCTCATTGTGCCACTTTGTAGGAAGGACCATTCGTTATCATTTAGACACAGGGGAATGTATACTAGACCGAAGATGAGCAAGAGCAGCTCAAACCAGCACATCACCAGTATATCCAAGAGGCCAATACCCTCTGAAATTGGCCCAGTCTGCAGGATACACTTTTCCAAGGGGTAATAAAGGTGAAATAAGCACTGTTTCAGACACGCAGCACACTCAGTCCACCTGACCATCTGTGGACGAGTCCCCATTGCAGGCGGGCTAAACCTGGAGGGCGACGGCCCAGTAAAGTTGAAATGGAGTCTGGTATCTCTGCACCACAGGACACCAGATGACCACATACATCTTCAGCAGTGGAAGAACACCTGTTTGAACCCCTCATTGTAATGCAGGAACACTCTTCACCATGCCGTAAGGCAGCAGTCCCAATGCAACAAAAATTTCTCAAAACAGACCTGATGTCAGCCCAAGGACCAAGGAATTCTAAGTTTTGCTGCTAGCTGTTAGTAAGAACAATAAATCTCACACTGCTTCAAACCTGACCTTTTTTCTGCCCTTTTTGGACCTGTAAATCTACCTTGCCCACCTCTTCCTCACTTTTCCTCATAGGACCACTTCTTCCCCTAGGGTGTGCCCAATGAGGTACCTCCACAATGACAGTTGGATACCAGGCACATTAGCTGGCGGTGGAGATTCTGCTAATGTGGAGGGTCTCCATTTATATCAGTTGCCCATTACTGTGGATGTTCAGACTTTTACTATTTTACTCTAGGTCATTTGGACAGGACTGTCATACATTGTAAGCCACCACATACCAACCACTGGAGATAGAATTGGAGGACGGGAGAAGTGCAGAAGGCTAGGTCTCACCACGAGTCACTGCCTAAGTTGCAGTGTGTAACTACCTCCTTGCGCCTCCAGTCATCTCCCTTCCTTATACAGCCGGCTGTTGGGCATTCCATGGGTAAGCAGGAAGGTGCCCACATATGTTGGAGAACCCCTGGCCGTGCTGCCCCTCTTGCACGGCCAATATGTCAAACTCACGCAACCCAGCCGCTTGCTGAAGCCCCTGCAGGGGTGCCACCATACAGCTGCCTGCCGCTTACGTAACCACCTCGCTAGCCCGCTGCTCGGCATGCCGCCAGTCTGGGTTTTGTTCGCGGCCGCCTTATGGCACACCTTAAGTGAGCTGAGGCAGGGGAGGATTGTTGTCCATTCTAGGACCCAGTGTGACCAACCCTCCCCCCCCTATATATTTCAAGGGAAACAATCTTTTGCTGTCTCTGTGAGTTCCCTCGGCTGAACCAGCCTCGTTATCTATCCCTCCCCCCATAAATCACCTCCATTGGCACACAAGGACACGATAACTGGAGATGCCTAACTATTTATTTTATAAACTAGAAAACAACTTTTACTTTAACTCAGCTCTTGAAAAAAACTTTACTCCAACTCAATCAGAACTGCAAATCAAAAATGACAATGCTGAATGCTCAAATTTTCAAATCCTAACTCCCTTTTAACCGAAAGCAAAACTTTCAATGCAAAAGCTATAAATACTTTTAAAAATTAAAAATCACCAAACATTAAGAAATATCTAAATTGAACAACAAATGAACTATTAAATATCCGGTAAGTATCACTCAGCAGTCTGCCCCTTTATACGTGTCTCTTAGGTGTCTTGGCTTGAGTACATTTCTAATGCAGCTTACTGATTATCGTTACACAACTTCAAGAGATGTTCACAATTCAAACAATGAAAATAACTAAAGTAACAAATTATACACAAATTTTTGAAACAGAAACAAAACCAGATTTTTCCCCTTCATAAACTCAGAACTATAACGACGAGTATCTCTTAACTTATTTCACAGATCACCATCATTTCATAGTTCCATAGATGGCTTACCCAGTGGTCACCCGGTCAACACATTTGTAATAATAACAGAAATAATTTTAGAGAAAACATTGAAACATTACGAAATAACCAACAGTAGGAAATACACATAATACTTTGTCAATATAGACACATACAACAAATTTATGTTTGATTTAACATCTGCTCTGCGCTTCGGGTTTAGCGTTTTATTCCTTTAAACCTTGCTTATACTGTGCCTTCGTAAATTCCTCTTGCAATGCAAGCTTTCAATTACGTGAATAATAAACAAACAACTGCGGCGCTGCTCTTTGTTTGTTTGTCTGGTGACACTGACTGTTCGTGACTCTGCATACTTGAAGATTGTATGTGAAAGGTTTCATTTGAATGATAAATAAAAGTAAAGAGTAACTACTATGAGACTTGAACAAGTTTGGTATTATACTTATGTTTTCAACTAAGCTTCAACAGTTCACAATAGTTCTGATACTGTAGGTGGCTCAGTTAATTTGCCAGAACTGTTCGCGAGTTCACAACAGTTCAAGATGGAGAGCGATTCAGTCTCCGAAACAATTCATTTGCTGGAACCATTCGCAAGTTTGCAATAGTTCCAAGACTGGTAGCGATTCTACCTTCAGAACTGTTCCGCCTGTTGAAAACAGCTCCGAGAATGAACAGTTTCGAGGCTGTGAACAGTTCCATCCATCGCTGGAATCTTTACATCTCTGCTGGCCTTGCAAAGCCTTTTCGGCAACAGTTTAGAGCCGGAACCATACTCGTTTAGCAATTTTATAATATACACAGTGTTTTGATATAAACAAGGTAATGAAAAACAGGAAATAACTCTATGTTGCAGCATCCCAGTGTACTGAAGTAATACTCATGGTACGCAAATTTTAAGGCGTAGTTTATAATTTTTCACTAATTAGAAGTTGAACACAAAAAAATAAACAAATTTTTATGTATTTTCTGTGCGGAAGTGGTGGAATAGGGTGCGATGTTCCAGCGAAACTGTTCATTTGGTTTGCTCAGAACTCTAGTTCCAGTTCCTCTCTCCGGAACAGTTCTTTGGAACCGTTCTGTGAAATATTAGACTATCCCTAGCTGGCAGGCTATGCACGGCGCACATGGTACGTAATTCACAAGCCGTGTTGAGGCATACACAAGTTTTATTTATGAAAAACCAACACAGCATAATTATTTACAAACATATTGTTTCTCACAGTAAAATAAATTTTTTTTCCACAAAAGTTGTTTGGACATACAAAATCTACATAAAATGTGTGACCCAAACTCGGGTAAACATGGTAGCTGGTAGAAAGCGCCCATGAGATTGAGATGGACAAGTTGTAGCTAGAAGAGATCACTGAAGCCAAATGCACCCCATATCAGCACAAAAATATGCGCAGCTCAGCAAGTAACTCTGACAATAAAGCTGCCAACATGGAAGTCACCCCGTTCATACCAAGTTCTGGCAGTGCCGTGGAAGAAACTTCCATCGGGATTGACATGTGGTCTGGGCTAGAATAATGAGTATTAAGAGAATATTGACAGAAAAGAAAATAATACAGATGCCATGACAGACAAAACGCATCCAAAATGACTAGGAACATGGGCGGAAAACAAGGTAGCCAGGGTCACGAGCGGCCCGTCAACCCGCGGCAAATTAGACCATGTGGGACACTTGCAAACCGTAATAGGTCCGTGACCCACATCTAATGCCTCGTGCATTGCAGTCATGAGTTGTGTGCATGGCCTAACTTACCAGATGCGTATATTGGACACAGCCTGATTTTTTGTTTCACAGATTGTGGCCTACCAAGTGATGATAGCAACACAACTCCAATATTACTACTAATTGCTAGCAAACATATTTTCAATGAATTATGATTGTGATTTCAAGCATTTTCACCAACAATTCTTTCCTTAAAATTTTGTAATTTTTTTGAGTTCCCAAGAATATTGTCATAAAATTGCTATTGTTGCAAAATCTGGAGGTCAAAATTTGGGTGGAGATGAAGGGGGTGATGGGGAGGGGGAGATGGGTGAGGAGGAGGGGGAGATGG
>NQII01004233.1:71760-128400 GCA_002778355.1 Clitarchus hookeri
GGTGCCAGTTCCCCCCCCCCCCCTGGATTTATGGTATTTACATTCAAATAAACCCATGTAACACTTATTCTTGAGCTTCTAATTCCAGCCCCACCTGCTCTCCCGTCTATCTTCACTGCCTTTCTTCAAGCCAAGGCAAGACCCACAAAGACAGCCCTTCTGGCTCAGAGTTTACATTGGGAAACACTCTCTCTCTCAGCTGGGTGCCTGGGGACTAGCTGGTTGTGTAGCTTCTCTGGGCTCTCCGAGGAGAAGCTGTAGTCTTACTTGAGGAGTAAAATTGTGTTCCACGTGGTAAACATTCCTTGCCTCTGCTGAGTATCAGGGAATAACCTGGTAGTGCCACTTCCAATGGGTACCACTGGGGCTTAGAATGGGGTTCGCTACCATCCAATTTCCAGAGGCTTGGTTACTAGCTGGTGATGGTGTTTTTCTTGAGCCTCTCACAGAGTGGAAGTACAAAGATAGCCCTGGCGCTCTAGGAAGCCTTCCCCGTCCTCTAAAGCACACACAAGCCCTGTATGCTTTATTCTAACTATGCCTGGGTTGAGCTCACCTTACCACATGCCCCACCACTATTCTGGTAGAAAGAAGGCAGAAAAGATTGTTACTGCCAGGCCTGGTGAACTGTGGGACAGGAACACTGCACCCAACGAGTCAACGCGGAATGCTACGAAGAGGCAGCACGCCAGAGGGCGAATGCCCAGACAGCCTACAAGACTAGAACACCAGCCAACTACATCTGCATAGCCCCTGGCTGCATCTTTGGTTGCTTTAACGACTCTCAGGTTGTCTTCTGACTGTCACCTACCCCTCTTAAAACCACCCTTTAGTCACTGCCCAATCAGTGCCTCCGCAGTTGCATGCTGCATCTCGTTCCCACCTGCACCGACCAGGCCCAACAACCCCGTTCCCTCAGCAAACATATTTGCCCCTGTCAGGGGACTTACCCAACCTTTCACACCTGCAACTCACCAGCCAGAGATGAGAATCATTGAGATTTCCATTGGGCCACATGAAATAACGAGAATCCCCATCAACTGAGCGTACCAAGTTTCCTGACTCTGAGGAGGAAAGAGAGGTGTCCCGGCAGCAAGCAACTGGCGTGTCATCAAAGTCAATTAAACGGGTTTTCAGTTAAACTTATTTCCTTGTACACACGGAAAATATATAGTTTCTTCCGAGATAAAAGCAGTTTGAATTTGTGACAAAACGCAAATGAATATTATTGCATTTACAAGCAAAATTAATCGTTTTGATAATGGCTAGACCAGGATATTAACTTAGGCTTTTGGGTGTCAAAGAAGATTATATAGGAGGTTCACGATAAAGTAAGCATTTTTGAAATCAATCTATGAAAAAATAATAACTGTCCGTAACTGCATATTTTAGAACGTGAGTAACTATTGCATTACTCACAGTTAAGTTGGCAGCGGAATAAGAGAAGTAGTTCCATATTTTAAGGTTTTACAACTGTAGCCGTAAAGTTGAAAATTTTTGTCATCTGCAATTCATTTTCTTTTTGTTGTATGCAAATAAGAATAAAATTTGGAGTGATTGTAACACATTTATGCTTCTAACTCTTTGAAATCATCACCTGGCTGACACAACGTTTAAGTTAGTGGGTTCATGAATTGTTTATTTTTTCAGTTCGCGCACGTGTGTCAACAAAACCGTAGTTTACAACCAATGTGATTGTAAAGGTTTGTTTGTAATCTCCGAAATAAAGTATTCATTAATGTAATAAATAAAACATTTTTATACTTGTTCTGAGTGGATTGGCTGTGTTTGTTATTGGTTACCGCTGTATTTCCACATAATTTCTTGTCCCAGAAATTCTTGAAATTTCACAAAATATGCTGACCTGGCAAATGTGCTGCTTCATGCAACTGAAGTTAATATAAATTTTAAAACTCGAATAAACTTGAAGAAACATTGGATGAAGTGTTTTGTTAAATTTGCGATACGTGTTGCAATTCTAAAAGCTTAAATATATGCGGGTGTGTTATTTAGTATTTCTGCAATTCCAAACTTACGATCGTAAATTTAATATCCGGGCACGTACGTCATTCATTTTGAAACAATAACGGCATAAAAATGTTGTATACTGCACATGAATCATTTCTTTAGTGTTAGGAATATGTTAAAACAATATTATAACGTCTGTCCAAACAGTTTAATTTGTTTGATCCGATATACAAAACAGAAAGTTCTAACTACCACTAGAGAGAGAGAGAGATAGGGAGATAGATATAGAGAGAGAGGGAGATAGATAGATAGAGATGGATAGAGATAGATAGATAGATAGAGAGAGAGAGAGAGAGAGAGAGAGAGACTACCGGGAGCAGGATGCTTTGGAGAGTAACAAAAGGGGCAAAGGAGAAGAGGAAGCGAAACAGAAAGTGGGGCAGGTACTCCCATACTCCCCTGACTCCCCAGCTGGCCTACCCTACTTCCCCTGAGCACCAACAGTGCTGCTCCTACCCTGGGAGTCATTTTAACTGTGACTACCTCGCAGAGCCTGCCGACTGGCGGCCGACAAGCGAAGAAAGCCCATCTTCCCTCCGAGCTACAGAGAAAATTAATGACAGGCACAGCATCACGCTACAGACGTTGGTAGAGGGGTCCCGCCATTCGGCTGCTCCCCATATTAAAGTGAGGTTCAACCAACAAATTACCACTGCCATGATCGACACGGCAGCCACTGGGAACTTTATACAAAATAACCTATTCACCCCTTACCAAAGAGCACACCTGACACCCTAGGACAGGAAAGTACAGATGGCACAGCCTGATCGCCTCCTCCATGTGGAAAGGAAGGGGTCGCCTCCGAACCCCTGTACCAGACTACCAATGCCCAGAAGGATGAGCCCAGCTGTGACGGTGTGCTGGATGGCGACGTGATTGATGCTGCAGGTGGAATACGAACCCCGGACGGATGAGTCTGCATTCACAGTCAAGGCAAGGGTCGCCTCCGAACCCCTCTCCCGAACTACCAATGCCTAGAAGGATGAGCCCAGCTGTGAAGGTGTGCAGGACGGCGACATCAGGCAGCAGGCGAAACCTGAACCCCGGACAGAAGAGTCCGCACCTGCAGGGAGTGATGCCCAATCCCTGCACCCCGCTGAACCAACCCAGAGACAAGAACCACTGCAGCGAGCCTACCGCACCGCCCTCCAAGGTCAAGTTAATTGGCCGGTACCGCAAAATCACGTGGCGACCCACCCGGAGCTTTGTGTGGAGTTACGCAACCACAAAGTGAGTGCCACCGCTAAGAGGAGGGGAAAGAAAGTGCCAGAGCTTAATTAGTGATGAATAAGCAATGCCAGAGAGTGCCATGACAATAAATTGTAAATACTAACAGCGTGAAGTACAGTGCATGGGTAGAGACCGCTATGAAAAAGGACGTCATACTCAAATAAAAGGACAGTCAGCAATAAGAGCTCCGTGAAGCAACCAGTGACATTGTAATTAAATTGTTCCAGTGTTGGTGTAATATAAGGGTCAAAGCCGCGATGACATAGACATCCCAATTAAGTGCAAACAAGTAGACAGTAGATCTCCTTACGCAACTAAGTGTGGAACAGTGAGACCGAGTACTCGCTTAATATACGCCTACCAGCTGAACACCAAACCCAGGACCCATGGCATACCACTAAACTCTCCCAAAGGGAAAGGTAACACTGATTTTCATAGTTAAGGAAGAACTAGAAACAGATCGAAGCCTGCCTATAAAAAAAACTGTCTAAAATGAAAGTATTGCTGTAAAGTAATTTGAGAGTGAATTATGTGTATTTTGAGTGCTATGTTTTTTTAATTAACTGTAGGTGACCCGTACACATTTTAGCTAGGTACGTGTATATAGGATTTTAGTGTAACTGACGTAGCATAGATTAAGTATAAAATTCTGGGGACATAAGGAACGGAAGACCTATGTCCGTTCCCTAGAGTCGAACCTGTCACATGTTAAGTAAACTTACCCTGCGACCCATAGAAGGCTACAGAGCAAGCTGCTATTTAACATGCCTTCAACACCAGGGCAGGTAGAGATAAATGTAGCATACATCCATGTGAGTTTCGGATAGTAATCACCCTACTTGCTCCGGTGTGAAAATTTTATGTGCACGCCTGTCACTTTCACTTTCCAGGTCAAACTGTAAAACCTCTTTGTATGTAACCACAGCCCTCAGCTGTTTCTTGTGCGCGTCATGTATTAACAGTTTCCCTGAAGGGTGCTGGCATTCATCTGAAACTCCCGTTGCCTCCACTACGTGACACAACTCCGCAGGGACAGAGTAACCAGGAAAACCAGCCTGCTCCTGGCATGCGGAGAATGCACAGAAGAGCAGCAGAGATAGAAGCAAATGCTACCATACTTAAGGCAACAGTCAGACATCACCCAGCTGGTGATTGTAAGTCACAGAGGGGGAGAGGGCGATTGACGAATGACACATAGTTTCACTATTTCTGTATTGCCACAACTCTGTATCATCACATACGCGTCACTTACCCAGAAGATATACGAACCCTGACTGGCAACCACCCAGGCTAGCATTCTGCCTCCTGAGACACTGCGGACACCTGGAGAGCGGAATGCATCTCAAGAAAGATAGTAATGTAAATTACTCCCACCTAATAGAATCCCAAGAGAAGGGTGACCAGTCGGCAACACAAGAGAGTTGCCCCTAAGCGAGCTGCGAATACCGCTCTCACAGAAGGTAACAACCTTGTTTCCAGCCTTCCTCAAGAGATTGCAGCCAGTGCTGCACCGCCAACAAAGGGGAGAGCCACCCCGCCTGAGTCGCCAGAGGGCCGAAGGGACCCGAGACACCCCTGACCAGTTGTATAAAAGGCCCTGCACCGCCGCATGACGGCAGTTGATAGCAGCAGCTCGCCTTACCACCAGTCGTGCTAAAGTTGTCTGCTCTGTCTGCTCTCTTCCACCTTGTGAAAAAGTGCCCAGTTATCACCAGTGATCAACGCCGGACTTCTTCAAGCGTGCGATGCAGCCCAGAAGAGTCGTCCCTCCTTAAGTCCCATCAGGACAACCCAGCTTCAGTTAATGTTCAAATTGTTCTAACAACTACCTAATTTGTAATTTGTTGCTCTAGCTCTTCAAGCACGCCCTTTAGGCAGGCTCTTCAAGATGACAGGCCCCTTCACCTGTCTTTTATTTCTGTCACCTTCTGTAAGTTAATCATTGTATTGATTCAAAGCTGGAGAGTACGGGTCACCATGTTGTATTCTGGATGGAATAATATATGTCCACAGTCTAACTGCCATCTGTTCCTTCTTGAGTGAACTGTACGTAGTCCTTCCGGGTAAGTGTCACCCCGCAAAAGAGCGGCAGGGAACCGCGGTTTGTGAACTGATTTTCCGAATCTAGAGTAGGACTGCGGCCTGTCCCCTAAAAAGGATTTGACGTACTTCACCCGAAACACAACACCTTAGACGGCCACCCATACTGTGGGGAAAGTATGCAAAGGTACCTGGTGTACACGTACGGTAGAGCCCCAACCACTAGCAAGAGACACAACGAAGAGGCTAGATCACCCTTTTCAGTTAACCCACATCCACTGCGTATAGACCTGCTGAAAGGAGTGCCAGGTCTGTCAAGAAGGGATCTACCCCTTCTGAGTTACATTTAGTTATCTTTGTCTGCCACCCCAGTGCGGACGTGAACTCGTAGCACCTTTTTCTTGTAAATACCATTCATTCACAGAAGGAGAAATAAGTGGAGTGACAGAAGAGTAGCTGCTGTCCTCGCTGAGAAACAGACACTGCTTAACAAACCTTCTCCAGCCTTCAGCTGCCTAACCCCCCGGGAACAGGCTCATACTGCCCATCAACTGTTGAGGCCTCACCTCACAGTTCTCCCCCTTAATTTGTTTGGTCCCTTGGTGAAGACCCCGGAGCTGCTCACCCCGTCATCCAGTGCCTGGGCCTGGTGTAGGGGGCCGAACCTGTTGACAGCGCCGGACCACCGCAGCCAGACGCTGACAATGCGCAGGACCCCTGCACGACTCTACGGAGTCAGCCAACTGCCGAAGCCACCCAGCGATCTTCGCCACTGCCAACCAGCCTGGTCAGGAGAGCGAACCCTGGACCTTCACCAACGAGTGTTTGGCCCACACCAGTAAGGCACATCAGAGGTAAGCCAGCTGCCTCGCCAACGCCAATCATTCGAAAGCCAAGTCTAGTCCAGCTAGACTTCATACCATGTAGGCGGCCCATCGGCCCTACCTTATTCAAGGGAATAGTCAAAGCCAAGCACCAGATCCTGCAGACCCCACCTCATTAAGATATACACTCCGAGTCTGTGTGTCTGACCCGACACAAAATAAAATCATACTAGACGCCGACGCGCTCCAGCCCTTCAGGCCGTTACGTGTCAAACTTATTGAGTTGAGATTTGAGTTTTTCGGGCGGCTCTTAACAACGAGGTCTTGAGAGCCAAAATAATCTTATTAAACAGGAATCTTTTTAATTGGGAAACTTCTTAAGAGAGTTTCGCTGTATTCGTCACTGTGAGGAGCAAGAAAATGAAGTTGTTATTGCTGTCACTCACGTAAGTGAGTTATGCTATGGTGTGTTGTGACAGTGCTGAAGCCCTTTGCGGAGATGAGCATTGTGCAGCGAGTGCAGCCGTACAGCACAATAACCCAGTTCAAGTACTTCAAGGTGCTTATTCAGGAGTTCCACATCAAGGTCGACATGGGCTTCATCAATGCCACACTTGAGATGTTTGCTGCTGACGAAGTGTCCGACGAGGAGGAGGTAGGACTTTGTTGCTCAACCACTCTGAAAGTTTTGTACAATATAAGCAGTATTCCAAAGGACCAAATTAAAATATTACCATTTCCTTAATTGAGCTCATTGCAATTTTACATCTAAGTTTTGTATGTTTGTAGAACCATTATTTCATCCCTGTTAACAGTTATTTGAATCTTGTTCAAAGACTACTCTGATTTTTATATATAGGTAGTTGAGCCTACCAAAGTTTTGTGTATTACAATTTCAGCTTGGCAGATTTCCCGAAAATTTTTTCTAAAGTAGTTGCTTGATTGATTTTGGTAGCCACTGACACCTGTTATTCCTCTACTGTTAAATACTTTCACATGACACATCCACCTAATATTCCTCCATCCTAAGTTCTCTGAGCAAAGTAGTTGTACATGTTTACCAAGCGCTAGTAATGCTGTTACGATTGCAGNAAAAGTCTAAAATTAGGGCCAAAGACTTATGTGCAGCCAGCAATAAAGGAAGAGTATCCTAGTTCTTGCCTTTTTCTTAATTTTTCACTTAAATTCAAGGACTAAAATAAAATTGAAGCACTTTCATGGTCTTGAAAATGGAGGGGAAAAAAATTCAAGGACTTTTCAAGGATTTTGAAAAGTTTACGAACTCTGAGACAGGTAGAATTTTACATTCACTTGTCTGTAATTCATTTTACCTCTCCATTTTATTTCAACAAAGACTAAAAGATTCATTTCACAAAACAATGGATTAAAATAATATGGATAATATTTTTTTTAAACATCACGCACTTGGTTAACTTTTAAAATATGATATAAGACATACCCGATTATCAAAATTTTCTTGCACTATGCTAATGATGTTGCTTTGTGGGTACATTGGCCTTGCTGAAATTGTAGGCATAGCTAGTTCAGTGTACTCACCTTTGATTTCAATTTTTTTGAAGCACACAATAATGTATAGTTTTACCTAATGCATGTAGCAACTGACATAAAATTGAAAATAATTACTAAACAGAGGAGTTAGGATTTGAGCACCACATGCAATATTGGTTTTACTTAACTGAAACAGAGAGAGTGGATTATCAAAGCTGTCTGATAGTTTTATTACTACCATGCTAGCACTGCCACATGTCATCTGGTGTGAGAGTTGAGTTACTTGGAATTGTGAATCCAATCAATACACCATGTTTTCAATCGCCTCAGTTGTTTAAGGAGCTAACAATTGCTCTTGCAAAGAGAGACCAGATGAAACACGTGATGATAATGGATTGTGTTCATACTGCCATCATTGCTACCACACCAATGTAGGAGATGCTGGGACAGCCAGCACTAAGATGCCCCAACAGTAACAAAAACCAAAGATGGTGCTAATACCCTAGTTTGGTAACAAGGGTCATCAGGATGAAAAAAAATATAAAAAAGGTTTCGAGGGCAACTAACACAACAACATCAAACAAAAATCAGTGGCTAAAAAATGTTAGAAGTCAGCTCAAGGACGAAGTCCACATATTTAAACCCCTCTCTCTTACAATGTGTTCAGTAATCACCCAGAGCAAATGAAGCTACAAAAATTCTGTCTGTCATTTATGGTATTNCTCTCTCTTACAATGTGTTCAGTAATCACCCAGAGCAAATGAAGCTACAAAAATTCTGTCTGTCATTTATGGTATTTCAGACATACAAGGAAAATCCTTTGTGGGTGCAATGACAATAGCTTCCAAATATGATTTCATTCCACAATTTGGAAACACATTTAAAACAGTACAGTATCTATTCACAGTCCATGATATGCACCTTTGTCGCCCTGGCTTGGCACGACTCTCCTCCTCCAGAAGCCTGCGTCTCGCCTCTTCCAACTGTGTAGGGGTGTGGGGCTGAGGCAAGGGTGGCATGGAAGGATCCGCCACAAAGGGTTGAGCTGGGGCTGGACCACCCCATGCCCCCACACCCACCCCTCGTTCCAGGGAGCCAGAGCGGGACCCACTGTGGCCAGGCACCAGTTTACGACTGTGTCTGTAAATCAAACATTAAGTCTAACTGCATGCAACCAAATTTGNCCACTGTGGCCAGGCACCAGTTTACGACTGTGTCTGTAAATCAAACATTAAGTCTAACTGCATGCAACCAAATTTGGCAATTCAACAATTTCAAACACCTTCCAGTGATAGACATCACAAAAACTGTTGCAAAACAAAGCTAAACCTTAAAAATCAAATGTGCAAACTCACAGAAACAGTGTCAAGAGCTAGCTTCTCAGGTAACAGTGTCAACAGCTAGTTTCTCAGGTACGTCATTATTCCACTACAGTATAGATGCACCTTGATAGTTGACAACCAGTTTGTTGTATACTGCATTTCATACAAATTCACTACATTTTGACAGACAATGTGATCAACCTACACAGTATGTAAATAGTAATGCTCTCGTCTGCAAAGTATTGTATCAGCTGATAAGTTGTTGCAGGATGTATGTTGTTATGTTGGCGATACTCAGAACTAAAAGATGTAATTCAAAACTGTAATGATACTTACATTTATGGTTTAAATAATGTTTTTAAAGTACTGTACAATTTCTTGGCTTTTAGCAAATTGGCTTTAAAACACATTTAGCAACTATGACGGAGCATGCGGACACTTACGATCAGTGAAATGTTTCCAGCCCAGTGAACACCATTGTGCATGTGATCTCTTTGGTATAATCCATTCACGGTATCTTCGATACTTTTGAAAAGAATCTTTGAAAAATCACCCTAGGAGTTACATGTTCAANATTGAAGCATAGTTACATTATTTATTTTTTCGTGCAATTTGTATCATCATGTGCGCATCACATGCCCCAGAAGAGACGCAAACCCTGAACGGCAGCCACCCAAGCCAGTATTCTGCCTCCATAGATAAGACAGACAGACGCCTGGAGAGAGGAATTATATGCAAGCGACATCCACAAGTTGCAAGTATCGATTGCTGGTTAATGTGGTATGCGAGTTTTGATACACATAACCTAAACATTTACATAAAAATAAGCTAGTGCACGATGAAAGTTTAATTCATATCAAAATGTTTAACTATTTTACTGAGATATAACATGGTGTTTTTTAATACGGGTTTGGTTAAAACTATTCGTAATACGCCAGCAAATAGTCTTTGTTTTTCGTTGGGAATGTGTTTGTTTTTAACTGTGTATTGTGCTCACTCGTCGCCGATACGTGACAAACTCCAAAGGTAGCAAATTTGCTATAAGAAAAAATATAATTAATTTACTTAGCTACTTTTAGTTTTATTATCGATAGAGGAATTAGCTTTGTTAGCATACAGATTCGGTATGTTCAATACATAACCTGCTCGATGCGACTTGGCTGTGATTGCAGTCACACTACGCGATTCGAAGCATGTGTGTATATGGACGTTAAAACTTCCACTGAAAATAAATTTGTGTCAATGTACATACATACATTTTACTACCAAAAATGAAACTAAAAATGTCAAAGTTCCTTAGTAGACATCATGGAATTATAAAGAAAATAGCAGCAAACTGAAAACATCAAGGCAATGTTTTTAAACAAATATAAAGTTACATTTTTGTTTTAACATGTCATAAGTCCAATATTATTTTATTGTTTAAAAATATTATAAGGGATTTTCCTATTATAATTGAAGCGAGTATTTTAAAGAAGTGCTCCAAAACCAGACAATTAATTCGTAGTGCAACAACTAAGTGTATAAAAATATAAAACCGTACGACTTTTCTAGCTTGAATCTAAGTTTTAGCACAAAAAGTCATTCTATGTTAATTTTTTGGAATGTTATTCACTAGGTCTAGCAACCCACAAACTTCTTTACCTAACCTAAAATATCTTTCCCGAATTCCCATGGGAAATTTAAGTTTCTTGCCAAAATTTTTCCCTATAGCAAAATTCCATTCCCGCACACTACTACTAAAAACTGAATACTAAAATACCGAGTACGTCATCATTTTGTTGACTAATTCACGCCCCGTGACCTTTTCGTAAACTTAAAGTGCCAATTCGAACACAGCCTCACTTTTTGCGAGACCTATTCGTTTCTCACTGAAATAAAAAAGAATGTTTAAAAAATCTACCACATAGCGGATGATTTCAACGTTACCACAGCAAAGGACTTATGGTTTAACTCCGCGGCAGAGCTGATAGTACTCAAGCAAAGCCATGCCATTTCAAAAACAAAACAAGTTTGATTATAACAGGAAAAACATTTCCATGAAATCGTTTTAAAAAATGAGCAGTGTAAGTTAACTATCTTACAAACAAAATGCCAAATAAGGTGTCTGCAAAATGCCTTTATAAGTAGAGGCAATTTATTCACAAATTAGGCATTCCCAATCTCGTCTTTTTCTCGTGGAAAAATTTATTTTCAGCCCCGCCAAAAATTTTCTTGGCTCAAAATCTTCAATCCCGCCCCGCTATGTTTTGTTTATGGTAAACACCAGCCTGTTATAGTATTATTAATCTACAGTTATTATGTCTATCAGTTGCGTGTGATGAAAAGATTCCTTTTGTTGTAAAACATATTGTGTTTTCACTGTACAAATCTTACAAACTTTTTAATAATTTCATACGTTGGTGAACATTTATCACGGCAAGTGAGGTTTGGAAATATTTTTGAGTTAACTATGTGGACCAAATATCTCTATATATATATATATAGACACACACACACACATACACACACATATTTATGTATGTTTTCAATATTATCTCATATGCCTCTTGAACATTTTGGAATTTCATATGAATATGCTCCCACTGTTTGTGTTATATTATCTATGTTAGTAATAGGCCTACTACTAATGTAGGCCTAGTTTAAATCATTAAATTTCACACCCTCCTATACAGTATTTAGTTCTGTAAAGTAATTGCCTGCAACTAAAAGAATAGCGATTTTTGGAATCGAGAGAATCAAGAGTGGTATCAGCATTGAGATCGAGAATCGAGGAAAAGTGGAATCGTTACATCCATAATTATTGGAAAACTGAAATGCTAGTGAGTGTTCTATAANATCGAGAATCGAGGAAAAGTGGAATCGTTACATCCATAATTATTGGAAAACTGAAATGCTAGTGAGTGTTCTATAAGACTGATCACACAAAACTGACTGCGACTGTGGTAATTTGCATTACATGACCTTGTGTACTCTCATCAGATTATCCTTTCATTCTTATTGTTAAATATTTTTTAATGTTTTCATGGAAATTTGTACTGATTAGAACTAATTAATAAAAAACTTCATTTAGCATTGAAATTGTTATGAAAACAGCAGATTTATGTCCTAATAATAACACACACATTTATTGCTATAAAATTTATTTGACGAAATTAAAATATTTGTATGACACAATGGAAAAATTTTTAAGGACCACAAATATGGGACCCTACAGATAATCATTGTATGTGTTCCTGCTTGATCACTATCTAATAATTTGTTAAAGGCATTAATTAACAAAACTTTCATGCCAGAATGACAACACAGCCACCATTTTGTCAAATATCAATATATCTGTAGGTATCTCCACTATCGATGGCTATCAATGTTTCTTGTTTGCTAACAAAGACTGACAAACACATTGGTGTGTCAAAATAAAAAAAAAACAAAAAGTCTAAAATTAGGGCCAAAGACTTATGTGCAGCCAGCAATAAAGGAAGAGTATCCTAGTTCTTGCCTTTTTTNAAAAGTCTAAAATTAGGGCCAAAGACTTATGTGCAGCCAGCAATAAAGGAAGAGTATCCTAGTTCTTGCCTTTTTTCTTAATTTTTCACTTAAATTCAAGGACTAAAATAAAATTGAAGCACTTTCATGGTCTTGAAAATGGAGGGGAAAAAAATTCAAGGACTTTTCAAGGATTTTGAAAAGTTTACGAACTCTGAGACGGGTAGAATTTTACATTCACTTGTCTGTAATTAATTTTACCTCTCCGTNTAGAATTTTACATTCACTTGTCTGTAATTAATTTTACCTCTCCGTTTTATTTCAACAAAGACTAAAAGATTCATTTCACAAAACAATGGATTAAAATAATATGGATAATGTTTTTTTTAAACATCACGCACTTGGTTAACTTTTAAAATATAATATAAGACATACCCGATTATCAGAATTTTCTTGCACTATGCTAATGATGTTGCTTTGTGGGTACATTGGCCTTGCTGAAATTGTAGGCATAGTTAGTTCAGTGTACTCACCTTTGATTTAAATTTTTTTGAAGCGCACAATAATGTAGAGTTTTACCTAATGCATGTAGCAACTGACATAAAATTGAAAATAATTACTAAAGAGAGGAGTTAGGATTTGAGCACCACATGCAATCTGTTGGGTTTTACTTAACTGAAACAGAGAGAGTGGATTATCAAAGCTGTCTGATAGTTTTATTACTACCATGCTAGCACTGCCACATGTCATCTGGTGTGAGAGTTGAGTTACTTGGAATTGTGAATCCAATCAATACGCCATGTTCTCAATCGCCTCAGTTGTTTAAGGAGCTAACAATTGCTCTTGCAAAGAGAGACCAGATGAAACACGTGATGATAATGGATTGTGTTCTTACTGCCATCATTGCTACCACACCAATGTAGGAGATGCTGGGACAGCCAGCACTAAGATGCCCCAACAGTAACAAAAACCAAAGATGGTGCTAATACCCTAGTTTGGTAACAAGGGTCATCAGGATGAAAAAAAAATATATAAAAAAGGTTTCGAGGGCAACTAACACAACAACAGCAAACAAAAATCAGTGGCCAAAAAATGTTAGAAGTCAGCTCAAGGACGAAGTCCACATATTTAAACCCCTCTCTCTTACAATGTGTTCAGTAATCACCCAGAGCAAATGAAGCTACAAAAATTCTGTCTGTCATTTATGGTATTTCAGACATACAAGGAAAATCCTTTGTGGGTGCAATGACAATAGCTTCCAAATATGATTTCATTCCACAATTTGGAAACACATTTAAAACAGTACAGTATCTATTCACAGTCCATGATATGCACCTTTGTCGCCCTGGCTTGGCACGACTCTCCTCCTCCAGAAGCCTGCGTCTCGCCTCTTCCAACTGTGTAGGGGTGTGGGGCTGAGGCAAGGGTGGCATGGAAGGATCCGCCACAAAGGGTTGAGCTGGGGCTGGACCACCCCATGCCCCCACACCCACCCCTCGTTCCAGGGAGCCAGAGCGGGACCCACTGTGGCCAGGCACCAGTTTACGACTGTGTCTGTAAATCAAACATTAAGTCTAACTGCATGCAACCAAATTTCGCAATTCAACAATTTCAAACACCTTCCAGTGATAGACATCACAAAAACTGTCGCAAAACAAAGCTAAACCTTAAAAATCAAATGTGCAAACTCACAGAAACAGTGTCAAGAGTTAGCTTCTCAGGTACGTTATGATTCCACTACAGTATAGATGCACCTTGATAGTGGACAACCAGTTTGTTGTATACTGCATTTCATACAAATTCACTAAATTTTGACAGACAATGTGATCAACCTACACAGTATGTAAATAGTAATGCTCTTGTCTACAAAGTATTGTATCAGCTGATAAGTTGTTGCAGGATGTATGTTGTTATGTTGGCGATACTCAGAACTAAAAGATGTAATTCAAAACTGTAATGATACTTACAACATTTATGGTTTAAATAATGTTTTTAAAGTAGTGTACAATTTCTTGGCTTTTAGCAAATTGGCTTTAAAAACACATTTAGCAACTATGACGGAGCAAGCGGACACTTACGATCAGTGAAATGTTTCCAGCCCAGTGAACACCATTGTGCATGTGATCTCTTTGGTAACGTTTATGCGAGTACCTCACTGGTGTTATAGAAATATTGCACCAGTAAATAATAATTTTTGTATTTGCTTTCATTAAGCACAGTTGTTTGTAGGGGTGCCTTTTTAGTGGGTTTTATTGCGGAAATGTAATATTATTAGCACGTGTATGGCTTGGTCCGCCATTTTTTGTACCGCTATGAAGCACCACAATTTATTTACACTCGAAATTTATGTTTGTTTCGGGAAAGCAATGAAGTGTCATATTTACTGAATAATTCTGCAAATAAATTATTTTGTATCAGTGGCAGACAAACGTGACCAAGAATTACCACAGAACATGTGTTCAGGAGTTGCAAATAAAAATTACAAACATTAAGTAAGTGTGTTTTGTAATTAATGTATTTAACAACACTTATTAAAACATTTGAAATGTATGTGGCTTACAAGACCACAATGTCAACTCTTTGTTTCGAAGTATAAAAGAAATATGTTTATTATATGGAAAACCAAAAGAGGGTAAAGTTAAATTTGCTAATATTATTTACATACAGAATGTGTTTATTACTTGCATAGGTATGGACAGCAACATATTTACAGCATTTTGTCATTTCTGTGTGGTTAAAACTTTCCAGGTTATAATAATTTTAATGTTACTTCCATACGACGAGCAAAATTTTCCACTGCTCCATCAAACCAATATGTAATTCAAAATGACACTGTCTCATAAGAACAGGTGAAAAACATTAAACTAAGGTCTCCCCCACCTGCAATAAAATAAACAAAGTCCCAACAGTATAACTTGGTTATAANATGTAAATAAATCTTAATACAATAAGTAAACTTTAATTAAATTATATAATTAACAGTTGCGATATATACTTCAATCTACCTTTTTGTATGTATTACAACATTTCGCTAAATTGATTAGCATTTTTTAGACATTTAGAGAATTTTATTAAAGTATATGACAGTTGAGATTACATGGCATTGTTTCTCTTCAAAAATAAATTTTGGTAGTTCCCACATGGACACTGTTAATAAAATATTTGACAGTTCCCACAAGGCACTGTTTGTTTACAAAATATTTGACAGTTCCCACATGGCACTGTTTACAAAACGTTTGACAGGTGTCACATGGCAATGTTTTGTTTACATACTGCGGAAGGATACATAATCGGCTCCCTGAAAGTAGATATTTAGCAGGGTTTCAGAAAATCTTGAAGTTACCGTGAATACATTATAACGTTTATGCGAGTACCTCACTGGTGCTATAGAAATATTGCACCAGTAAATAATAATTTTTGTATTTGCTTTCATTAAGCACAGTTGTTTGTAGGAGTGCCTTTTTAGTGGGTTTTATTGTGGAAATGTAATATTATTAGCACGTGTATGGCTTGGTCCGCCATTTTTTGTACCGTTATGAAGCACCACAATTTATTTACACTCGAAATTTATGTTTGTTTTGGGAAAGCAATGAAGTGTCATATTTACTGAATAATTCTGCAAATAAATTATTTTGTATCAGTGGCAGACAAACATGACCAAGAATTGCCACAGAACATGTGTTCAGGAGTTGCAAATAGGAATTACAAACATTAAGTAAGTGTGTTTTGTAATTAATGTATTTAGCAACACTTATTAAAACATTTGAAATGTATGTGGCTTACAAGACCACAATGTCAACTCTTTGTTTCAAAGTATAAAATAAATATGTTTATTATATGGAAAACCAAAAGAGGGTAAAGTTAAATTTGCTAATATTATTTACATACAGAATGTGTTTATTACTTGCATAGGTATGGACAGCAACANGAGGGTAAAGTTAAATTTGCTAATATTATTTACATACAGAATGTGTTTATTACTTGCATAGGTATGGACAGCAACTTATTTACAGCATTTTGTCATTTCTGTGAGGTTAAAACTTTCCAGGTTATAATAATTTTAATGTTACTTCCATACGACGAGCAAAAATTTTCCACTGCTCCATCAAAACAATATGTAATTCAAAATGTCACTGTCTCATAAGAACAAGTGAAAAACATTAAACTAAGGTCTCCCCCACCTGCAATAAAATAAACAAAGTCCCAACAGTATAACTTGGTTATAATAAGAATAAAACAAACTGGAATGGTAACCTATATTGATCATAGCATTTTTTACAACATTGTTTTCTTCATCGATCATCGACAGAACAGCTGTGATGGATGGATACATTGTGGCCACGCTACTTTTATAAAACTGTCAAAATTTAGTGTACTTACACCTTTCCAAGACTAAATAAAGTAAAAGATATGGAGTGTTTTATCCATTTTTAATGCACTAGTCCCATTTTAACTTGTGTTAGACATTTTAGGTATCTATACTGTTTGGTGAATAAATGAATGAATTAATTAATGAATAAAACATTTCCACCTTTCCTTCACATGCATTTGGTGGTTAACCTTACAGCAGTGGTCAGCATGCTTCCACTGACATGTCTCTGCAGCAGTTAACCATGGCAATCAAGTAAACAATGATCAGAAAACAAATTTGTGACACCACCAACATAACATTACCAGTTTGTGGTGTAAATTGAAATCTCAAAAACGATCTGTTATAGAAAGACGGTCACGTTTAATGGAGTTGATATAGAGAGGTTCTACTGTAATCTAATTGCTCACAGCCATGACGAAAAAAGATAGTCTTTATTCCTCCTTTCAGCAGTTCAGTTGAGTGTTTTTAATACTATGTGGTCTCAAAAGGGCTGTTTCTGAGCTAGGAAACCCTGACACACAACGTAAGTAACGGCACGCGTGGGTAAACATTGGCGACCTTGATGGAAGGGATGGATAGTCATGTTCTAGTGAGTGGTGTCTATTTTTAGATATTTTCCTATTGGGAGTTGCACTGAAATAGCGAAGAGAATCTCAACAGTTAGCAACCAAAATAAATGCAACAAACTTATTTTTCAGTGTACTTTAATTAAATTTTTGAATTATTTAACTAAAGTTTTCATGGTTCCCAAAAAACTATTGTTATTTTGAGCGGCGTCGTTATTCCCGAGGTCATACTGCTGAGAGCTTACAGTACGTCATGATTAAAGTACTTAAATAGACATTGTAACTGTATTAAAATGACAGATTAGTTAGCACACTTACCTGGTTGAAATAGGCGAGGTAGCACTACCGATTCGTAGCCGATGCTTCTCCCTGTCACTGTGCGAATGGCTTGTACTAGAGCCACTCTCCATGACCCACGTTCGTACCCAGCTGAAACAATACACACAATTCAGGGGAAAGCACACATTCTGATGAAGGCTACTGTGGCAATCAGATGTAAGAAAAATGTAACAGAAGAGCAAGCAGAAGAGAAGAAGATAAAAACCGTAAGTACCTCTTGAAAACACGCATGTAGCCAAGATGTTAATGTTATCTAATGATGGTGAAAAGAAACTGTGTTCTTTTCCTGCCTAAACAAGTATACAGGCAGTCCTCTACTTTCGCGCATTTGACTTACGTACAATTCGTGCTTTCGTACATTGGTTTCTTACANGCAGTCCTCTACTTTCGCGCATTCGACTTTCGTACAATTCGCGCTTTCGTACATTGGTTTCTTACACCATAAATTCGACTTTCACGTGTTTACTTCGTTCTTTCGTACATAACCTTTCGTACATAACCAAAAAAAATTACGCGCGCATGCCTCCACGAGAAACGTAAACATCAAAGATATATGGACTGTTTATATTCTGTAGGTTTTGTCTTCGCAAATAATATTGCAGCAAAGTTGACTTATACTACGTAGAGACCTCTGGTGTGGATATACGGAACTATGTTTCCGATATAACTGAACAAATATGCAGTTGTATGTCTGATGTGTTACTATGCTATGGCGATTCTACGCATTAATTCCGTTCCTGTTTAGAACTTCAGTTGTTTTTATTATGGTTTTTAGTTTCCTTTGAGGTTAATTTTATATCCATTGTTTGTTTTTGTTAATCTATTGGCGCACGTACATAATTATTACACTACGCAATGAATAACAAACGTAAAAACGAAAGTAATGAAGACTCAGTGTGTAAGAAACAAAGAAAACATGTTGTAAATAGTGTACAAATGAAATTAGACATTGTCGCGCAATCGGAAAGTGGCAAATCATTTGCAGCTATAGGACGGTCTTTCAACCTGAGCCGATCCACTGTGCGTTCTATTGTAAAAAGTAAAGGAAATATAAGGGACTATGTTATAAATTCGGGAAATCTTTCTTCTAAAATAATTTAAAAACGGCGGGGTGCAGCGATGGAAGAGATGGAACGGTCTTTAAAAGTGTGGTTAGACGATCAACACCAGAAAAATATCCCTATCAGCCTTGCAATAATTCAATGCAAAGCTCTCAGTTTGTTTGAAGATTGGAAAAAACAGCTTGGTGAGTCAGCTGCTAATGCTCCAGAGTTTAAAGCGAGCAAAGGCTGGTTCGACAAGTTTAAGTCAAGGGCAGGACTGCACAACATAACATTTACAGGGGAATCTGCCAGTGCAGATACTGAAGCTGCCGAAAAATTTATAAAAACTTTTGAGAACATTGTTGACGAGGGAAATTACTCATCTCACCAAATTTTTAATGTTGATGAGACGGGCTTATTCTGGAAAAAAATGCCTTCAAGAACTTACCTGGCAAAAGAAGAGGCTGTTGCACCTGGACACAAGGCATCTAAAGACAGACTGACACTTCTAATTGGTGGTAATGCTGCAGGAGACTGTAAACTAAAACCTCTGTTAGTGTACCACTGTGAGAATCCCAGGGCTTTGAAAGGAAACCCCAAAGAAACACTGCCAGTCATATGGAAATGGAACTCAAAAGCTTGGGTTACTTCAGCATTATTTAAGGACTGGTATGTAAATAATTTTGTCCCTGAAGTGAAAAATTATTGTAAGCAAAAGAATTTGGCATTCAAGGCATTGTTATTGTTGGATAATGCACCCGGACATCCACAAGCATTGAGAGATTTATGTCCAGAGGTAAAGGTCATATTCTTGCCTCCAAACACCACAAGTTTAATCCAGCCAATGGATCAGACTGTTATTTCAACTTTCAAAAGATATTACATGAGGAGAATAATCGACAAAGCTGTCAAGGCAACAGATGGTGATGGAAGACCCACTCTAAAAGAATTCTGGAAAAACTACAATGTCCTTAATGCTGTCACCAATATTTCTCTCTCTTGGAAAGAAATAAAGTCATCTACAATGAGTGGTTGCTGGAATAAATTGTGTCCTTACCTGGTGCCAAATTTCAGAGGTTTTGAGGAGACCCCAGAAAGTGCAACAGAACAAATTGTTAAAGTTATGCATCAGCTGGATCTCGAGGTTACTTCTGAAGATGTTGATGATCTGATGGCCTCACATTCAGAGCCATTGACAAATGAAGATCTACTTGCTCTTCAAGAGACAAATTCATCAGCATCCACAGCTGCTCAAAATAATGGCTGTCCAGGACAACCAACAAAAACCCTTACAGGGAAAAAAATCAACGATGCTTTAAAAAACCTTGAAGATTTTTTAAACATCATTGACGAAAATGATTCAGATGAAGAGAGAAGTTCTCGAGTTCGTCAAGTTGTTGAAGCAACTACAATGTGCTACAGCCAATTGTATTAAAAGAAGAAGGGTGGCGTTCAACTGTCCCTAAATAACTTTTTCTGCAAAGCTGATAAGTTATCTACACCAGGTCCCAGTGATTGTTAAACCGGCTACGTACAATTCCAAAGAGAGCTGAATCTGTATGTATGTATGTATGTATGTATGTATGTATGTACCCACTGCAATTAGTCAAATGTTTGTGTGTGTAAAATGTGTCTTATCAATTGTTTGAACTATTAGCTATATATTTTAATACTTTTAAATAACTTTGATGCATGATCTTGTTTCTTTATGTGTAAATATATTGTTTTGAATATTTTTTTTTTGTTTAGTTAAATTTTTTTCCCCATCTAGGAACGGAACCTCATTTATCACATTAAAATAAGGGTTCTACTTTCATACATTTCAACTTTCATACACAAATTTAGGAACACATTGTGTATGAAAGTAGAGGACTGCCTGTACCTATGTATTAATTTTTTAGCGTCACTTGTTTTGTCTCACAGACTATTATGGAAATATATCACTCAACTGCCCATTACTCATTTCAAAATAAAATCATGTGAAAAATCGCTGATCACATCTCTCTTGAACTCACCTCAAATCTGTTCTCTCCTTTAGCACATGCAGCCTTATGCCAAAACAAACAAAATGAACCAGTAAAATAATCATACCTTTCTTTGCACTCAGTAAGTGGATCCATAACTGGTGTGCTGTCCGACACAACGCTCACTCCACTGTCTGTCTGATCTGTCAGCGTCTTCTTGCTGCTCGATCTGCGACATGCGTCTCTGCCCTGGCGATACCGTGAGTCATGACCTACATACACATTCACACAAACTTAATACTCCTCACTTGCCTTCGTACACAAGCATCACTTTCCAAATCTGTCTATATCTGTCAACCACCCTACTCATGCAGTGTACTGTAAAAAGTAGAGTTGTGCAAATATTCAGTATACAAGAACCAAAATAAAATATACATAGAAACTTTTATTGCCCTAAGAAACGTGGTTGTAAGTTGTACTGAACCCAAATTAAGTTCAATTAATATTTGAGTGCTTACTGAATATTTTACTTAAGTAAGAATGTACCACATGTATGCGAATACACAATGACTTGGAAAATAAGATGATCCTAACATTTTTACTTTGGTCTACATGGAAATTATTTTCTCCAAAAATTATTTGGATACGTAATTTAGCAGGATTATTTTGTTTTCACCCCTAAAGGTTAAACAAGGCTCTAAAATATAAGGAAGTTACACTTTCTTTGACCATCCCTATATTTTTATAACTACAGAGCCTGGACAGTTAATGTTTTTAAGATTTTGTAAGTGACATGTAATGTACCAATAAAACATATACGTCCAGCATAAGAAAACCCTCAGTTTTTTGGAAGTGAAAACTGAAATAAAATATTGTTTTATACTATTTGGGTGAATATGTACAATTTTGTCTGTATGTCCACCTATGTATCAATTAATTTATATCTTTTGTTTTTTATTTATTATTACAATTAAATGCACTTATTACTGTAATAACACCTGTGGTTGGTATAAAACACATTAACTCCCACTGCTTGCCACACTGTACTTTCGGAACTCGCACCGAGCTTCCCACAGAAGGTGGTGGGTTAAGCTACTAGGTATCAAAATGCTGAAGTTTCTGCATTTTAAGTCAACTTAACATCTAAAGGATAGTAGTGGCAGGAAACAATGTTTAGAAACAGAAACATTTTGAGACTTAACAAAATTGTGATTTACCATGGAAAAAGTACCTTATTTACTCAATTCTCAGCCGCACATTTTTTTCAAAAAATAATTTTGAAAAACAAAGGTGCAGCTAAGAATAGAGTACAATCAATTTTTTTAACCCAACATTTATTTTGCTTCTTTAAAACAAAAATGATTATTTTTGCAGAATATAACAGAAATATAGCAGCTGGCAAACTATTTGAAATTGATGAATTGTACTTGGGGCTGCTGGAGAAGAGCAGGCAATGTTATTGTTTGCTTTTAAAAACATATTATCATTTTGCAGAGTGAAATATATTTGTTTCAATGGAAAATCATTTCTATTGAAGGCAAAATTTAACTTCAAACTTCCTCCAGGAATTAAATTTCTTACTGATGGGGTGGTTTAATCTGTGGCCTCATATGTATGAAAATAATTTTTCCCAGAATTTTCCCCAAAAAGCTAGGTACAGCTTAGAATCGAGGGTGGCTTAGATTCAGGAAATATGGTATTTTAATACCTGTCACCAAGTATGAAAAAGAACAGCAGAATATGTACATTAACCTGAATATTTTAAGAACGTGGCAAAGTTGTAGCAATAAAATATTTTAAGTATGGATGAGGAAGGTTGGCAAACTGAATGGCATTGGTGGTAAGTCAGGTACTTACTGTACTACAGAATGAACTGAACCTGAAATAGAAACAAGAACCTACCGTTTAACGATTCCCTTATTCTAGAAGTTAATTTCAACTTTCCATTTTTCAAGATTTCATTTTTCGTTATGGAGTTGATTCATGTCATTTTTTAATGTAACAAATGCTCAATTAGATAAACCTGTCAACCAAAGATATATGTATACCACTGAGCAACATCTGAGAAAAGTATTGAAAGGAATGATCTCCATGGATCATGTTAGTAACTATGTACAATCTATTGTCTACTATCCCGTTACAGTGAATTGGTTAATTGCGGAGAACTCATACCAGCAAGTATTGTTACCATAGGCCGTTCACTGTTAATTAAGCACTTTAGAAAACAACCATCGAAAAACGTAATTGTTGCTATAGGCTATTCACGGAAAAGTAAGCCATTTTTAAGGCTCTGCTAATTTTTTTCTTTCAACTAATTTCTATCTTTTCACCAATTTGTAATATAAATAATGCCATTTGACTAATAAACACAGTGCTTAGGTTTCACCACTATCAAAAATTACCATCTGAGGTAGCAACAAAAAATATTTATTTGTTGTTAATGTTTTTTGGGAGGATCTTAAAAGGTGCTCACTTTACCGTAAATAGCCTATAACTGTATATTTTTATGGCCACACTGACTGGTACACATCCAGTAAAGCTGGTAAAGACAGACGGTAAGTAGTTGTATGTCTTAGGATTGAAGTTAGGGTTGTGCAAATGTAACTTTTTCTCATAAAACAATAAGGAAAAATATGTTTCAAAATTTCGTGAAACTGAAACAAAAATAAAAAATTATTTAATAAGAGCTCAGTCTTAACAAGAGTTTAACAAATTTCAAAGCATTTTAGCACGTTATTCACTATAACAAATTCATTGCAAAACCAAACAAAAAAAAAAAAATAGGATATGTAGTATTTACAACAGGGGTTCTTGCTTACATTAAAATTTCCATTGCAAGTGCATTAAAAACCTGAATATTCATCACAATATAGTATTTTCATTCGTCAAAACTTTTGGAAATCAAATTTCCTACAAAAACGAAAATGAAAGTAATTTTACATTTTTGTTTTGGTACAACGAATATTTGCATAACCCTAGTTGAATTAAACATAAATGTACTAAATATGTAGTGAAATGATTTTTGTAGCTGTTTTTTCATGTATATAATTGTAAGAATTAGTAAAATTGTAAACTATTTACTTTTCTATTAACTCTACAGTATCCCTTGACCGACGCATAAATAAAGGGATCTGGTCCGCAATTTTAATTTTACATATATAGTGGAAGAATACACATTGTGCATTATACTAGATCTTAAGCAGGGCATTCAAGAGTGCTTAGATTACCGTAAACAGCACATAGCTAATCCGTGAGATTCTGTTGTTTACATATGTGCAGAGTAGAGAGGAGACAGAATGCAAAATTCAAGAACAACGTCCCTCAATCACTGCAACTATCCCATGGGACTGGTTCCAGTATACGACACATGTACAAGTTTTAGGAGGTGCACAGCAACAGACATCATAAACTACTCAGGTCTTCTACTTATCATGGATTAAAAAGAGATGCAGTAAAATTACAAAAGGAAATAAATATTACAATAGAATCTCCATGGATAGATGTTTGAAGAATCAAACCAAAAAAAGGATGTGTACAGACAAATAATACATGTGGACTGGCTCCATATCTTGTTATCTAACATAGAAGATGAAAATAAATTGGAAGGGGGTGAAAAAATTTTGGAAACCACGCCCACTGCACTACCTTTCTCTCACTTGAAAGCCAACATCTAGTTGCTGGAGCAAGTGACAAGTACAGTAAACTCCCAATTTTCCAGGGTACAGACTGGCTAAGGGTTCACGGATAACCGATATCCACGGTTAAAGCAATGGGAGAGGAAAAATGTTTACTTCAACCCTACATACTGAACACGTAGGTTCTGTAAACAAATAATATAGTCATATAAGAATCCAATTTTTTGACAGCCAGTGTGTGGCAACATCTTAAATTATATTAACATCATCACACACAAAATCCTGTATCAGCTGATGAGTGATCGATTGCAAGAAAATTTCATGTCGGCTATTTTGACAGCCTACACTTGCACAACAGACATAGAAGAAATATGTGAACAGGAAGGAAACCGCCGCCAAAAAAACTTAGTATTTTATTTTATATTGTTACAAAACAACTGTTTTTAGTGTAACAAACTAAACTTTGTTCCAGAATAATGTGTAGGTGTTTAAACGAAATGGAACACCTTATGCGATAGTTTAACTTCGTTTGTCTCTTCTTCATAGGCCATAGCTAGTGCTTGCTGCTAACGTCGCCACGTGCATGCTTTATATTAATTGAAGAGGCCGCACATCTATCGCAATTTTTGAAATATTTCTACATTAATTAGACATAATATATTTCAACCCCCGAGTTCTTTTGAACCTGCACAAGATGAAAAATTTGCTTTTCAAAGGATATGATGGATAAACTTTTTCAACACAGAAGCGAAATAGGCGAACGTGCTGCAATCTGTTGGCCAGTGCGCACTGCTCACTTCGGAAACCACGCCCCCATGAAATTACTCGTTTTTCATGTGTAAAATGCAAACAAGCAAACAAATTCTTGAGTTTAAAATTTTCCGCTAGCTCTATTAATTTTTTTTTAATGTAACATATTTCCATGTGAAGCGATTCTGCTTGCTAATAATTTGCATTCAGCCTGCAAACACCAAGTCTTTCTAAGTCCAGCTCGCCATTNTACTCGTTTTTCATGTGTAAAATGCAAACAAGCAAACAAATTCTTGAGTTTAAAATTTTCCGCTAGCTCTATTAATATTTTTTTTAATGTAACATATTTCCATGTGAAGCGATTCTGCTTGCTAATAATTTGCATTCAGCCTGCAAACACCAAGTCTTTCTAAGTCCAGCTCGCCATTTTTTTTTTCTTGTCCTGAACCTCCTACCACTTGAGCATCAAAGCAAAAATAAATGTTATTTAATTTATTAATTAAAACCATGTGTTGTTTGCAATGGAATCATTTTTGCGGCAAATAATATTTATGTTAATATGATATTTTGTCATCCAGTCGCACTCTGTGCCACGGTTAATTTATAAATACCCTCTGCGTGTAAGAACTACTGTAAACTACACTATCTCACCTTTTTGACGAGCAGACGCCAGTTTTAATAGTGAAATACTTTATTATTATGAATGAAAATGTGCTGTCTGAGAATTTCCCAGCATTCCTAATACTTCCAAGTTTCACATATATTCACTGTTAAGAAAGCGTGTAAATACAGTACCCGGACATTTTCGATATTAAAATAAACCAGTACCACATCACTTGACTGCAGCCTGGTAATTAACAGAGTGCGCATGAGTTATTAAAAGCAGCGGCGTGCGACTGGCGGCAGCTGGTCAATATTTGACTTTGAACTGGTGGCTACACAGATAAGTCACAACCCGATAAAGCGGCCCCTGGAAAATCAGGAGTTTACTGTATAGCCGTCAGTTTACTGGCATAGAAAGAAACATGTAATCTCTTGGTGATAAAACCATAATAAAAAAATCAAATATAAAAACTTTTAAGATTTTTAACGAGGCAGGATATTTTTCATTGTTCTGAATTCCACATTATATTGCATTCCCACTCCTATTACATATCTTCCCTCGAAACCCATGAAAAAATTCCACCATATGCCCTTCTGCCCTTTTCCCCACTTCAAATTAAAGATGCTTCTCACACAACAGGGAGTCATCCAGTCTCTCCTTGGCTGGTAAGCAGAAGTACGGCAGTTAACTGCTTGGGACAAACAGGTAATACTTTGCTGCCTGGAAACAACAGGCATTGGCCATTCTTTCTCTGACGCTACAATCGTCAGGCATATAGAGAATCGTGACACCAAAGAAAGAGTGGCTCATATTTCTATGTTTACATGTGTGTGCTCATTCGAAGTGTGGGTAACCACCAGATACAGCAGAACCCTGTTATAACATCCCCTCTTATTACCTTATACTGCTTAATAAACTGCCTTCTCTTGGTCCACAAACATGTTTTCCAATACAAAATTACCCTCTTATAATGTTTTCCCTTGTATAAGGCTTACATTTCTTGGGGCCCCTGAGAAATGTTATAACTGGATTTTACTGTAACTGCAGTACCTGATGACAGGCAAGGCATGCAGTGAATTTTGAAGATTCCAGCAGGACCTAAACAGGTACCTAAAAATGTCAAACTAAGCAAACTAGTAAGTGGACAAAAGAAAGTTTCTTGGGACCCAGCAAAATAAAATATGGACACAGGAAGATAACATGAACTGGAGTGGTCAATCAAGGTTCCACAGTATATGATCACAAGAAGTATTACACAGACATAATTGTGCCAATGACAATTACCTAACAGATCCAGCTTCTGCGACTCCTGATAGTCTGGCATTGAGCGGCTTTTGGGCATGTGACTGCTACCACTACTGCTGCTCGTATGGTGTTTGTGATCTGAGACCTCCGGGAAATCATGAACGTTGCCAGAGTCAGATGAGAAGGTTGAAAAAACATCCTGGAAAACAGATAAGACAAGCGTAAGCAAATTAACATTAATGAATAAAGTAACAAATAATACTACATAAGGTAACACAACAAATAAATGTTCAATTATCTTAGGATGTAAGTGTAAATTGTGTGTTGTTCACACTTTCAGGCATGTTCAAAATGGCTGAGAACGAGTACAGCACTACAGTAGAACAGTTACAACATCCCTGCATATACACTATTATTTCATGGTCCCACCATTTTGCTATTAGGCTTAATGGTTTCATTTCCTGCCTGTAATAAAGTTCATAGTTTTCATTTCTTGCATATAACATTGGTATTTGTTCAGTTCATGACAGAAAATAGAGAGTAAAGAGATTTGGGTGGCTCTTAACATCAAAGTTTTGAGAGCCTCGCAGCAAATAGAATGCAATTATTGTCTCACGTAAAAATTTTCAGACACACAGCTGTCGTCACACAGATACAGAAAACAGTTTATATTTGAAACATTATGCATAGGAATTTTAGAGGTGATGGTCATGAAAATTACTACGATCATGAATGACCAACAGCAGATGAGTGGGCAAGCCTCCAGAATGCACTTAACTGTTTGTTTAATATGAAGACATGCATTACTTTAAGATGATCTGATCCATGGAATAGAATTCAGATAACTAATATTTTTACTTCACATGATTCAGGTGAAGATTTTGAACTTGAAGGGAATAAATATTGCTTCCAATTAACCTACAGACCTCTCAAACCCTCCAAACTGTATGCAACTTTGTTGTAAACCCAAACTGGTGAATGTAAAAAAATTAAGAGTGTTTAGTGCAAATGGAGAACTATATTGCTGGAAAATGAAAAAAGAACACCATGATGGAAGTGATTAAGAATTACCAAATTAACACAAGAAATTACTATAGGGCAGCACATGAAATGATCGTGATCGTAAGCGCAGCGCTGCAGAAGATTGTGGAGTTGACGTGGGACAGTCACAGGATGGTAAAGATACAGTACATTTGTACAGTAAACTGAGTTTGAACGGGGTCGAATAGTGAGACTCTGGGAAACTAGATGGTCATACCAGAGAACTGCAGAACATGATGGGATCACCAAGTCACTCAGTCGAGGGGAAGTGGAGTGGTGCTAGCGCTGCCTCAGGACTCTGTGACCGCTCTTGTCAAAGGGCACTCAGGGTCACTGTGGCGTGAATGGGGCTGGCTTCCTCTTGTCCAAGCACTGGGAGGTCGCCTTCGGGTGGCTGTGGACCATGTTCTGGGCCCTGAGTCATGTTGCTCATCATTCCTCTCGTTCAAGAGCTGGGAGGACGCCTCCAGGTGGCTACTGGACAGCATCATGGATCCTATCATGGAATGGTCATCCTTCCTCTCAGTCAGACTGGAACTTAGGGTCTCTTCGCGATGGTTGGTCTGGAGAGAATATTTTGGCATCTCCTGTGTTGATCCTCCTCCTGTGCTTGGGAGCATCAAGCACCTCTGGTTCACTCTTGACTGTTTCTGAGTGCTCTTCGGAGTATTAATGGTTGTCCTTTGCTCTCAGTGGTTGATTGCTAAAGGGGAGGGCTAGATGAACCGCTGGTGGATGGGGATATTCCCCACGCTACATCAGGTCACTGATGCTGGCGTTTTCCTGTCAACACAGTCCTATGAATTGGGGTTTGCTGAAGAAGCGACATTGATGCAGCTATTGGAGTTGTTGATCGTCCTTTGCTGCCAGTGGGTGGTTACTTACAAGAAGGGATGGACGGACCAATAGTGGATGGGAAGCTTCCTTGCGCTACAGCAGGCGGATGATGCGGGTATTCTCCGTTTTCCAGCTTAGGGTTTCGCTCTCGTGCGTGAGCTTCTCTGAGTGACACACTGATCATCATCTTCCTCCTGTATGGTATAATGTTCTCATTCGGGAAGGCCATCCTCTTGCTCTTCAGGGTCCCTGATAAAGTGTGGAGGTAGGGGCCTGATTTGATTGTGCGGGACCTTGTGGACCTGCCCTTGGTGGTTTTCAACCCAGTAGACATTGCCCTGCATCCAGATTATGATGTAGGGGCCCCTGCAAACCCAACGTAGAACTTGTCATCAACACAGCTTGAGGGGTGGTTCCAGACCAGTACGGTATCACCCTCTGGCAAATGGTTGGCCTGGTCAGACGCAATCTCTTGGAACTTATTTTGTAGATACCTCTGCTGGGAGGCTTTTGTCTCTGCGCCTCTTGATGAGTGATCTTGGCTGTTGGGAGAGTCGTGGGTTCTGTCTCCTCCTTCCTTGGCCTTTTGATCAATTGCCCCAGCAAGAGATGGATGTGGGAGGTCTCGATGGCATCTTGGAACCAGCACCTTAGCATAAACAGTATCTCGGAAACTTTGTGGGTGTGTATCCAGAGACTCTTCTTGATTTCGATTTCGGTATTCAGTTGGGTTGGCCTGAGGGTGATATGTAGGGGTTGTCCAATTAATTTTCCATCTCCCATTGATGGCAGGCCTTCACCCACTGTTTTCTCATAAATTGAACCCAATAGTCAGTAAGCAACACTTGGGATAGCCCCATCTCAGAAAAACTTCCCTTTCCAGAAATTTGATGATGGTACCTGCCTCTTGATTCAGCATGGGGAATGACTCTACCCATAAAAAAAAAAGAGGTAGTGACTACTACTCTTTCCTCTCGGACTCAGCAGAAAAGGTCCTATTACGTCTGCTGCAATATGTGTTATGTGTCGAAGGAGTGGTAGGCCTCAGAGGCTGGTATTTTTCTTTTGGAATCAAGTATGCTTTGTGTTGAGAACACAAACAAAATTCTTTTAGTTACATAAAGACATCATGTGTAAGCCCCTCTCAGATGTATCAGTGGGAGATTGCTCGGAGGGTTTTCTGTTTGGGTATGGGATCTGACCCAAACCACACCATGGTTGGTCTTATAACTAAAAGGATTCTTTTCTATCAAAATTCTAGAGTTCTGGATCACATTGCTGCTGCTCTTGTAACATCCCTTTGTTTTCCCTGAACCTGATTTTCAAATTCTTACGTTATGCAGTCATGTGCACATGGCTTCTGGCACAAGACTACCTGGGTGAGTTGCACTCTGCCATTTATTACTTGGGTGTTGGTGTTGGTGTTTGTGTGTTTAATTAGTCGGAAGAACATTTTGTCCCCTGCATTAATGTGTTGGTAAACCTTTCTTATTGACTGATAATTGTACATCGTCACCTTTGGTTGGTTCACCATGAGTTTCAATTAGGAGTTGTTGCAATATGAACTCCTGAAAAACAGAATTACAGTGGACTCTCTATGTACCGAAAACACACTTACTGAAAAATGGTATTCACTATTAATTTTCAGTTGTCCTGGCAAAATTCCTATATTAATAATCATAAAATTACCTGCTTTTATCATTTATCAAATATTGCATCAATGAAACTATTTTGGTCCTGTCACTTAATATTTCATGCAACGATCATTTGTAAGTTGGAAGAATAAGGGAACTTCACTACCGAATAAAACTGTCTTGTCTAAATCGGGTGAGACTCAGAAAAGATGTATTGTTTGTCATTAGACCACACATACAATATACAGCTGTTCTGAGTTTATTGGGAAATATGTCCGTGAAAGACAACAGACAGATAGTTGTAAAAAATTATGTTTCAATTGCTTACAAACTTCTCATGTGGTGACAAATACTGCTTTGGAACACACTTGTGCAAAGTAATACCACACTTTATTATATACTGACCAACAACCACGTGAATTGCAGCGAAACCAGTCAGCACGAGCTTGCAGTGAGAATCAACTGTCATCTCAGTTTGTTGGAATGTCAGCCAATACATCCGACTTCCACAGTAGTGTTGTTATCCACAGCTGTGGTCATGATTACTGACTCCCAAGGTAAGTTTCGCAAGTGTCGAGAAGTGCTGCTCATGGGAATTTCATATTTGATGGGTTGGTACAGAAGTTGAGTCTTCCTCGTCATCTGGGTTATCTCAGTGGGCCATTATGGTTCAAGGAGTAGTAACATGGTAACAACAAAATCCATGGGTACATTTGTGGCTGTGTCACGGATAACTATCTTCTGCCACCTACTTGAATTTTTGCTGATACCAGGCAAAAATTAGGCAATCTTCTGCTAGCTGACCCCTTGTTTGATGTATCAGGGAGTGTTGAGGTAATCTTGGGTGCATTTGTGTTTTTGCACGTACTCACAGGAGAGAAACTTGGCTAGCGAGAAGGATTATCAGTTGCTGTGGAGAGAGAGAGTTTTTACGGAAGCTGATGGGGAAATGCTTGGAAGCCATATTCCAAGCTAATAAACAAACTAGTCAATCAGTCGCCTTGTTACGTACTAACACTCTGGAGTCTACCCTAAAGGAGTTTTGTAAATTAGAGGAACCACCACCTGTGCAACATTTGTCACCAGATGACATTTTGTGTGAACAACACTATAGAGACACTACTATCGCCTCCCATCTGATCAATACAGTGTGTATCTCCCTTTTTGCCCTAACAAAACAAGGCCAGTCTCAGATGGTTGCTAACAGGCGCTTTATAGCCCTAGAATGTAAAATGCTCGCCCAACCATACACTACATCACTACAGCACATGAAACCATGAACATCTGTGTCAAATAAGACTATTCTGAATTACTTCATTCTAGGGCTGAGCCGATACCGGTACCGATATATCGAAACCGGCCGATATCGTTATTATCGGAATTGTGCGCAAGTCATGTTTAAATTGCAGATATTATAACCAATATTTTGCCCTAAGAATCTAAGATGATGCTGTTTTCAACTTGTCATAATTGGAGTGGCTTAGCGCACTATTTGGTTTTATTAAAATAATCATTATTTTTAAATTGGTTTTTGCTAAAGTACCCAAATGGCTGTGTTTATTTCTAAAGAAAAATTAGGAACGTTTTGCATGATTGTTTACAAAATATGTATAAAACAAAACAATAAGTAGCCACCATTTGTGTTTACTGAATTTTCTCTCTGTAGGCAAGCTTGCAGCATGAACAAAACTTAACATTTAATCAGCCTAACACATATATAATATTAACCGTAATTAATATTCACGATTACCTCCAAAAATATTTTGTCTTAATAGTTTCACAACAAACCGCGAACACGGCGACGCATAAAAAAAAACTTATGTAATGTTGGTTACATACTGCACATTACTGCCGCCTAGCGGCGCCATTCCAACAGTTTGTCTTTTTTGTTTGTTTTGTTGGTTTGTTTGCTGTTGCTGTAGTAATATGACGGTGTTAGGTTAGGGAACGAACGGCGTGAAATTATTTACGTGTGCCAGCAAAAAACAAATAATATGGCTGGAAGAAAAAAGTGAGGTGTGGAATTTTTTTACTCCAAGCAACACACAAGAATGCAAGACTGTTTGCAATATTTGTAAATGTTTGGTTTCGAGAGGCGGTACATCATCAAGGTCGTATAGTACCATAAACTTAAAACAGCATCTTGAATGTATGGACCCTTTGAAGTGGAAGAGCTTCAAATTACAACAGTGTCCTCCAAGGCCCGTTGTACAAATCTGAACACAACTTTCTGGCAGAGAAAACGCACCTAACCATGCCATAATTGTGAGTACTTCACAAATTTCAGATAACGATTGTGTGACTACATGTTCATCTAGCCCTGAACCGAAATTTCATAACGTGTTTGAATTAATGGAAAAAAGTAAACCATATCCTTCATCACATGCCCGCACTATGAAAATAAATAATCTCACTGGAAACCAGTTTTATGCACTTAGCACACTGTTAGACCCTAGATTCAAGGACACAGTGTTTTCTTCTTCAGAGGCTGCCGACACAGACAAACAGCTTCTCTTAACTGAAATGTGTAAAGTTGTCATGTTACTAAATATGAACCACAAATGGAAATAGTTAGAGACAGTACAGTAGAGCACCCCTTAACCGGAATTCCCTCAAACGGAACTCCCCTTATCTGGAACTAATTTTCCAAAAAAAAATTCAAACGTCGCAAAGTTGTGCCATAACTGTCCCGCGCTCGCAAGAGGTCTTTCGTTGCTCACACCAGACTGTACATGCACGTTAGCTGGTAAACAAGCTGCAGCACGATGAAGCGACAGCCGGCCCAAGTGGCAGAGTTACAGCTATGCTGCATAATGACACCAGTGACAGTGACTAATGGCAATGTGCGACACACGCCGTTGGTTTTAGTGGTGCGACTTTCAGAATTTAGTGTTCTAACGTGTTAGTGTACATGCACCGTATTTTGGCGTGCATAGACCGCACCAGAAGTTTTTGATGAAAAATTAGGGACAATTAATATTTCAAGTATAGGCTGCACTGAATTTTTGTATTCCCGTAAATATTGCCGGGCATCATTATGCTAGTGCAGCAACAGCAAACTATGGCAACGTCAAACTAATTAATTTGCCATTGAATGTTATCGCTGCTGCGCTGCCTGCTAAAAAGTAACAACAGCACAGTATTCCGCGTAAATAAAACTTTGGCTGGCCGTTGCTGAGCAGGCAATGGTATGGTGCATGTGTGCGTGCGGCATCACACACACACAGCTACTGCTGGCTGACTCGTTGAGAGAGAGAGAGAGAGAGAGAGAGAGAGAGAGAGAGAGAGAGAGACACAAAAAAAAGGAGGAAGGAGAGAGAAAGAAAGGGACCGAGCAAGCTTGCCTGGTGCTGGATGGCTGTTGTTGATTCCGGGGCGGAGGGGGAGGGGGGGGGTGAAAGTAAGCACGCCAAGCAAGATGGTGGAAGAAAAAAGAGAAAAGAAGTGCGCAAGCGGAATGGTGGCTAGAGGTGATACAAAGCAGAACAGTCGAAGACAGGCAGGCTGAAGTATGCTGTGACCCATACGCGTTTAAACACACGTGATGAGCTATTCATTTCTTATTATTTTTTTGACTTCCTTAGAAACTAAGTTAAAACATTAGAACGTATTGTTCATTGACAAATTACTGAACATGGGTTAGGTGGGGAAATTTTTTTATGACAATATCTCGTAAATAACCCGCACCCCGTCAGCACAAACAGTAACATGATATCCAGATCTCGCTTACTCAGGCAGACACGTGCCCAGCGAATAAATAAGAACCCCTCCTAGAAGTTTGAGAATGAAGGTCATTAACGCAGTGCCGGGAGTTTTACGACTCACATTTCATAAACAGTACCTAGTGTTTGTTTTAATGGTTTTGTAACTTTAAGGATAAAACTAATAATTTACACTCATTGATTTCTTAAGTTAAAATTATGTGCCACATATACACGAGTTCAGACTAAAAATGTGTTATTTTTCACACCATCCCACCCTCATTTCCCATAACCGGAATTTTTCCTCAACCGGAATAGCCCTTCCCCCAACGATTCCGGTTGAGGGCTGCTCTACTGTAATAAGGAAGCTGACTCTGTCGCATCATTATATGCATCGTTAATTCATAAGAATAAGACTCAAACTAGTACAACTTCAAGTAGTGTAGGTTCTGAGCAAGAACTTCAGTTGTATTTCAGTGAGAATTTGTCTGGCACTTCCAGCAACCCACTACAGTACTGGAAGTCTGCTCAGCACAAATCTCTATGTGGCTAAAGTGTATCTGTCAGCAACATGTGGGTCTGTTGCCTCCGAAAGACTATTCAGCACAGCAGGCCTTGTTTGTAACAAGAAAAGAAGCTCCATAAATCCAGAGAAACTGAAGCCAATAGTTTTCCTTAACAAAAATTACGTTTTATTGAACAATGAGTGATTTGTCTGCTTTTGTTTTTTCTTGTAACTATGAAGTGTTTTTCATCTAGCATTTATTACAGTTCGTCACTGTATACTATTTCTGAAGATACATTTCTTCATGTTACGTATTTTCGAGAGTTTCATTGCACAATGACATGTTTTTGGAGATTATTTTTGTCTTAAAAATATGCTTAACTACCAACTAGTATGTGGTTCCTAGATTTTTATTTATCTTAATAGTTTGGTCTATCACTGAAACAATAAAAACAAAGACAATTAGAATTTTCTTTAACTAAATGTTTTAAAAAGAGTTTTTAATTTTTTGAAACATGAAAAACTGATATTTTCCCTTGTCAAGGTAGTATCGGTATTGGTATCTGCAATATCAGTACAATTCTATCGGCAGAATCGGAAAAGGCTCAAAAACCAAATTGGCTCACCTATACTTCATTCCTCACCATGACATCACAAACCCTCCCAGCTAAACAAATAAGCTGAGAAAAGTCTTCAACGTCAGTTCTATAAGCGCCAATGGTATTTCATTATATGACTGTCCGTATCCAGGCCCTAAGTTAAAAACTGGTATCATTAACATTATCTGTAAATTTCAAACACATCCCTTTGTTTTTTGCTGTGATGCAAAACAAATGCGTAGGCAAATTATGGTTCATCCTGATGATAGAAGTTGTTCGTAAACATGACTCATTTCTTGTTTTGCCAAATCAAGAACACAGTTTTACTTGCACATACAAACGAACAAAGTTAACTGGCCACCATCTTGTCTCTTACTACCTTCCATTGTCTTCAATCCCACAATTCATGGCGCCAATAAGTTCTGAATACAACCTTTGGGGAAAAAAAGTTAAACTCCCATTTTTTGCATCACTCGGACCTGAAAATACCGCCTGCCGGAAAATGTTACATTTTACTATTAACAAATCAACAAATGCAACCACAAAATTTCAAATTAAGATTAGAGATTTCAACAGTCAATGGAACACAATAATACTGTCTCATTTATTTACAGCTACACACTTAGATTAGTGGCAATGAAAATATCTTCGAAACAGGCCTAATAAGTTCACCATTGGGAGTTTATAGAGCCACGACTCTGACAACACCCTCTTCTCCTGGATGAGTCTTAATGATTCTGGCAGTCCTCCATTTCAATGGTGGCAAGTTTGAGTCCTTTACCAGGACGAGCATGTCTTCTGCAATGTTGGGAGTTGCTACATTCCATTTAGTTTGTTGATGAAGTGTATGGAGATATTCGATGCTCCATCATTTCCAGATACACTGTTTTAACTTTGTGAGTAATTGCCACTGATTGAGATGATTCTCCACTATGTGAGAGAAGTCTTGTTCTGGTATCCCAATAAAAGGAGCACCATTAAAAAAATGCCCCGGATTGAGGACATTAAATTCTGAAGGATCCGATGAGAGGAGACAATGATTTGCAGTTCAAAACTGCTGAGATTTCACTAAAGAGTGTTGCTAACTCCCCGAAGGTAAGTGTTTGTTCACCAAATGCAATTTAACCAACTTGACTGCAGCTTTATACACATCTCCAAACTGAAGTCCTGCTGGTGGATTGAAGTGCCAAACAATATTAAAGTCAACTAAGTGGTCATGCAGTGTCTGTCACACTGATTAAGAGAACAGAGATTGATGCACTTCCTTCAGGTGTCTGTTAGTACTAACAAAATTTGTGCCGTGATCTGAAAATATGTCGGATGGTGTTCCTTTCAGAGATACAAATCTTTTCAGGTCTGTTAAAAATCCATTAGTACACAGAGATGAGATGACACAACTTCCAAATGGATTGCCTTGCTCTATGTACACACAAACACACAAAGATAATTTTTTGTGACAGTGACCTTGCGTGGTTTGGTGGGTTTTGAACTAAAAGGCCAAGCAAAGTCAACAAACCCTCAGAAAAGGGCGAACTTGTGAGAACCTCACAGCTGACAAATTTCCCATGAGTGGGGTAAGGGGTTTGGCTGTCAATTTGAAAACTGCATGCAACTGTGGATACAGTGCCAAACTAGTTGTCTAGCGCTCAATATTCAAAACTGTCCCTGGATGAGAGATTGCGTAGCCTGTGGTCCAGAATGAAAGTAAGTGGTATGATGATAGTTAACAATGAGCACTGAAAGGTTACATTTTCATGGAAGCAACACTGGATGTTTTGTTTGTTCAGCCAAGAAAGAATGTTGCAGCCGGCCACCCACCCTGATGACTCCAAAGGGGTCTAGGAATGGCTACAGACTCCAAAGACTTCCGGGACACTCATTGCCCTCCTGAATTTTAATTTCCTCAAAAAAATAGCATTGTTGCACAACTTTGATCCAAAATGCCATTGTGTAGTGTCATGTACTAAATTGTTTATTCAAAGTGACGCACCTTTTGTGACTGTGTTATCTATGGTTGCAAACAGATGTGATGGGAAAATAATAAATAATTAAGTTTGCGTGCACAGGAATTAAATTACGTAATAAACCAAAAAACTCAGGTTTCACATTTAAATCTGCAAAAACACAAAAAATTACGCAAGAATAAGCTCTGTTCTAAAGAAATAATATGAATTTGCAAACATACACGTTTTTATAAAGTTTGTGAACTGTAACTTTAAATGTGAAAATAAAAAGTAATTTTTCTCTTTGTACATGAAAATACACGTTATTTTTTTGTTTGTGATCGTGACAAATTTTGGCCATTGGTGATACCATATCATTTGATATGATACATATTTTAACATTATTTGTTAATTTCTGTAAGTACATTATACGATGCGCCCCACATTTATAGTAAACAAAATCAACTGATTTAGTCATTAAAATTTTACAATTTCTTTAAATAAATTTTATAGGAAAAAAAATAACATAATATTAGAACGTGAATCTGTTGTTTTACTAATAAATTTAATCAAGACTTGACACCCCTCCTAGCAGGAGAGAGTGGCGTTGGAGCCTTCCCAACCACCCTTCCAGGCAACTGGGAAGCATGCATCATCAATTTGACAGGGTTGTTACTGGGAGTGGGGCGGGATGTCTTAGGCAATTCAATAATTATCCGCTGTGCACAACAAGGTGCAGTGGGAGGTGCTGGCCTAGTTTGGGTATGAGTAGGTGTGTAGTTAGTGATGCGATCTAGTCAGTGGACCACCCCATCTGAGGCTGAGAGCCAGTTGACAGTCACTGGTTTCTTTGGCCGGTGTGGGAGGCAGTGGTGAGACGGCTCTTGGAACGTGCCACAGGAGGTCTTAATGCAGGCTACGACTTCCACTGGTTGAGCTGGTTGCAATTCCCCTCCGCCAAACTGCTTCTTCGCGCTTCCAGGAATACACCCCGTCGGCACTATAAACTTCCCCTACCAGGCCTCCAATCAGGGCTACCCTTGTTTGGCAGTTTTATCTTGCTGTCCTGTGGTGAGGCATGTGGGATAAAATAGAGTAGAGAGGTAGACAGTGGGTGTTCCATAGAGGCAGGCATTGCCTGAAAGGGAACAGGAGTAGGCAGGTGGGTGTAAGTCGAAGACCTAGCTATTGGCCTCCAGCAAGTAGCTTGGCAGGTGTGATCAAGAACCTAACAACAAACTACGGTAATTATCTAGTTTAGGGGCTTTTCTGAAAAACACAATAAAAATTTAAAATTATGATATATTTCTACTCTACTAATGATGCAGAACACGAATATACTAGGGGCATTAACGTCCGACTAATTTCGTAATATGTGCCCACCTAACCTAACAAAACCTAACCCCACGATGGGCGAATCACTATTTTACATTTTTAAACTAACCTAGGATTGTTGGGTTTTACACTAACCTATGATGTTAGGGTTTTAAACTAACCTAGGATAGTAGGGTTTTACACTAACCTAGGATGTTTGGGTTTTATACTAACCTAGGATGTTTGGGTTTTACACTAACCTAGGATGTTTGGGTTTTACACTAAAATACGAATGTAGGATTGCAGGGATTTAAAGGAACCGTAAAACACACCAAAAGAATGTAAATTGACTCACCTAGGTAGGGGGCTGGTATAATTCCTCTGACGTTAATAGACACAAACAAACATATTTCGCAAGTTTTTTTTAATATGTTCTACTTATTTTAACACTACGGCCGCTTCAATATCAACTAGGTAAGCTATGCTGAATTCATTAAAACAACTTTTGTTGGCATAAAACGTTTCGTTCATAAACGTAAACAAACTGTCAGAAACAGTCATCTCACAAACTTGTTCAATTTTTTAAAATATGTTGCACTTATTTTAAAGCGATGCCCCTAGTATATTCGTGTTCTGCATCATTAGTAGAGTAGAAATATATCATAATTTTAAATTTTTATTGTGTTTTTCAGAAAAGCCCCTAAACTAGATAATTACCCAAACTACTGAGGATGAGTAAAATCGGCAATATTTACAAATACAGCGTGAATATTTAAGGAATAGTTATTGCATATACCTAAAATATATTCATGTGTGTTATATCTATGAATTTACTTTCTAAATATCACCAATATTTTTGGTCAGAATTGTCTGGGATCAACAACAATAAAAGTTAGATTAGCCATATTCTGCTGTGAATGAACACTTAGTGATTCAGATCAATATATAGAATTGTTCCTACAGCAATAACCTTTCAGCCTTACTACAAATCAATTTATGAATTTTTCCAGTTTGAAAATTTTGTTTACCTTTGTTACACTGGCGTTAACAAGAGTTTGATGCAAATAGTTTTAATTGTTATCAGTGGGTATGTAAAGTAAATGAGAGCTAATGCTGTATAACACATGAGAATTTGTGAATCTACATGTTTGGAAGAGTTTTCATAGTCAAAGAAGCTCAGTATTGTAGTTTTTGATACATTTAAATGTGCAGTTTTGCTGCTTTTTCGTGAGTATGAGAATCATTAGAGAATTTTGCAAATAAACATAATTTATCCATATTTCACATTATTTTGCTGTTCGTGAAAATTTCTAGGCCCTAATTATATGCTATGCAAAATATTTGAGCAAATTTTATTATCCAATTATTTTTGCACCTCCTATTTTTCATTTGTTAAAATTAGCATTACGTATTGCATCAAACACACATATAAATACAATAATAAATCATTTCATTGGTATTGGGTTTGTTACCTGTAATTGGTTTACCTCAATTCCTAGTCTTTCAATTCTTGACTATACAATTACCTAAGAATCGCAGGTATCAAGGGATTGTGGAATTGAATTTGACATACCTATCAATAATTTATCTTGCCATCATTAGTTGTTGTTATAGAGAGGTTGCACTGTAATCCCCAAACCACTCTGGGCAAAAATTAGGCCAATTAAGTGCTCATATTATGCAAGTAACTATGGCGTAACACTATAAAGCATAATTTTTTAAAATAATAATTAAATTCAGCATATTTTTCTAGGTAAAATGTACTAAAATATGCATTAATAGAGAACATGTAAATCTTACACATCACTACAATTCTGAAACACATTCACAGCTTACCTTTTCCTTGCGAGCATGCCGTGGGTAGTGAGAGGACCGATAAGGGTGAGGCACACCGTGAACCGCACCTGCGTTTCCAAAGTGGGACGGAATAGCTGCACTCGGGGACACCAGGGCATGTACCACCTGTCAACACACAGCAGTTTCTCTCACACCAACTCACATGGTTTGAATGATCAGGAAATATCAGCATTACAAATGTGGTAGCATCCTAGAACATTGGTGTCCATCCATGTTTGTTTGTTCACTAGTAGTTTTAACAGCCAAAACTCACCTGCTGAAAGATGCAATAATAACACTACAGCTAAGAATATGCATTGACTATCAGCTTTGAATAAAAATTGTTCTCATTGAAGTCTGCCTTATAGAAGTATTTAATGATTTGCTTTGTGAAGCCCCACAATTCGCAATCAAATGTCAATGAATTTCAAATAGCTAGTGGGTGAGTAACTGATGGCATAAATCACAGAAATAAAAACACTATGACAAAAATCTTATTATATAAGTAAAAACCAGAGGATACATAATTAACAACTCTTTTCTCCCCTTCATACTGATCGTCCCTTGTTTGCCCCTGGCTGGAGCTTACATTAGGGTCCCTATTTTACAAGTACCTGGTTTAATGAAGGCATTGATTTTACGAGGCCATCAAAAAATCACAAAAATGATTTTAAAAAAATAGAAAATCCTCTTAAGAATGTAAGAAATTACAATGAAAATTGATTAAAAATATGCTTGCTAGTCCACAGCGGCAAAGTATATGGGTTGTAGTGTCGCTACTCAATTGGTATGCTGCAGAAAAAAAAAACCCACAACAAATACTACTACTGACAAAAATTTGGCAGTGGTAGTTTGGTGTGAGCATGCTGCCAAGCCGCACTTGCCTAAGGTCGGCCTGTCCTGCACATGAGACACGGTGTCACGAAGAGAAGCTTTGTTTCCACACCTACCCTGCATCCCCACACCTCTCCCATCTACGTAGTTATCTTTCCTGACAACAGTAATGGTTCACTATGGGAAATGCAAAGTAAAGCGACTGACGTTGTAGTGGCAGATTTTGGAAACCGCCTTTCATGTGTGTAGCAGCGGAAAATATTTTTATCTGAAAAGTAAAATTGAAGTTTCCCAATATAAAACATTCAGTTGATAGTATTTCACTTCAACAAACCCATTAAAAAAAAAATATGCCATGATGCAGAAAATGACTAAATACTGTCATAATCATTACTTTTATATGCTAAGACTTCCACGAATCTTACTGTACTCACACTGTATTTACTTGTGTAAATGCCCAACATTTTAAAATATATATTGTTGCGAAAAATACGGGTACGACACTTGCACAGATTACATATAAAAATAACATAAAACTCTTGTTTACTCTGCACAAATGTTAAATAGTGAATCAGCACTACTACCAAGTAATGAAAAAAAGCCTCCGAACCCCATAAATTGATTTGGAGGTTAAGTATATAAATAACATCCTGCACTGCCTGTTTTGGTTTATTTTTTACTGCTGGTTCTGTGCTGTAAATACCTGTGATGGCTTAGTGTCGCGATCACAGGGCAGTAGCAAAGGGAAGAATGAAAGCAGTGGATTCTGTTTGGCTATTGGGTGAAGAACAGATGAAGGAAAATGCTGTCAATAGAAAACTAAGTAATAATGCTCAATTATTTGGGCAGCTAAGTCTACAAGATTCAAATTCAATTTCCCTTAAATTAACAATCATTATTAACACTGAAAAAAAACATGTCCCTTTACAGAAATCATAATACCAAGTAATTTTCGGATGCATAAAAAGATTACTTAACTCCTAACTGCATGCTGGTTTTAACCGTTTTTACAAATACAGTAGTGTGACATTTCCTTTTTAAAAAAAAAAAAAAGCTTTCGTAGTAATACAAAACGAATGAAAAAACTTACAAAACATATATGCATAATAATAATTTTAAATGGTTTAGTGAAGTCAATATGTTTAAGAAAATGTTTTGAATGTTACTGAAATGAGGTTATGTACAGCATAAAATACTTAAAGCATTGAGATTAATTAAATAATTATAGTTTATAAAATAAAAAATATTTTGCAAAGGGAATTATGGATTTGTAGGTGAAACTGGTTTCGCAATACAGCGACACGATGTGGCGTGACATATCTGATGCTGACAGATGACAAATTTCAATGCAGTTTCATTATCAAGCAACACTCAGTCGGCAATGAAGGTCATCTCAGACTGCTGCTGTATATTTTAGAGTGAATACTTAACTACCACCAAGAAGAGTGCACTTTTAGACCATACCCAGGGAAAAATTGCATTTGAAACTTAACAAAAAGCACAAATGATACAACAGATATTGTAATATTTTGTGAATAAATTCATGATAAACTGTTCAAATAATTCAAGTTTACTTTTGTTGTAGAGAAAAAAATAACTGTACAGTAGTAAGTGTTATTATCGTGTTACACTACTGTATTTTTTTTATTTATTCATTTATTACAAAATAGGTATTTTATGCTCTTTTTTCTCAGTTGTCATCTGACTCAGACAAAAGCAATGCCTGCGACACATTTATCAGTCGGGCAGCGATAGCCAGCCGACTTCACTCTGGCTACAGCTCATTGTGCCACATTGGGTCGCAGTACACTATTGTGAAACCAACTTGTAATTTTTGTAAACTAGCTGTTTGAAGTACCACAAACACAGAATTGGACTTGTAAATACAAACCATTGTAACCCGAAAAAAAAGCAAAAATTACACATCTCTGCTTGAAGTAACAGTATGTATTTGAGAGGTTTTCACTCAAAATTATGCTGCCATAATAAATCTTTAATGGCCAATATTTAAAATAACAAGAATACAACTTGTAATGACGCAGTATGCTTAATTTTTCGGGACACGGGTGTAAAATTCTTTCGTGTGTATTTAGCTTTGGAAAGCTTTGTAATATTTTGTCAGGTTTCAAGTTAAAGCCGCGGTGGTTCGTTTCCCGTGTTTGTTTGTCGAGCAGACGTGTGCTTTTGAGGTTATCGAATGGACATCTGCTGTTTACGTTGTAACAGGAGTCAGTTTACCGTCTAGTTTCGAAAGTTGTTGTTTTGGTTATGCGGCCGTTGCGGGTACAATAACATGTTGTGAGCACGGGACACAGCGTAGTTTTGGGCAGATGCCGGAGGCCATGCGCTTATCTTAGGAGAAGGGGGAGATAGGCCTGCCTAATATATACTGGTGGTGCCTATCGCAAAAGAGAGAAAGTCACCAACCGTCGAAGAAGACGCGTCGGGCGTGAGAAGACGCACCAGTCCGAAAGGGTGTGGGTCGTTAGGGTGCCAGGAGGGAACGAACATCCCTCCTGNGAGAAAGTCACCAACCGTCGAAGAAGACGCGTCGGGCGTGAGAAGACGCACCAGTCCGAAAGGGTGTGGGTCGTTAGGGTGCCAGGAGGGAACGAACATCCCTCCTGCCTTCGTAACTTAGTCTTGCGAGGCAAGTTTGAGACATTAATAAACCGTAAACTACTGTGGCGCTGTTTTCTGCACTGGTATAACTAATTATGAAAGTTCGTACTCTGCAAACTGGAAAGTCGTCTGTGCATTGTGAAACTACAATGATAAATAAAGTATAAAGCAAACTGATCTGGAACTTCTTCTTTTTAATTAATCGGCGTCACCTGGTACTGAGTCTCGTATTCTACCTATGAGCAAGCCGTGGCAACGTAAACATTCGGCAGGGTAATACTTCTGCAACATTACAATATGGCGCCCAAGCCGCGGGGCTCGAATGAAACCACGTGAGCACGATTAACCACGCTTGAAGATGAAGAAGGATCATTACAAACTGTAAACAAAATAAAATACTGCCTGCACATGCAGTAAATATCAACATTCACATTACTTATTTCTTGACATCCTGAAAACAAGAATTCTGGCAAAAAGTGTGGCACACAGGCAAGGCAATTTTCTATTATACTACACTACACCCACACGTAGTCGAACAAGCTCAAATAAAAGTGCAAATTTTCTACCATGTGAAATTACAACAGCGGCAACAAAATATAGCTTTACAACAACCAAGACAAGAAAATATGGCAACCATAGAGAAAAAAATTGTATTTTACTTGACTAAAATTCATTATAAAAATGTTATAGTACTTACACACAAACAAAATAATATGACCTTAAGACCTGCTACATACAATAATTCTCTATGACATTCCGCAACAAAAGTGTGATCAGCGACTATGATTGCAGCACCAAGAATTTTGAACGTAATTTCATAAATAACACAGCTTCTGCTCCTACATGCACAACATGCTTGGAGAGCTGATAACTGTCCCGAAATATTGTTTTGGCTGATGGCGACATTACACATAACTGTAAAATGTGAAGTTAGTTAACTTTTCTGATAATTCATTCATTTCCATTGCAATTCNTGGCGACATTACACATAACTGTAAAATGTGAAGTTAGTTAACTTTTCTGATAATTCATTCATTTCCATTGCAATTCGAATTTCATGATTCAAACTCAAGTCACTGCACTGTTGCCAGCTGAAAAAATATTTTAAAGTTGCCAGTTTTGTGCACCAGCCAGTTCTGGCTGCTCCTGGTGAACATTTTGAGCACTTCCTGTAGAGTGATGCATCACTGCTGGTTAACTAAAATGGCTACAGCTATTCAAACTGGAAAGAGCCAGGAAGACTATTGCGAACACATCCAGTACAACATTGGTAGGTCTGTAACTCTGAAACTATCGACTTTAGTACATATGATCATAGGGACATTTTGAGTTGTTTTCGGGTGAACCATCCACTGCCCGATTACTCCCCACATATTTGGGAACACCCTATACGTGTTTTAGTATCGTATCTCGTAAACTCCATTACAGGATTGACTTATGTAAAATTGCTACTGTCGTTAAAATCTAAACTGATCAATTTTAACCTCTAAAAATTCCAGAAATTGCATGTCAACGCGTGCCTCCCCCCATACCCCAGTGAAGACTGTGTTTAATTGTCTCCCGTGTAAAATAAAAATAATATTTTTATATGAAATATTAACTTAAATCAGTAGGTAGACGTATTACAAATAAAATTTTATCCCAGAAGTGTAAACTTTAAAATACCCCCTTGTTGCCAAAAACAATTATTAATATCAAGTGGCACTTTTATCAAGTACAATGTCAATTTTTGCTTCTTGCGTAAAAAATAAAGATGACTTCTAACTGTAATATTAATTAATTTCAAAAGATAAACGTCTTTTGAATAATATTCCTTTAGTGTTATTTGTTAGGGGTAATTGGTGTGATTTTTTTCAAAGGAAACTTCACCAATAAGTAAAGTAAGCAGTGTGTACTATTTGCAACCCTCACATTACTTTATGTTTGCAAAATGAAATTTGTACACATTCATATTTTAGAAGGAATCGTTTTATCCTCGCTTTTTAAAATAATATTTCTTTGTAAATGTATTAATTTTGTAAAGATTAAAAATAACACTTGCAGTATAAAGTACTGTGCTTTCAATAGTAATGTATAAAAGTTGAGACTTTATTCCTGTAGGCCTACATTATAATGAGATTTTACTGTATACGCCTTTCGAATACAATTTTTTCCAGAAGACGTCTACCTATTAAAATAAATTGATATTTATATTATCCAAAATATTTATTGTTACAGACTGTCCTAAAAACCTTAATTCTGGAAACAGTGAAGGGTCGTTTTAGCAAGGTTCTACTGTAAATTCATATTAGGGATGGGTTGGTTCCATAACTTTTTCGGTTCTTTGTAAGGTACCAGTTCTTAAGATCAGTTTTCGGTTCACAATTATTTTCCAATCACATTTTGTAACAGCTTCAGGTTTTCCTTTTATATTAACTGGCTGGAAATACAATACTAAAATTCAAAACAAATGAAAATTGCTTAAGCCCTTAGACATTTGCCCGAGTTATTTCAGGTGTATGCTTATGTGCCGAAAATTATTTGCCCAAAATGTTTCGGGTAAGTCTAAAATGATCATGTCGAATATTAACATCCCAAAATATTTATGTGGTCGTAGTTAAAAAAATTTCCAATAAGTAGCAGCACAGAATGGGCATGCATGCTCTAGTTATCTGCGCCACCAGAAGATGGTATTCAAGGCGTTATTTGTACTTGTCTCGATGTGTGTTGTAGTGCGACTGGCGCTGGGATTTCCAGTTTATTCATACAGTATATTTCTATGGCCATAGTTACAAATGTTTCAGCTTGGTGGCAGCACAGAATGGGCATGTGTAGTCTAGTTATTTATGCCAACACTAGATGGTATTCAAGGGGCATGCTGCAGCACAGTTGGTGCGGAAATTTTTTAGTTTATCCCTATGGAATATGTATTGCATGCTGTTCTGCCGCTATTTCTGTTGAGAATAATCTGCACAGTTTTTGCAGCATAATCATAACATCATGCAGAACGTCGGTAGATGTAAGTAGCGTGGAAATTTGAGATTTCTCTCCCCCCCCCTTCCCTTTGTGACATATCTTTTTGCCACTATTTTTTTATGTTGAATGTTTTGTGTAAATTTTTTGCGGGAAATATATTTTTATGTACTGTAGCAACTCGTGTGGATTTTTCTTGTGCAATGTAAGTTTGTCATTCTAAAGCAATGGAGAGTGACAGCAATTTTGATGATGTAGAGATAAGTGTGTCACGAAGTGAGTAGTCTTTGTCAAGTGCTAGTAGCAAAGATGAATTAAACACAGATGTTGGTTTGTCAACTGCTTGGCAGTGGTGTACTATAGATCAGGGCGAGTAACCACCTTCTCCCCTAAGTTTTCCTTTCCTTTCAGAGCCAAAACTAAATGTTGACATTGATCCTGCTGCAGACATCATCACAACTGAAACAAATCACTGTGCAAAACAGCGCCTCTACAAGCTGATGAAACCATAGTTGGTGGTTCCCAGTGGCATCCCACAACAAACCATGAGATACAAACTTTTCTCGCTATAATTTTGCTTCAGAGCATCATAAGTATGCCAGAACAGAAACTTTGGAGCAAGAATCCACTTCTCCAAGTTCTGATTTTTGCTAAGATAATGTCATACAGCTGATTTCTTCTGTTGAAACAATTCCTTCACTTTGCAGACACAGAAACCTAAGACACCTAGAGAACAATGCGCGCCCTAAGTTGAATAAGATTTTACCAGTTGCCAAAGACATAAATGTAAAATTCCAGAAATTGTAGACACCAGACAGGGACATTACAATTGATGAGTCTCTCATGCTCTATAAAGGCAGACTAGGGTGGGTGCAATGCATGCCGCAAAAACATGCAAGATTCTACATAAAAACTTTTATGCTCTGTGAATCCAAATTTGGGTGCAGTTGGTGCTCCATTATTTACACTGATAAGGGAACGGTTTTTGACAGTGAATATAGTCACCTTCCCATATCTTTACAGATTGTGTTGACATTGGCCCAACCTTTATTGGACAAAGGTTATTGTATCAGTCTAGATCATTTTTACACATCCCCACAGCTGGCCGACATTCTGCCTAGTCATAAAACTTGCATGTACGGGACTGGGCTTTCCTGTAAATAAATGGCAGAAACACTCAAAAAGTGTAAGCTAAAGAACAGAGATGATNGGGACATTACAATTGATGAGTCTCTCATGCTCTATAAAGGCAGACTAGGGTGGGTGCAATGCATGCCGCAAAAACATGCAAGATTCTACATAAAAACTTTTATGCTCTGTGAATCCAAATTTGGGTGCAGTTGGTGCTCCATTATTTACACTGATAAGGGAACGGTTTTTGACAGTGAATATAGTCACCTTCCCATATCTTTACAGATTGTGTTGACATTGGCCCAACCTTTATTGGACAAAGGTTATTGTATCAGTCTAGATCATTTTTACACATCCCCACAGCTGGCCGACATTCTGCCTAGTCATAAAACTTGCATGTACGGGACTGGGCTTTCCTGTAAATAAATGGCAGAAACACTCAAAAAGTGTAAGCTAAAGAACAGAGATGATGTTGCTTTCCAGGGCGGAAAAGTTGCAGCTATTCATTGGAAGGACACGAAAGTTGTGTGTCTGCTGTCCACTATTCACAACAGTGAATAGTGGACAGATACCGATACCAAGTATCGGTATCGGAACAACTCTAATTTTAACCATGATGGTGACATTGAAACATAAATCTAGCTATATTAACAAAATCAGCACAAAAATATGAGCAGATAAAATTTTTTTTTAGCAAAAAAACTTTAGAATTGTTTTAAAAAACCAAGAAAGTCTGTAAGTCTTGATGGTTTCAGGAAATGCACATTTTGCTACAATCAGATCCAACTTTGAGGAACCATAATTCTGAAATGGTTTCATTAAATAGAAAAAAAAATTATTTTGGTTCATAAAATGAAATGATGCCTAGATAAAGTACACCAAGTTTCATCAAATTCTGAGACAGGTAGTTTTTGGCTGGATGGATTGACATCGAATCATCCACTCGGGAGTCGACTTCGTTTACATTTGTGGAGTCAAGAACATGATTACTGGAAATAATTTTAACTGTTATCTGCGCATATGTGAAATAAATGAGATGTAATGCTGTATCATACATTAAAAGTGACAAAACTAACTGTTTGGAAGAGTCAGCATTGTGTTTTTGGAAACATTTGAACAAACAATTTAGTTGCTGTTTCGTCAATACTGGAATTATTATATTACAGAATTTTGCTAATATTCCTTTATATTTTGCATTATTTAGTGTTATTTTGTGGTTCGCAAAAAATTTCTAGGCACTATTTGTTATATTTCTAGAACATATAAGAGAGACTACCCAAAGTAGCAGCCTGAAGGGCAATGCTAAGCTAGCAAAGCATATGACTTGACACTGCAACGCTGTGTTAATGGGGCGAAGGTAACCCCTGCAAAAGGAGCGTGAAGGTGGCATGGGTGATGCCAAAGCGTGGCACAGCAACTGATTGTATGTAACAGAGAGCAATTTAACAGTAAGCGACTGTCTAGCAGAACACTGCGGTGTGGCCGGAAGACCGGCCAGAGACAAACAAAGCCTATCGGGAGCATTTAAAGTCTCTTTTATACTATCAGACCAGTGGCAAGCTTGGAGGATGTGAGGAAAATGATAAAGAGAGAGTGGAACAAGCAAGCATGACGGAGTGTGCCCTCCCTCTGTGTGACGGATGGCAGGCACACCTCCATAATGTGTGCGCATAATGCACAGGCATGCGTGGACCTCAGTGACAAACCTACTCCTCGTGCAGATTGAGTGGCATGTGACAGCATAATGGTTATGCCTTAAGAGGGCCTGGCTATGATGGAGATTTAAATGGATTAAGAACATCACCAGTGGCATGTCAAGTTAATTTGAGCTACACGGGAAAGTATTGAATGTCTAAATTTGTGCTTTCTTCTCCACATTTGGAGATCAAATCAAACCAAAAGTTTCAAACCATGGAGTTTAAAACAAAAATTGCTCCATTTTAATATAACTTAGTGTTATACTCACAAGTCATTTTTTACAGCATTTATATGGCAACTTACTTTACTAACAGGGAGAATGTTGGGTCTTCGCCTGCCATCTGGGGATTTAGGGCGTGGTGACATCAGACCTGGAGAACGATACGGTGTTAGGTCTGACCATACTCTTGACACATGTTGATCTGAAAGTCACACAAACATATTTAGAGAATTTTTAAAAAATAGTAGCACTCAAATTTTCTATAAGTTATCTAAAAGAGAGATGGAAAAAACACATAAATAAAATATAAAGTCACATCAGGGTGTTAAATTCTTTGTTAATATTTATACAGCTTTACTAGTATCGGCATTACTGTTTTTATCTCTGGATACCTCAAACAAATAATATAAATTCATGCTCCATTGAGCTGGAATTAAAAGTTTTTGAATAGGATAAAACATACTGATATTTATTACAAGGGACTTGATAAGATAAAACATCAAGAGCATCACAACAACTAAACTGCATATATTATGTAAAAGTTTATTCCACCATTTGGACACAGAACTAGGTGTAACAGTTGCTACACCTAGAGCTGTGCCAATTCCAATCAGTTTCTGCCTAATTTGCTGATGTTGACCGAATAGGCATTTCTGCCGATGTATGAACTGCAGGTAATTTTCCCAACTTGACTGTTCTCAGTTATTCTTCATTAAATATAACTGATAAGTTTTGCAATTGTGAACAATGAAAGTTTTCCCATGTAAGGAAACCCTTTCAAAACCAGTACATGCCATCTAGGAAATGAAAGCAGTGAATAAGATGCTTAACTTCCACTGTTTTTTCAAACAAGTTTGTAGTTTTTGTCCCAAACTCCACCCTGCTGTGAGATAATCTACCAGCTTGATACTGAGAAGGGTCAGAGTCTCAGGAGGAAGGGAAGAAGCAGGACCGTTTTCACAGCCGCCCTTCAACAAAAGATGACCAAAGGGGTTAAGAAGAGGATGACTGACCATCATATGATAACACAAACATAATACCAATTATCTGTCTCAAACAATTCTTGTAACTTTGCCTTTCTTTTCTTAACAAAACTGACTATTTTACATTTACCAACTACAGAATATGATATTATTTCCTATGACATGTAGTCCCCGCCCACACAGAAAACCAGATGTTGATGTCTGCATGCATTGCTTGTCAACATGCATCAGTCTTTTATTTTGGTCCCTTGAAAAACTATCTATACAGGTTACCATGTATTTCAATTTTGACTTGGGTTTGTATTAATATTCAAATTTTTCTGAATGTGTATTTCAGTTATAAAATGCTTTCCCAAATATTATTTAGATTATAAAGTACTCTACGTATGTAAATTTGGTATATCAGTTTTGTATATTATTTTAAGACAAGTGTACATGTGAAATTTCCCCTCTATTGTGAACGCAGAATGATTATAAAGAAGTTTCTACCATACTTACGAGTTCATTAGTAACATTTTCATGGTAAAAATTAATTCTGTGACCGGCATCAATTTTGAATCTTCCTATTCACAAACAAATTTTTTTATACAAACTCAAGCACAAAACAATTAGCCTACATTTCGTTTTTTAAAAGAGTTAGGTTTAACAGTACATATTTTACAAGAAACATTAATCCTGTCATTGCAAAAGCAATGTATATATAAAAACCACCCACCATTTTTCTTTTAAGCCTATCAACATCAACAAAAAATGTAAACAACCTTACACATGCATACTTTTTTTCTGTGTTCACAAATAAGTATTTTGATCAACATAAACCAATGTACATAAGACTTATTTTTGTCTTCACTTGAACTTGCATGATTTGTTGCATTACTTTTTGGACACTGTGAACTGAAATAATTTAAATAGTGCTTTTAATTATGTTGCATTTCACCAATACCATTGTTTCAGTATAACAGTAGCATCAATTCAACTTAAACATAAGCAAAAAGCTTTTTCACAAAACTGCAGCACATCAGTGATTCTACATTATAGAATTGGCACAGCGATTATTCTGAACATTGGCATAATTTTGTGAATCAGCATTGCTATACAGCCCCAGCAACATGTAACCTCAGGTTAAGGTGTGCACTAGCAGTTCATCAGAATCAACCCCTCATCAACAAAGTGCGAAGCAAAATTGATACATACTATATGCTAAATACTACAAAATGCTGACAACTGAAAATACTTTTAACAACTCAGTGCCCAATTATCGAAAGAAGGGATGGGACTATGATGGCCAAGAAAAGTGAAACAGGAAATAACGTAGCAGGATATGCTGCACAAGTCGCTGGTTCAAGACCCACGTCTCCAGCTGGTCAACACACTGACGCATGTCACACTGCTGACCACCAACTTCTGCTGCTGAAATTGCAGCATTCATAATCAATAATTATACCAGACAAGGCAGGTCTATAGCTCGCTGCTGAAACGCAACAACAGTTTGGAGGTTACAGACACTCATATTTGAAATTGTAGTTGGCAACATTACTTAAAACAGGAACTTAAATAATGGTACAGGAAATATGCACACCATGTTGCCTTAATCAATCAACAAAATCATGGGCACATGAAATAATTTTCTATATACAATTAGTTTCATTGCCTTTTGTAGTTTGTGACAAACACACTTTGAGTTCATGCAGTCTGCCATGTTGATTGTTTTGGTGTTTAGCAAGTTGTGTGTGTGCTGCACTAGCGGTAAACGAAAGGCACTCACAAAAAATATTTACGTGTAATACTTTGTTATTTATAAGATAAAAATCATAAAACTCATTTAAAATTAAACTATTTCCAATGTTTTTGGAAATAAATTGCGAAGGCCATACTATTTAGTTACAGCACAAAGGTTGGCAACACTGGTTGAAGCAAAAAAAAATCCCTTTTAGCACTGTTCCAGTATTTGAAAATGCAGCTGCAATAGTATTAAGGGGGATCAGTTCCAGCCACCTTGGACTTACGGAATATTCGCCGCAACATGCATCACAGATATTACGTAATATTTTAGACATTAATAAGGCATAGGGCATTGCTTTGCACATGTTCTAAAACATGAATTGCTTGACTACTATTGCCAGTAACATTTCTGTAACTACCGGCATGAGAAAATTAATTATCTCTCGCCAGCTGTCGCTAGTCAAAAATTAATCAAGACAGTAGAGATGCCATAGTTTGATATAGCTTTAGAAGCTATTATTCGTGCAGTACCGTGCAAAATATTCTGTTAAACATTTTTTAATGGAACTCATGGCAAAAATATTGAAAATCCAAAATGGCGGGGACTGATTACCCTTAACAGACTCGGTTGAAGTTGCATGCCCATTTTGTACTAAATTCTCTCTAAAAGTAGTTTTACTTTATCTAACAAACACACCTATTTTTTAATGAAAAATTTATATTCAAAGTGGCAAAAAAAGTACAATTTCCCCGATTTGTTGAGTGATGTGCAGCTTTCAAATTTAGCTTGCATGAAGGAGAATTTGTTTGATGATTAGCTTTGTTTATAAAAACTGAATTCATATCAATTATATTTTTTTAGTGCTTTTTCGTTAAAGTTAAGTTTGATGCATGTTGCGCCCGTGACATTTTAACCCTGCTGCTCAGATCTCCTTGCATCCAAGCAAATTAACCAGATGCCATTGCAGTTGGCACGGGAAAGACAGGTGAGGTAGTGTTGCCCCTAACTGAGTGCAGGGTTGGTAAATGACCCGCCACCACCAATTTTCACGTGCAACCTGGCTGGCACAGTCCCAGAATCTGTTGAACCTTGCAGCTTCCTGACAATCTAAAGCTACCCTAGTAGCACAATTAGGTACTTTTTTACATAAGAAATGAAGCAACTGTCCCACCAGGGTGTCTACCAAACCACAATCTAAAAATTCCTGATTATTTCCTGGTTTCAGACTCTGATGATTTGGCATCACTGGGCTGAAACACTCAGTGCTGGCAAGTACAATCCCTTTGTCTTCCTCGGCAGTCATAGCAGAGGAGAGTCACCTTCATAATTGTGCAGCCAGTCACGNTCATTATTGTGCAGCCAGCCACGGTGCTAAGCACATATTCTGTATTTCCCCTTTTCATACAAATGATAACTGATGTGTATAATATGTGCAAATAAGCATAAACATTGCAAGACAATTTTCTGAGAAGCATTTACTGTGCATCAGGGATGCACAAAACATGCAACATTCAATGAATAAACTTAAGAGTTTTTTAAAATCATTTAAAATTGAACAACTTATTTTTGCCTTACCTTAAACGTGGCTGCCATCTGGAAGTATCTTTCCTATTCAAGGTTTAGAGGTGTGGTACATACAGTCAACAGCGGCTCATACTCATCACCTCTTCTCTCGTGCAGTGCACTTAACTGGTGTGCACTCTCTTTGACAGCAACACACCTCAATAAGACTATTTAGTATTTAGGAATGAATTCCACTAACTAATTTAATCTTTCAAGGTCATTGCTGTTGTTTATGCTGTTTTGAAAGTTGCAGAAAATCTTAAATTTTCTCCTTATTACACCAGCCCCACACTGTAAAGAACAATCCTAATTAAATACCAGCAAAGTTCAAATTTACTCCTGTCAAGTATCATAGGAACGGAACCCTGCAAGATAATACCGAGTATTGATTCTGGTGTGTTCCGACTTCCTTGTTTGAGTTCCTGCCTATTGCATTAGTGCCCTGGTGGTCACAAGCCAAACTAGACTCTTTTGTTGCCTAGTTTGTGTTTTGTTAGTCCAACATGTTGTTGACGGTTGTATTCTTCATGTGCAGTGCGCACTNTCTTTTGTTGCCTAGTTTGTGTTTTGTTAGTCCAACATGTTGTTGACGGTTGTATTCTTCATGTGCAGTGCGCACTGTTATCCAGTCGTTTTTCGTCCTGGACTCAGCATCCAATTAAAAAAACCATGTTTGAGTGACAGTTGAACCAGCCCTGTATGTTTCAAAACGAAAAATTTTGTCCTCTGGGCCAGATATACTGTCATATCCAAGTTGTTCATTTGCGTAGTTAGGCATGTTTTGCGTGGTCACATGTCATTTAGTGTTGACAACACAAATAGTTTTTCAGTGTAATTAAAATTGATACAATCTCCCCAGTCCACCTCAAGCAAGAGAGGGCAGAAAATAGACTGAACAGGACTTTAAAAATAGCCCAAGAAGCCAAGACAAATATGGCCAAGATAGATTTGTTTATTGGAATGTGTCGTGATCTCGCTACTGTGAAAGCTGGATTTTACAAGGACCATCAGCAGCACCAACTTTTATCAGAAAGTGACAAAGAGTTTGAGGTAGAAGTTCACACGCTACGTCTTGATAAATTTCACGACACATGTTTTGAGGTTATGGCAGTGACGATGCATTGTCAANAGAAGTTCACACGCTACGTCTTGATAAATTTCACGACACATGTTTTGAGGTTATGGCAGTGACGATGCATTGTCAAATACATCGGTACAGGACACCGGCACGTCAGCTAGTAGTCAAGGACACACAAGTAGAATGGTTTTACCAATGATAAAGTTATCAACCTTTTCAGGCCATACTACAGATTGGGTGAACTTTTCAAATTTGCTTACAGTGTTAGTTGTAGGCAATAAACACTTGTTGAATAATGAACGCTTACTGTACCTCAAGTCGGCATTGGAAGACAAACCAGCCCCGCTTATTCAGTCATTAATGTTGACTGATACGAATTATGAGACTGCATGGGACATTTTGGTGAGGCGGTACAACAACAAAAGACCTATACTGACCCACCAAATTCATGTTATTTTGCTCGCCCCTGATAAACGTCTAAACACTCAATCGTCCGCACAGAAGTTGCCAAAAATGTGGGTGCACAGCAGGCGTTGGAGTTACCAGTGCAACAGTGTGATTCGTTGCTTGTTCACATTCTATAGAGAAAGTTGATGCAAATTTAAGAAAACAGTGGTAAATTCAGCTTTTTGTGGATACATTACCTATATACACTCTATGACTTACAATGATTTTTGGAGAGTTACAGTCAATGTGCAGAGCTTGCGACCCCGTCTAAGCCCAGCCTGTGCTGTAAGTGGGCAACCTCGAGGAACTGCTGTTAAAGGCAATCATCCATCAGCATTTGTTGGGAACACAGTTACCCTCCGATACTTCTAAATGTGTTGTATGCAAGAATGATCACGCCCAATTTCGGTGCACTCTGTTTGCCAGCAAATCATCTAGAGAGCACTTTGATATTGTGAAACACCACGGCATGTGCTTGAACTGCTTACGCCCAGGCCATCGTGCTGCTAAAGGCCAGTCCAGGTTATCATGTCGCTGCTGTTCGGCCCGAAACAACATGCAGTTGCATTTTGAAAACAGTAGAACAGACTCTGCACCACCATCAGAGGAGATGGCCCTGAATCCAAAACTTTTCCAGCAGTAGAGCAACCACTTGCTTCCCTCCATGGCACAGGTCCATAAAATGTGTTGCTGTCAACAATATTAGAAGTAGTTCAAAATTCTTGTGGGAATTTCCAGACAGTGCGATCACTTTTGGACTCGGCAAGCCAGGCAAGCTTCATGACTGAACAATACAGTCATGTCTAGGTCTACTTTGCCAGCGAGCATTATTGCCCATACATGGACCGTCTTTCATCAGAATTAACATAGCATAGGGTTTTACCTCTTGTACTCTTCACTCTGTAGGCCATTCAGCCCCACGGTTACAGCTCGAAACATTTGTATTGCCACAGATCACTTGACGCCTCACTGTTCGAGTGTAGCTAATGTCGGACTAGCGTCTGTAACTCCCCCCCCCCCCC